>VZRW01007854.1:46527-158152 GCA_013398125.1 Aegotheles bennettii | reverse complement strand
GTCCCTCTGCCGGGAGCAGCAAGGAGATGGGGCATTTGCCATGTGAAATGCCCCCTTCATAAGCCCCCCCGCTCCCCGAAGAGCCTCATGTCTGTTATGGCGCCGTGTTGTCTGAAAAAGTGCCTGAAAAGGTGTTTTATTCCTTATTCCAGGCTGCTCCCAGATCCCAGCGTTCAACAAGGGAAGGCTGTGCCTGGTGAAGAACGCATCCCACCTCAAAGACACAAATAAGTCCTGCACGAGGTGCAGATCTGTGGAAGAAACAAGTAGGCCTCTTGAGATAGGTGGTGGAGACAGGTTCAGATTCTGGTACTGTAAAACTGCCCCTCAAAAAAAATAATTGAGAAAGCCAAGAAGATGAAACTTGTGACAGATGCAGCCTGGTTCCTTCAGGGACAGATCTCATGTAAAACCACAGGAAATGAAGACAGTGTCATTCCCTTTAATACTGAAAGTTTGAGGATGACTTTCTTCTCTATGATTCCATGCAGAGAAGGCAACCCCTGTCAAGACACCATCCCTTAGAGAGGTTATAATTCTTTTCTTTATACTCTGCTCTGAAAGAGCACGAAGCTACTGACTTCAGAAGACAGATATGACAGCAACAACCCCATCAGATGGCTAGAAGAGCTGGAGGCCAGCAGAAGTGGCCTGTGCCAGGCCCTGTGCTGTCACATGTTGTGTGACTGGGCAGTGACTCCGGCTCTCTCACAGGAGAAGTGGCTGTGAGCTGGGACTGCTTGGTCCTGGGAAGAGAGGACTCGGGGAGATCTCGTTGGTGTACGTGCCCAGTGGGAGGGAAGGAAGAAAGAGCCAGGTTCTACTCAGTGGTTCTCACTGACAAGACAAGAGGCAATGGGGGCAAAATTAAAACCAGTAAATTCAATCTGAACATAAGGAAAGACTTCTTTCACTGTGCAGGTGACCAAATACCAGCACAGATTACCCAAAGAGGTTGTGGAGCCTCTGTCTGTGGAGGTACTCAAAACCAGCTGGACGTGGTCAGGGACAAACTGCTCTGGTTGACCCTGCTTGAGCAGGGGGTAGGACTAGATGACCTCCAAAGGACCCTTCCAACCCAAACAATGCTGTGACTGTGACTTTCTCCTGTTGAATGTTTTTATGGTATCTTGTATCATCATCCCAAATCTCAGGCAGGTCTTCTAGCCACCAACTGATGAAAAAGCTCATGTTTGTGGGAGTAAAAGCATATTATTGAAGCATACTTTTACTCCAATTGGGTATCCTTGATGGACAGAGAAAGTGCAAGGGTTCCTCATTCTTTTTTCTTTTACTTCTTATAAAGCATCTAAATATTAATGCTCATAGATGAGAATCCAAGGGATGAGCCCTGAAGGATGTCTCTCCATCCCAAATAATATGCATTCTTGAGCACATATGACTTTCTGGTTAAATCAGTGACACAGTGAAGAATTATAAATAGATCTTGCTGAATAATGTTTATACTTAGAATGTTATTAATGTGGGCTTTTCCCTGAAAAAAAAAAAGACACAAAAACAAACAAACAAAAACACCCAACCCTTACATACAATAGCTTAAGTTTAAACGGGCTCTCCAGATCTGCTCCAAGGCCATCCTGCAGACCAGCCCTCCATGCCGCGCAGACAGCAGCCCTGTACAGGTGTCTGGAGGTGATCCCAGTGTCATTTAGGAGGTGCCCTGCCCATGCCCTCCCCGCTAGCTCTCTCATAGTAGGGGCAAGAGAATAGGCACTGTGTCTGCTTTTCAGGCACTGCAGTTCACAGCGGTCTCCTCATGTAAACTGAAATCGGTGGCAACTCAAAATGATGTCCTTGGCTGTGCTGTGACAGCTGAGGTGTATGGCCCTTCCAGAGGCAGGGCAGGCAGCGGGACTTTGTAATTGTTTACAGCTCATGGGGTGGATTGCCAAAGGTTTTATGGAAATGCCCTTCAACTGAGCACCGAGAAGTCCCTGTGCCCAAGCAAGTCAGGCGACTAAGGACACCAGCAAGCACAGGCAAACTGGATGAGGGGTCAGCAAGACAAGCAGACAGCAGCAGGGCACATCTGCTGCATTGGAGATGGCTCTTTTAAATTATTTAGATGGATGAGCTCATCTGTTGTGCATAAAGATAAGAACATCCATAGGATATAACCATAGGACAGAATGCAGAAGACAGAAAGCCTGAATCAGCATGATTCTATGGTTTTTGCTTTCTTGCCTCTGGTTTAACAATCTGTTAAAAGGAAGGATCATGCATTTCGTGTTGGAGCAGTGGGGTTCAGGAGGAGTCGGGGGACCGCCCTTGCTACTTCATGTGTGTGCTCAGGTTGGTCAACTTTCCTGCAGAGTGTTGTAGAAATGAGATCAATTTCTGTCTTTGGCACATAGCTGTGCTGTCCAAGAGATGGCATGAAGAATTATTTTTATTCTTCGTATTACATATTTGAATCTACAATTATGACTGCAAGCCAAAATCTACTGTCTTAGGCACAGCACATACAAGCACATCTCAAGAATTTCTGTCCTTAGAAACAGGTGAGTTTACTCTGCAGTTGACATACCACATTTGCATGATTTTTTTCCCCCAGCTCTCAGCTATGATGACACAACACAAACAAATGGAGGATCCAGGACAGCTGGTACGTGCTGGAGATAATTTTAGGATGATTGTGTGCTGAGCAAATGGATAAAAAGAGGTGCTGCACGATGGTCCTCATAGAAGTTGTACTAGGTATGATGAAAGGGATGAATTCCCACCAGTTTCATGGAGGTGCGGTCATGTATTTGAAATGCAGTGCAGTCAAATATAAAACAGAAAAATATCTTTTCTCTTTGACATGTATTAAGAAAGGCTGTTATCATATTATTCATTTCACATTTGCACGGAGAGGAAATGAGACTTGTGGTCAGCTTCTTAGTCATCTGAAACAAGGGACCCATAACTGCAGGCTGTGCCTGGGATCTTAGCTTGCAGCTGAACCACGAGCAAGTGCTACATGCATACACATCTGAAAACAAATCTTTCCCGTATCCAAGGATCAAGCAAAAAGAGAAGTGCTGTTTGAGAGAAGTGCTAGCACCATAGAAAGCTAAAAAGGCTATTCCGCTTTTGGGACCTATTCCAGTACTCAGATACACAAATCTTATTTCCATTAAGCCTCCCTTGCAGAACTGTCGTGTGAATGTGGCCATCCAGGTACAAAGTCATTCATCATCATTACTTTGGCAATTTATGGAGGAAAATGATGAAGTATGCAACTGATATTCTGGTCCTCATTTGAAAAATATGACATGGCATGAGTAAATAAGTAGAATTTTGCCTTTCTGTATTCCCTTTGGGAATAATTGTGCCAAGTATCTATGGGTAGGTTGGGCTGCAGTTTTAGTGTTTCATGGCCATCAGTACTAGTTGAAACTTGACTCTGTACTGAGACGTGCTTAATAGGAATAAAAGGTCTATTATTCCAAATCGGATTAGTAGTCCAGCCAATGAGATATCCTGTCTCCAGCAGTGGCCAGCATCTAATGCTACAGAGAAAGACACACAAACTCCCACTATGGACAATCAAGTTATAACTTTCAAATTTTCTAAGTTTTCTCTGCTGCCAAGGCTGTTGGAGAGGCTGGTTTATGTCGTGAAGCACAAGACTTCATGTCCTTTATAGCCTTAATGGCAGAATAACCCATCCATAACATGTAAGACTCCTGTTTTTCAAAAGAGCAGTGCTGTCTCCCTATGGTTATTATTGCTGGGGTTGGAGACCACATCAAACCAATGCTCAAAGACCAACATTAAAAGCTTTCAGCCACATACTGTGCTCCAGCATTTTGCCTGTGAGGCAGGCTGCAAGCAGAAGCATCTTCAGGAGAAGGAACACACCACCATGAAATTTCTTTTAGGGCAAGAACATCCATTGTTTCTGATTTCTCTCTAGGTTTTCAGAGGAGCCTGAGAAGGTGAAAGGCTCTAGAGACAAAGGTTTTAATTCTCTGTGGTTTGGCTGTGGGACAGATCAGGATTCTTTCCCTCTCTGGCAGCCACAGTGGCAAGATATTGAGCAAGGAACACACTGGGCTAGTCAACAGAATGCTTTTAATACCTTTGTAGAAACACATGGTCATCTTTTTTAACACTTAACAGATCAAAGTTTGCATTGAACTTGGTGTAACTTGGTCCTATTGAGCTCAGGTCCCTCACAAGGGAGCCTTCAGGCAAAAAGCTGCACTGGAAGTGAGGGCTGGATTCTGCAGCGTGTTTGCTGCCCACTTCTCCCATGCACTGTCAGTTTCTCCTGTTGGCCTCTAGAAAAACATCAGATTTTGTGTTTTCAGGTATTTTTTCATACTAAACTGATGCTTTGCCCTTTGGAAGAACATTAATTTTTGCCTGTTTGCTGCTTCTGTGTCAAGACAAACCAGCATGTGAGTCCTACCAGCCTCTCCATTGATGCCAGCAGACTTCTGGGAATAGCATTTTGCGGTCCTTACCTGCCACAGAGCCAGCAGGAAGGCAGCAAAAGGGCCTCTGAGGTTTTGTAGAGTTTATAATACACACCACTGGCCATAATCATGTTTTATTTATTTATTTTTAAGTTACTCATCAGACAGATCTTGCTGGAAAAAGAAAAATGCACGGCTATTTAAAGCAACTTGCATCATGCCCCTGAATGCCCCAATACAAGGATTTCTTTTGCTCCCTCATGTTTGCAGTATTTGTGTACAAATACAAGATGACACGAAACAACAAAGTGATACCAAGTGCCAGAGGTTATTCCTGACCTTCCTGGTGCAGCTGAACCGGGCAGGAACTGTGCTCTGCCAATCTAATGCGCGTAGCAGAGATATGACATAGTGGTGTTACAGTTACTGATGTCATACATTATGTCAGGGAACTCCTAAGATCAAGGGTGAAGATTGATAAAGAAGGGTACAAAAGTGGAAAATAAGAAGGAAAAAATAACACGAATAAGAGCAAGAAGTCTCCAGGCCTGTTTTAGAGAGTGCTCAAATCACCAGCGTTCTTTAGGTGGTCTAACTATCCATACGTCTAGGAATTAACAGATACATCTGTCAGTCCATACAGAAAAATAACTCTGAAAACAATTGGAATAAGTTCCTTATTTCATGACAGATAAAAAACAGGAAGGAAAAGTTTTAGCAGAGAAATATCCATTCTGGATCAACAAGGAGACATTCTGACAACAAGGAGAAACTAAGGGGAACGCTGAAATAACGCTCAAGCTTTGAACTTGAAACTTGAATTTAGCAAAGGATTTACAAAACGCAGCATTCTCCTGAATATCAGGAAATCAAATATGTGGACATTAAAAAGTCCTGTACAACTGGTCCTAAGAGTTGCGGTGGCAAAAATTATTAAGATTTGCCAGAGAAGAGGGAGGTTGAAGATCCCCAAAAGTGCCATATCAAATTAAATGACAGCTCTGCAGAAAAAGGAACAAGAATCTAGGGGGGATAGCTGTTGCAAAACTCAACATTTCAAAAGAAATTGTCTGGAAAATAATTAAAGAAAAATACATAGTTTATGTTCAAGAGAGGTCAATAATAGAGCACCAGAAATCACCTTCAGTCCAACCAAGGATGTAGAAGGAGAATGGCTTTGTAAAACTGTTAAACACAATAGCTAAAGCTCAAATTGCTGTTGGTGCCACCAGGATCTCAGCCTTCATTTATGCCTCACAGGAGCTGGGGCAGCTCAAGGCTGAGTGTAGCCCATTAGCCATGCAGAGCTAAACTCAGTGGGGACCCTGGAGTACTGACTGCATTTTGTCACCCCTCTGTCCTGCTGACTATAGCAAGTGATTTTTTACATTATCAGGTAGCTAGGCTCATTTACTTATTTATTTATTTTTAACTGTAAGGGTCTCCAATGGGAAACTAAACATTAGCGAGCTCCCATTATAGCTCGCATTTACTATTCATAAAATTAGTACTAAAAATTCCAAATTAAAGTAAGAAATCGTTCTTTCTCGTTTGATTTTTGTGTCTGTTATCTACACTACGTTAGAACTCTTCAGGTATTTTAATTTAAGGATCTTCATATGTCTGTAATGTAAGGCTGTTTCTTATATGCATATGCATGTGTATATATACATAAACATCTGTTTATATGGGATCTAAATCTATATGTACACATGCATTTAATTTTCTAAACATTTTTTTAAATTAACTGTAGCACTTAGATAGATTACACTCAAATTTGATTGTATGCTATTTGAATTGAAACAAAAAGCCATCTCAGAATATGTTCTGAGGAGATAATTGCTGTTTACATACGTTATGTCAATGTAATATAACATTTCATCTGCCTTATTTTCTATCATTCGTTAGTCTCCAAACCAGAAATAATATCTGAACGAACCAGTGTCTAGTAATGCTATTTTTAATTGGCTAAAGAGAGTGCTTGACCTCTGGTAACTGGTTACTGTTGTTGGGGAGACTCTCCGTGAGCAGTGGCTCATTGTTTAAACATAATGGGACAACAGCCTCATGTCATCTATAGGATATGGAGACACCACAGTTTTGTGTTTCTTTTACTTTATTACTATACATGCAAGGCACAATCAACAAAGACTTCCTGAGGCTGAATGTTGTCAGTATATGAAACACTGAATAATTGCTTTTTGTTTCACTGAATGGTCCCCTTTCTTTCAGATTTAAAGGGGAAAATACAGAAAAAGTAGCTCTGGGCAATGAAATCTTGCATATAGGAATTTTTTTTTAACAGAGAGACTTTTGGCTGCATTGAGAACTTACATTAATTTTATATGAGTTTGACTCCATTGACGTAATCTGAATTATTCCTGGTTTACGATAAGGTGAGAGAAGGACGGGCAAATTAATAGGAGCCTGAATTCCATGTTCCTTCCAAGCTCACAGACACCTGGGTCCTGAATGCTGCCAGTGTTGAGATTGATTTTTTTCTCTATTTTCACTTTCTCTCATCATGACCATAAAACCCAAGTGGGCCTGACTTAATTCTAGCATCCCTTCCTCATTCCAGTCCCAAGGCCTGTGTGGACAATAATAGGTGTTTGTGTAGTGTAGGCAATTGCTCCCAAAATAGCCATCATTAAAATCATATAATTGGTTTACTGTCAGCAAGAGTCTTGCTAGTGACAGCAAGAGAGCAACAGAGTCGGAAACACTGAGTGGACAGGCTCTACAATGTTCGAGTTTGTTCTGTGTATGTGTAGTTGCTGTTGAAGAGCTTTATTAGTTTGTATCAATTTTAGTTTTCTTAATTTATTAAAATTATTTTACTTAAAAGTTAAATGAAAGGAGAATTTGTCAGCCGTCAGTCTCACTACTCACGTTGTGCCTGTCATCGTCAGTGGGCTGGTGTCTTGGGTGCCAGCTGTGGGCACAACAGATGAATGAGAAGCAGTAGTGTCAACGTTTTTGCCCATGTGCAAAAACTTATGCCACATTTTCAGATTCCCTTTAACAGATGCTAAGGATGGGATTCAACTCACCTGAATTTAAGCTACTTGTCTGGCCTCTGTTTGCCATCAGTGGGACAAGGTACATCCACCACCTTGACCTCTTAGATGAGGTGCTTAACTTCACTCTACTGTCTATTGGAAAAGCCTGCACAATTAGTTTAGACTTGATGTTTCATTTTTATACAGCTGAAGATAATCATGGTGAATCTCTCTCCAACCTCTTCCACTTCTCCCCACCAACATGGTGTTTTCAGTTCCCCACACTGCTTAGCTGGAAAGTTCACCATGATTTGTTGCTAAGGGCTGTTCTGCACCAACCCATCCAGACCCTGGTACTGTTCATGCTCCAGAGGGCTGAAATCCCATGCCAGGGATGCTGCAAACATTCATGCAGGACCTTCAGGATGAAAGCGGTACCGCCTTGGCTGGAGTCAGTGGGCCCAGGCTGAACGAATTACTTAACAGCAGGCAGAACTAGTTATGTACTTAAGCAGGTGCATAAACTTTGGCAGGATCAAGGCTTAAATAGTAATCACCTTGAGGCAAGAAAATGTTCTTTTGTTTCCTTTGCAGCACAAAACTTGCTATTGTCACTTAATTAACTCAGTTTCCAAACTGATGAATGATGAAGTAACTTTGGAAAAGTTACAACCATGGCATCACTTAAAACACCTCAGTGCTCACTTGGGAGAGGTGAGAAGGTTATAGGCTGCCTGTGCTGCTGAATGAGGCCACTCAGTGATCACAGCGTGTGCTCTGGAGTCTGCTACTTCCAGTCCTTGGGGTGCAGCCTGGCTGCTATTAAACTGTATGGGCAGAGTCCTGCTGCCTAGGTGAGAGTTGCATCAGGTCTGAAAACATTTCATTTATCCAGAAGAATCCTTACAGAGGACACTGAGGACACGGGGAGGGAGCTGATGGTTAAAGGTCTGTTGAAGGAGAAGGAGGACATGAAATCTTGGAGAAAACATGGTCAGATCTCTTTTTTTTCATAGCTTTAATACGGTGCATATCATGTATCCTTTCTAGCTTCTTGTTGCAGATTTCTTTGCAGATGCAGCAAGAGGTAGTTCTTAAATGGAGACTGGTTACATGGAATATTATAGAGTATTTTCATGAGTATTAAAACTGCCACCAAACAAAGATCTTGTTCACTTTCCCAGGCCTTTCTGTGACAAATGACTGCAGTAAAAGTGAACTCCCACTTTTCCTTATTTATGAAACACCTCTTCCCTTTTGTGTGAAAAACTAATTTTCCTGTGCTTTAGAAAGTGTATAAGTGGCAGTTTAAAAAGCAGGCAAGAGCTGTACATTCGAGTAGAGGAACAAGGCAAGTACTGAAAAACAAAAAGCTATTCAGTATTTTTTTCCCCTAAAAGAAAAGGAATGAAAACTGTCATCAGACTGAATTGTTCTATTCCTGATTACTGTGTGTAGCATGATGAAACAAAAAAATGCATTTCCATTTTAGCTTTCGCAGGCACTATGTGCCCGCAAACCTTTTGATAAAGAACTGATTTTCAAAGCAGCACATTTCTGTAGGCTGTCAGTGATCCAGCAGAGCTCTCATGCTGCTCTGACTTTTCCAGCTCCCAAAAGTATCAGACCTTTACAGTTCTTTCTAGAATCCCAGCAAATTTAATAATACAGGAAACTTCTCCATAGATTGATTTTGGATTTACAAGGCTCCTGGCTGCTTGCTTGCATAGATGTAACCAACAGGCAGAATCCGCACATCAGTCTTGGAAAAAACCTCATTCAGACAAAATACATTTTACCCATCAGCCTCTCCACAACTGAGACTGGCAATGCATCACTCTTGGCCATAAACCTTTCTTCAGGAAGGAACTGGCCTTAAATAAGTCAGTTTAAATAAGATCAACAAAACCATCTCCAGTAATACCATCTGGTGACTCTTAATCACATCCGAGCCTAGAATGCTGCAAATATGAGTCAAGTTGAAAAAGACATAAGAAAAACCGTGTGAGCGTGGAAATGCAAGCGTATTAAGTTAGAGTAGCTCACAGCCTGGAGGATGAAGAAGAGCAATGAAGAGGAACACGTAGCTAAGCAATTCATAAACTCAAGAACTAAGGCAATACATCCTTGTTAAAATGCAGCCATTTACCAACACTACCCTGCCTATTCTTATGTCTGGTTTTGGCTTAGTCCTTAGGTACTGCCCAGGTACTAACACAGGTACAGACCTGAAAGATTAGCACAGAGCTGAGCATCATGTGTTTGCCGCAGT
Source organism: Aegotheles bennettii (assembly GCA_013398125.1). Taxonomy (NCBI): domain Eukaryota; kingdom Metazoa; phylum Chordata; class Aves; order Caprimulgiformes; family Aegothelidae; genus Aegotheles; species Aegotheles bennettii. Next base: position 148,451 of record VZRW01007854.1, on the reverse strand, counting down.
CTCACCAGGACCGAACTGTCACTTCACTGCCAGGGCAGCAGTGTGCACTCTCCTGAAATTGTACAAGAACCCATGAAAGCAACCAGTGCATTTTCTATATTTTCTAAGCCATTGGCAAGACTTTGTAGAATTCAAATTTTTATATGCTAAGTGGTAAGCTTTTTTCTTTCCACATTTGTTTTCCTTTTCTGAAGTTGAACCCTTAAATAAACAACAGCAACTTGTATCAAGAGTAACAAGGAGGAAAGGTGGGCAACACTGAACACTGTTCTGGTTTGAGGAAACAAATAATTTAAACAGTTTGCTTATAAATTCTTTTACAAAGCAATTTTTTTGTTGTTGTTGCTGGCATGCATCATTAGATTCAGTTTCATTTCACTGACTGCAATGCCATTCCTTCTCGATAATGAGCTTCTGAGTGATGCAGCACAGGATTGCTGTATCAGGGAATGTTGACAAATAAATGAATGTGCTGATTTCTTCAGCATTTAAGCCTTTCATTCAACCCTCTAATCTAGAGACAGGTGATTTCTTAAAATGGATTCACATGCTAGCAAATGTAAATAAGCACTTAAAATGATGGTGGAGACAAGATCTCTATAGACTCAGAAATTATTAGAAAAAATGAAAAGGTGAGACTGGTTTTCCAATTTCAAAAAAATTTTCCAAGTAGTTTAACAGGATTTGATGTGAAGTTTACAGGTTGATGAGCAAGCAGCTGAATTGGGCAGCAGGTGTTTAATCTTGTCCTGAATATTTTGTTTGCATTAAGCAGCTAGCAGAGCGTGCATCTGGCTCTTCATCACTGGCCTCCATTCTCATATTCTTTCTTTTCTTTTTCTGGCAAAGTATTCTTGCACATCCTTAATCCCAAGAACATTACTAATCCTGGGCTGCTTATGTGTGGAAACTAAACACAGCCTGCAGTATTTTGTTGGCCTGTGCTGAGACTATGGAGGGAATCGTGCTCTCCTGGGAAAGTCTGTACCGTGTGTGCTGTGGCATGGGGCTGACTTCCACTGGCCAAGGGTGGAGAGAACACATTTTCTCCCTGTGAGCATGAGGCAGACTGCAGGTCATGCACACTGTGACCTTGAAGATCAGGATTGAAGCACCTGCTGTAGCAACTAAATTCAGGAGATCAGTGAGCTATGCAGATAATCTGGTCTAAATGCCAAGCTTGAGTGGTTGGCTTAAGTCTATCTTAGATGTTTCAGCATTGTTTCTGCTTGTAAGGTCTATAGTGTGGCAGATCTGGGTGCAGACCTATTTTTTTGCTCTCTTTTCCAGACCAAATATTGGCTTCAAAGCTGTGGAGAACAGGGACTCTGAATCACTCCTTGCCCTTTTCTGACACAGTAGGTGACCAGATTTGTCGGAAGTCCCATGGGGACAATCCCTTCCTACTTGTGACCTTGGTTCACTGTCAGGGAATTTGTGTAAGGTGGAACAATGTGTGATGGATGCTGTTGTCATGTATTGATCAGATAATTCCTCCTGAGAGAGTCTGGGCATCCACTTCCTCCTACTGGGGAACAGCAGCTCTTGGAGAAGCCAAAGGAAAGTACTGATCAAATAGGTGAACACAGAAAAAGAAATATATTTATAAAAGTATATGTGTGTGTACATGAGTAAAGCCGCTTGTTTCTTTTTCCCCAGATCCTCTGCCTGCAAGTGCCATTACCTGGTGGTAGGCCCTCTGGGCATTTTGGGGTTTTATAGAAGCAATGGGCATGTTTGGTGGGGTCATCTGGTAAAGGGCATTTAGGGTGTTTTGGTTAAGAGTCCAAACCACTCTGGAGCCTCAGGAAAGTTTTTTGGTTGCTCTCCCTCATTGTACAGAATCAGATATAAATGTGCAAAATAAAGCAGAGAAGGATATAGTTACTTTTATGATTGGTTCAGCTTGATCAAGTACGTGAATAGAGAGTTTCTTTGTCCTTGTACAGGATGGGTTTGTTGCTCTTCAAGCACTTTTGTGAGCAAATTAATGTGTTAAATTAGGTCCTGTAGAGACTTGTTGGCAATTTTAAAGACATGGTATAATGAAGCTTGTTTCCAACTCTGCAGGCATAGCTTCTTTTATTAATCTACCAAATTAAGTATTGAGTAGGCTTGTTTCATTAGCAAATGGGAGAGGAGATGCCAACAGCCCTATTCTTTTATCCTCCTGCTATCAGCTCTGTGGCCACCCTCTCTTCCCCAAAGGGGAACCAGAATTCTGTTTTCTGAGGGGTCAGTGCAAACCTCTTCTGACATATAATCACATTTGTTGCAAGCATGCTGGTCAAAAAAACCCACCCCAACAACATAATCTCATGGAGAAAACACCAGTCCCCCAATTCAGAGAGAAGCAGCTTTGAACACTTACAAGTGGATTCCTCTCAAAGCCATCTGAAAGGCTGGTGTGTACCTTAAGATTCAAATGAACTGCAAGGAAAGGCAGGAGCAGAGGGCGAGTCATCCCACCTACACTAGCAGCTGTCTTCAGAGGGATGAACCATATTTTTGACAGCCCCTCTCTCCTCTGACCACACAGGCAGCCAACGTAGCAAGCTTAGTTTAGATGCCTGACTCCTGAAAAGCTAAATTTAGGTGACAGGAACCCAAACCTTAAATCTTTAATCTTAAAACCAGCTGAGTGGCTCTAGACCCCAAACAGAGCCTATTGTTCCTTTTCCGAAAAAAACAAGCACTTCATGTCATTCCAGATTGATTTTAAAAAGTGGCTGCATCTCAGCTGAGATGTGGTACTGTAGTAATCCTGCTGCCAGAGAATTTCTGCTCTGCTGATACGCAAAAAAAAAAAAAAGAAAAATACCCCCTCCAGTTGCACGCTGAGCAGTGAGAAGACTCAGGCTGAGAACAACGGAGTGCTCAAGTGACTTTGGCCAGTGCATCTGAATGAAAAAACCTTCATAATATTAGAACAACAAACCACTTTGCTCCCAGTAGCAAAGCAATCCTTGCTAGAGCACAGTGATATCTCAACAAAGGATCCATGCCTATAAACTTTCCAGCATTAATCACTAGAAACATCCACACTACCAATGTGCATTTACTTGTACATTATGGAAATAATGGTCTCATCTATACACAGCAAAGTCAGGGATAAGGCAGTGACACAGACCCCTGGCTAGCCTGTATATCCCGTATAGTGAAAGCTGGCAGTGTCTCCTTATATGGGAGCTAAAATCCTCTGCTCAAAAATAAAACCATAAGAAACACTCAAAAGCCATTTCTGGTACCAGTGTATTTACTGCTTCTCACTTTGAAACCAGAAGGTGCTTGTGCCTTTAAAAAATCTAAACACACACAAAGGAGAAAATGTAATGTAACTTAGTTTTGTGATGAAACCCAGGTGCAGGAACCCATGAGGATTTTCCTCTTGATGTTGAACTCTACATTTCACACCCAGAGAAGCCATATGCTGGCTTTGGCTCCCAGCACTGACCCCAAATACCTTCTGGCTTGGAGAGGAGAAAGCCTTCCCTGATTACCTTCAGACTTGTCCTTGGAGTGCAAGAGGAGTGGGAAAGGACAGATCTGTCTTGGCATCAGGAAAAAGGCCAGTGTCTGAGGCCCTCACTAGAAACTGAGTGCACAGCACTACAGGTGATGCTGGGGTTTCCATTTGACAAAATGTAAGTGCCTGCAAAACCATTCCTCTCTCTAGAGACAGCAACAGAAGGTCTGTTGCCATTCCTACACTCCTTCAGGGATGCTCTGTAAAAAAGAGAAGGCAGCAGTGGTCAAAGTAAGTATTTCCAGTCCTACTCACTGCTTCAGGCTACTGCTCTGCTCCAGCTTTTAAAGCACAATGAAAATCATCTGGCTCTGCGCAGGGATGGAACAAAACTCATGGAGTTGATGTAGTGAAGAAAGAAAACTAGCAGTACCCAGATACAGATTCCTGCACACACAACGCTTGCTAGAGACATGACCATAAGTAGCTGCTCTCCTCCCTGGTTATTTTCCAGAGCATGTGAAGTTATCTCATATGAAAATGCCACTGGTTTTGTTTGATTTGTTGACAGCCAGCTCAAAGCAAAATCTGTATCTGGATGGACTTATTAGTGTGCCAGGCTTCACACTTGCAGCCAGGAGCCCAGATACCTTCACTTCCCCCCTAACTCCTCACAATACATCAGTGACAGACAGGGGAGAAGCAACTATTTTCAAAAGAATTGAGCTAAACCCAAAAGCAAATGCTGGTATAATGAGGGCAGTATTTCACACAGAGTCAGGAAGAAAATTATTCTAAAGGCCTACAAAATTCCCGTGGCAGTAATCTCAGCTGCTGGAAGCACCTACGTGTTTTGGAGTGACTCCCTGCCTTTGTCAGAGCTGGACCTCACTAAGGGAAACGAATTACATTTTTACTCTGGGAGCATCATGCCCTAATAACAGCATCTTCACAGAGAAATGGTTCTCAACTGACTTTTATCTTTGCATGTGGTACAGCTTGTGCATAGAGGCAAAGGACACAGCCATGAGGCAGAAAAACATCAACATGCTGAGATGCTGCGTCAGGACACGCACTGTGGGATTGCTCCATTGCCTATGCAAAGGAGGCTCCAGGCTGTCCCGGCTGCCAGAGCCAGGGCAAGGGGCTGGAGAATGTTCAGACTGAAGCAAGGATAAATGTAAGCTTCAGCCATATGCGAACACAGGCAAGAAAGTCCAGGATCTTCATTCAAAGTCATTCCCTCTCCTTTGTCATCGCTGACTCCTGCTGTGTCACTGTGGGCCTTGTTTGCAACGCTGAGGAAGGGAAGCTGGCGGAGTTGCTTTCTGGAACCTTTCTAGTCTGAACAAAAGTCTTATTACTTCTGATATTGGATTCCTGTGTCTGATGAACCCCTGACTTCTCTAACTTGAATAAGTAGTTTAATTCACAACAGAGCTGATTTCAGTCAGTGGTGTTGAAATGTTGTCATCACAGAATCCTTCAACACAGGATCGGAAGGTGACCAGGAAAACCTGAAATTAATAGTGCTTTTATATGGCCTTCCTAGAAGAATGTGAACAAAAAAAGCCGTAACTGCAGAGAGAATATTGCAATGTCTGTATGGAAAGGACTCATGCTGCCATTTGCTCTCTGGTTCATTATATTTGCTTTCCACCACCACCCTGCCCCCATTACAGTAAGATAGTAACTTTTCAGAAACCTCTTCTCCATTGACATTTCGTCTCTATTTCATTGGCTCAGACAATTTGCAATGACTTTTAGTCATTTAGTCATTAGCATTTAGTCAAAGAAAACAGCCTGAATAAGATAAAACATTCTTTTCTGTGACAGGACTCTTAAAAGCAAACCAGCAAAAGTATATATGAAATACATGGTTAATATCATCATACGTTCTTAATTTTGTTGGGCTACTAAATGAAAGGGATCATAAAAGGAGACTTTATATAAATCCTGAGTGAACATATGGCATTCCTTTTTCCCTTCCAAGATTGCAGGCTGAGTCTCTGCAATCCCGTTAACGAAATGAGCCTTTTCATTTGAGAAGTAGTGCTTAATGACAGTTGTCAGTCATCACTGGATACCACACTCAAGAGACAGCTTGATACATCTGTGACAGACAGATTAGATATTGTCTGGAGAGGATTACAATGGCGGCTGTAAGAAAGCTCTAGCTTAGAGGAAATCAGGATTAAAAAAAGAGCGAAGAAATCAGATACAGCTTTTCCAGCCCCTGTACTCTGGAGCAGATGATGCTTCTGCTCAGGTATGAGCTGTGTGTGTCTGAAGCTAATGGCTGAATGGGAGATGGCTGCTGCCGTGATTTAACTTCAGTCACCCAGAATCACAGCTTTGCTGTGCTCAGACCTGGGCAGACAGAAACCCTCTCTTCCCTCTAAATAGTTTGCAATGTAATAGGTTTTCCTTCCCGTTATTCATACTCTTTTACACCTAGGGCAAATGTAATCAGCACAGCTATGCCTGAGGCAGAGAGACTGAAATAATTTGACACTTGTGACTTCCATCGCCAGCAGTGGGAGGTAGCAGAGGGATGCTGCTGCCCCATCATGGACCTGTCCAGTGCCAGCAGAGGTCAGGGGCTGGTGCAGGACCCTGCTCCCACAGCCAGGCTCCTGCTGCTGGAGAGCCTGAAGGCAGCCCCATAGCTCCTGCCACAGGTATGTCTACAGGGAATGCTTCCCAAATAGGTCTTTGCTTCAATCATCCTTGTAAATTTGCCATGTGGAAACCAAAGAGATGCAGGGGTCAGCTCAGGAGTCTACACACACTGATCTCACAAAGACATGCTCTATATCTGTGCATGACCAGAGGCTGAGCCTGTCAACCAGAGTAGAGGCTTTTCACACATTTCTAGTAGTAGCCACAAGGTCATTCAACATGGGTACGGGCAGCAGGGGATGGTATTTGGAGCCAGTGTTGCCAGAGTCCCTAATTTTTTTTCATCCAATGATCAAACAAGACTGCAGAGAGGCAAAGGCAAATGAGACACCAGCCCCAGGAGATCTGATGCAGAAGGCCAGCAGAGGCTTGCGAGACAGTATGGAATGCTACTCACATTAAGTGGAGCAGTCAAACTGCAACACTACGGGGCCTGTAAAACTGCCTCTCTGGGATGGCAATGAAGGTGGATGACACTGGCTTCACTCCGCAGGATGCCCGGCCTCAGGAACACTGCCTGCTCCCTGCTCCCGGGTACTGTTGATACCTCCCAGCAAACAGGAGGCCCCAGTATGCTGCAGCCAGTGTCTCCTGCAGGGAGCTGCTTCCCGGGGACCAGGTCTCTGTTTACATCAGCTTTCTTCTCCTGTGAAGTCAAGATACTCCAGGAGGATTCATAAGGTGCAACACACCCAACTTCGTATCTTCAGTCACATCCAGAAAAGCAGATAGGAACAGACACACTCCAGAACATTAAATATCATGTGAAAAGAAAGTAAATAAGTGACCTAGAATTGTGGAGGAAGCAAGAGAAAATGCAAGGTTTGAAGTTAATTAGCCCTTGAACTGTCAGGCCCAATTACTTCCAGCAGGCTCTGACATTTTGAAGATTAATTAGGGAGTTAGCTGTCGTGTCTCACAAAGGACCACCATTATGCCAGAGAAGATCTACCTGCTTTCTGCACAGTGTCTTGAAATTTGGCAGTGTGAAAGCTAACTGGGGACCTTTGGTAAAAGTCTTCTGATTATTATATTCATTTTAAGGAATGCACTGAAATATGCTGAAATACAACCGGTTGCTTTGAAGGAAAGGTTTAACTCATAGGATGATGATTTCAAATACTTGAAGCTCCTGGGCAAAAGGCCTTTATATTTCTTTGGTTCTTTTGCAACACCCTTGTTACATCCAGTATAGATTATACTGCATTGTTATACCCAGTACATATCAATTATTCAGCATGTGTTTGCTCCCAAACAGGCCTGTGTGTATTACTATGTACCGGTTCCTGAAAACATCCTCCCAAAATGTTTCTGAGCAGCAAAAATGCAGCTTCCCAAATTGGAGTCAGCAACAGCAAAAGCAAACCTTCTCCTGGGCTGGACTGGCGAGGTCATAGCTGGCAGAGCAGGGGATGGGATTTTTGCACTCTTCTCCATATTTCATGGGCCTCGTCCAGTCTTGGTGTCCCCAGTTCTAGAGTCATGTTGGAAAATGCGAGAACATGCGGTGGAGGGCTACCACTGTGCTTAGCAAGGTGGAAAATCCAGGCTAAGGCCCCACTTTTGGGCAAAGGTCACATCAGGAAACCTCCAGACACTCCTTCCAACCTGACCTTTTCAAGGACAATGTAATTTTTAATCCTTTGTTCTTCCCCAGGACAGACCAGCTCCCTGCAGATCTGGAGGGAGAGGCAATGTGCCAAGTATTCTTCTCCTCGGTGCAGCTCTCTGCAGCAGCAAACCGGAACCGTACCTGCAAGTCTGCCCATATCATACCATTAAAAGTGTTGTTGTAAGCACCTTAGCAGATAAAAAACCCTGCCTGCCTCAGAACAACTGAAGTGTAAAGTGCCGACCTAGGGAATCACAGAAAGGATCCTTCTGAAAAAGTGGAACAAAAACAAAAGAAAGGAAAAGGAAATTAAATCCTGTTTTAGACACAAAATAGTTTCTGGCTTACAGCCATCTGGATATTTTTAAAATGTCCATCAATACAGTCTCTGTGCACAGCAACTGACTGATTTGTGACTCTGTAGTCATGCTTCTATCTCTCCCTCCAGTGACCAGAGGGTGTTTGAAAGAATAATTTGTTCAGAGATGGTTTTATTTTCCTTTATCATCAGGGGATACTTATTATGTGAAAACTCAGCTGTGGAGAGGTGGGAACTCTTGAAAGGTGGTTATTTCTGTGGTCCTTTTGATGCCCGTTGGGAGGGGGTTTCCACAGCCACGGCAGAGCTGTGCACAGTGAGCTCCAGGGCTGCTGGTGAACAGGCTGCCCAGCCCCTGTCACCGAGGTGGAAGTCAACGATAAGCTGTCTGTTCTCATCCAGCTAAGGTAAATGCGTACAAGCCGGTGTAGCTGCTGTCCTACCAATGATATAACCACATATTCCTGCATTCATGCAGTGCCTGAAGCAGGGCTGGCCAAACCTTTGCCACCCCACAAGGTACATACCAAAGGCTTCATGCAGCCAAGAGCCACCAGAGATGTCTGGAGAGCTCTGCGTGTGTGTGCACAAAAGTGTCCTGGGGGATCCCCAAGCATGGGTGTCAGTAGCATCCCCAGCTCCCATGGGCCAGGCTGGCTCTCCCTGATCTGACATCTAGCTTGAAAACAGGTCCCTGCTACAGTAAAGTAGGAATTGGTCCTTTCTGTGAATATCTTAACATACAAAGGAATAGGACAGCAGAAGGTATTGTTCTTGCCAATTCATAGGCAGCATCCTGAGGAGGTTAAGGCTAAGGCTCATCCTAGACATCTTCAGCCATCTCAAAATTAGGCAGCTAAGCCAAGGCAAGAACCTCTCTTTTAAAACGTTCTTTTTAGTAGGTTCTTCCAGGGAGCACTTCACCCCATCCTAAAATAGTTGGGATGATTCACCCCCCATCAGCTGTAAGCAGAACCTCTATGACCACTTTCAGTGAAGCCTGTGGTATTTGTGGGGCCTAACCCCAGAGCTCCAGGTAGGACCCTGACTCAGGGTTTGCTCCTGCTGGGAGTTGAACTTGAACTTGTAAAAGCCTAGAAACAGGAGTGATGAATACTCCATTCCCACTTTCCTCTCCTAGTGACCTGTTCAAGGTCACACAGAATTGGCAACCAGACCAGGAAACGGTGTGCCCCAACCACAAGTCTGTTTTTTTTCTCTCATGCTTTTCTAACCATTTGCAAACCTACCAGGAACAGTTCAGGAAAAAAAAAATGCTTGAGATTCCAAATGCCTTCTAATCTTCTGTACCATCAGTGCCATAGTCATAAACATTCACTGAAGCCAACTCAAGGCCGATTTTCCATTTCATCTTTCAAGTGTGGGGGCTTTTTTTTCAAAGCCAAGTAGAAAACTAGTTCCTGTACAGACAACAATTACTCATTAATAGTATGTGCAAAGCAACATACTTGCCCCTTTGACATAGTGGAAGAAGCATGTAAGTGGAGATGACAGGATATATTTCATTACCATTCTCCCAAACAAATCTGCCTGACTGTGGGAAGGGGGGAATTTAAATCTTTATCACCTGAGCTTAATAAGGAGGTTGCATTTGGAACAGAGTAACTGGGTACTTTAAGGCTGCTAGACTGTAGCCACTTCAGTAATTCTCCCAAATAAATGCAGTGTCATTTATGCTTTGTTCCTGATGTCCAGCATCTAACAGGGAAGTGCTTAGTCAGCCTTATTTTGCTGACTCACTGACTTTGCTTTTGGAGGCACAGCCCATCTTCCCTGGGCAGTGCTTTGCTCAGGCAGGGCTTGTGCGGTGCAGGGAGAAATACAGGAGCTGGCAGGCAAGCAGGCTGTGATCAGCATCCAGCATGGTCCTCTGCCACCTCACAGGCACTCCGAGATGCTGCACAACAGATGTGTTGCTGGATCCTCTTGGGGCCTGACCCAAGGCATTGAGTATATTTAGCTTCTCGGGTTAGGAGGAGGTAAGGATGCTTGGCATATTGCACACCCGGCCTTTTATTATTCAGGAGTAAACAGGGCAGCATTCCTTCATTAGGTCTTGCACAAACAGGCTTTTCAGAGAAAACCACATTTTATAAGTTTGTTTTATAAACTTACCCATCAAGTGCTTTCCAGCTCTGGGCTCCCCTGCACTTTAGAAAAATAATAATTATATATATATGAAAGATGGAGTTTTGCTCGATGTCCCTGGGCAGGGCGGTGCGAGTGGCGATGCCACCTGCTGGCGACAGAAAGCCCGGTCCCCTCCGTGCCGCCCGCCCGGCCCCAGGCTCGGCATTGCCTCTGCGCCAGCGCACCTTGTGCCTTCGCTGCCCCGGCACCGCCTTTGCCCCCGGGTGCGCAGACGGGGCACTCACTGGGTGGGTGTCTCGGTGCCGGGCTGAGGAGCGGGATGCGTGGGTGGGAGCCGAAGCTCACCAGTCCTCCTGGTGGGAATGAGTAACCCCGCGGGAAGCAGAGGTCCTCACACTGCGTGAGAGGGCACCCTGTGTGGCTGGGTTTGAGGGGAAAGGGGGAGCACTGGGCAGGAGGAGGCTCTCCCTGCTCAGACAGCTCCACGGACACTGTGGCAATCTGTCTCGTTTCGCCTTCTGGCACAGGCTCTCTGTGAGCCCTTAACACACAGTGGAGTTCCCCATTGGTAACTAATGCAGGAGCACACAAGGACTGATATGAAGAGAAACTCAGGAGCAAGCCCAGAAGCAGGGACTGGAAATCATGTCCCCCTGCCGCACCAGGTCTGCTGCCCACTCAGCAGCACTGTCACGCTCCTCTCCTCCCTCCTGTCTGGCCGAGGGGAGCAATTTCAACAGCCATACAGTCCCTTCCAGGCTCACTTACACCTTACAGGACATGTCCAAGCAAATGGGGAATGCCTTTGAGATGCTCCCAAGAGCTGTAAACCCTCATATTCCTGTGCAGGCACACCAGCTGTGCCGGGAAGGAAAGGAGGGTAGCACAACTATATGAGGGCCACTCCTGTCCCATGGGCACAATGGTCACACATGCTCCTCCAGGCCCCCAAAGACCACAGAAACCACACAGTGTACCCTCTGGCCACCAGATTGTTTTGGCCAGAGGCCATCAGTGCTACTTAGGACTTCATCTTGACTGGGACTTGCCTAGGACTTTTATCTTGATTTCAGTAAGATGTTTGACACTGTCTCCCACAGCATCCTTGCAGCTAAACTGAGGAAGGAACATAGGAGGTTCCAGGTGAACATGAGGAGGAACTTTTTCACCGTAAGAGTGACAGAGCACTGGAACAGGCTGCCCAGAGAGGTTGTGGAGTCTCCTTCTCTGAAGACATTCAAAGCCCGACTGGATGCATTCCTGTGTGACCTGCTCTAGGTTGTCCTGCTCTGGCAGGGGGGTTGGACTAGATGATCTTTTGAGGTCCCTTCCAACTCCTAACATTCTGTGATTCTGTGATCTGCATCTACCTGTGCTTGACTTGCCCAAACCCACATGTGGAGTCAGGGTCAGAGCTGTGACTGAACATACAACTGCCTGTTCTCTTGTCTTGCCCTTGCAGGGCTTGGTTGCACCTCTCTCCCAAATGCTTTGGCCAGACAAAGTTGCTAAATACAGGGGGGAGTTGGAAGAGATGGGCTTTGAGAGGTAAAAATAGCAATTCTAAAACTAGAGAAGTTTTGACCCTGTTCAGTTTGCAGTGAACCTTAGCACCCACAGTCTTTCCAAAGGCTGTATGATGCAGTTTGCTGTGTCTGGTGGGAGAGACACACTCTGGCACAGTAAATGTGTTGCATCTTCTTATTCAAAGCAAACCATTCTGAAAGAAATACTAGAGGGTGTACAGAAAATCACCTGTAACCAAGCTGTTGGTTATAGAGGGTCCCCATCTATGGGGAATGCTGAAAAAAATCCTGGGTTATTTTTTCAAGCTTTGTGGAAGTGACCTTTACCTTGAAGGAGTGCTTCGGGCTGAACCCCGCCAAGCTGAATCAGAGGGAGGGAGAGAGGGGGGCGGCAAAGCCAGGCTGCCATGGGGAGGAGGTGGCCCTGAGAAGCTGATGGTCACAGTGGACCATGCTCTTCCACTGGGTTGTAAATCACCTGCATGTAATGGCGGGATTCTTGAGCACAAAGGTAGGCCCATGGGACTGCAACATGGGACAGAGGGCAGGTGCCCACTGAGTGACTCCCACGTGCTGGGCTGGATGTCTGAACCCTCACAGTGGAGTAGTGGGTGCCCCTGCCCACCACCTTTCTACCTTTCAGAAGGATGCTGGGAGAGTTGGGCATCCTGAGTTCCTGGAGCTCCAGGAGCTGAGCACATGCCTCTGCCCTTACCAGCACCCTCCCAGGACAAAAGTGGTACAGGGGAGAGGGAAAGGAGATGCTTCATTCCTGGGCAGAGACTGGCTGATCTACAAGGAAGCATGAAAAATAGTTTCTGGTTTAAAATATCTTCCAACTATTTCTTACTGCCCTTTCTTGTGAGTATGGCTTTGATTAATGACCACAAGCTCCTGTCTGGAAGCTGGAATAGCTGCTCAAAACAGCGAAAGGGAGTGTGTCCAGCAGAGACCTCTTCCTCCCGGGCAGCCAGGCCAAGGCCTGGGCACTCAGTGGAGGCAACTGCTTCAGCTTCCCATGAAACATCAGCATCTTGGCTGTGACCCCTGCAAAGAGCTGTGGTTGGGGACTGGAGGGTGGTGACAGCTAGACTGCCCCAGCAGCATTGGAGTTAGGAGGGCAGGTCAGTGGCTCCAAAGACCTCTATCAATATAGCTGGCTGTTAGTTGTGATGGAAAGATACCCACATAAAGTCACAAGATAGAAAACGAGGGCGGGAAGGGGGCCATAGACCGTTTAATTGCTTGCATAACTTGGCTGAGGAAGCTGCAAAGAAGAACTCACCATTCTTGGCTGTTTGCCCCAGGGCTGTGTGCAGCTGGGGAAAGAAGAAGTGAAAGGAAGAACCCACTTGGGTACCAGAGGGAAGCATGGCATTGCTAGATGTTGAAGCTTAAGTCTGCAGTAACCAGTCCAAAAAAGGTACGCAGTATGTAAAAGCCCTAAAGCAGCCCTGCCTAACTGTACACACAACAGGAACATGTGGTGCAGAGGGGATCTGAGCTCATTGCCCAAGTTCCCCTCTAACTTGCACTCTGACCCTGGGCAAGTCCCTTCATCTCTGTGCTCTGTGTTGGTCTGCTCAGATTTCAAATCCTCCAGGCTCTCCCCATGTGTTTGACACAGTGCCTAAGACTGCTGCAGTCTCACTAACAATGAACTGGTGGCGAGGTCTTCTGCAATGTCCATCAGCCCCAGCTAAGCACAGCAAGCCCTTTATAACCTCACTTGAAATGTTTCGGGTTTTACAGCCCTTTCTGTCAAGTGGTTCCTCATCGTGGCATCAAGGAGCTGAAAAATTTGACTCTTGAATCAGGAGCTCCTGAAACATAATCCCTCAAATCCTGATGACCTACTTCATCATGTCTTGGAGGCCAGGCTGTGATCACTTGCTAGAGGAAAGCTGGCTGTAAAAAAAACTCAGGTCTCAAGTTATTATTTAGTTCCCACTAATTTAATTCCTCAGTGTTTTATCAGTTGTTCTCTCCTTCATCATCCTCCCCTTAGTTTGTCTAAATTAATGTCTTACTCCCTTTTGATTAATGTTAGCTCCCTCTGCTTATTAGCTGTCCTCATCTCTCCCATTTTCTGGGTAGCTCTGAGTTCATTTAGAAGAAAACTCAGTATTTTACTCAGGTTATAAATATATCTGGTAGTACTGTATATAATCACTCTGGGTGCAAACAGTGACTTTTACATCACTTTTTTTTAACATGTGTTTACTCCCAGTTCAGGACCCTGACTGCAACTGAAAAAATTATCCTGCCTCTGTCACTCTTGGGCTGTACAATACTTACATCAGTGTATACGGACAAAAAAACACATCAGACACATTTTGGACTGGTGAGGCATCTCCGTGGGTGCCCTGTAGAAGGTGTTACCCAGCCTAATGCAGGCCCTGGTGTACAACACACTGAGTGTGGAGGAGACATTGGCTGCCCCAAGACCTGGAGGGTCCTTCCACATGGGCAGAGCCTGGTGGGCTCCAGAGTATGAGCTCCTACGGCTCGGTCAGGGTCTTTCCCGGCAGACCCCTGTCTATCTCCCCACAGGTGCTGCTGTGCTTCCTGCAGGATAGACCAGCTCACAAAGGCCCAAGCAAACCCCAACACTGCCACATAGTCAGTAAAAAACCAAATCCCTTCACACAAACCAGATGAAGGACGTGTAAAACCCTGACATGGGTGACATCTCTGGGACTCTTTTCTTTCTAACCCAGCAATCACTCCGTGGACGTCAGGGAGATTATCCCAGCTCTCAGCAACCCCTCATGAGTGGGAAGGGAAAATGAATATTTAGATTCCTCCAGAGAGAAAAATTATCAGCAGAGAAGGATATAGCTGAATTGACGTGGACATACCATTATTCCTACTGCTTACTGTGAATAAATGGGGTCACTGCAATCTCCTCCGGTAGCTTTATCTGGGCCACCAGAAGTCCTAGGGCCAGGATTTGACTGTGGGCTACCAGACCTGTTTATAGCAGTTGTCAGTACAAACCAGATTTAAACTGAAGAAAGTTAGAGGAAAGATCCTGTGGGTGGGCAGGAGGCTTCTCTCCCTGGGAGGCTGCTGGCCAGGCAGTGGTCACCAGCCCCAGCCAGGGGCTGTCCCAGGACATGGGGTGATCTCTGGGGGGTAACCTTTGCTGCATTTTCTGCTGCTGTGCCTCTGCTTGTTCCCTTGTAGCCTTCAGGGCTGCACAACTTGCTGGGATTTGACAGATGAAATGCCTCTCATCGCTGCTTCTTCTGATCCTCCTCATTAATGAGACCAGCATGGCTTCCAGTATCACAAAATAGTCAGCCCTGTCTGTGCTACATTATTTTCACCCACAAGACTAATTTCTGTCTTGGAGTAGAGATGTGACTGTGTGCAATTCCCAGGACTAATCCTTCTGGTTTTTTTCTCCTTCATGATAAGGAGATCAATTGTTTTTATTGTCTGATGGACACTGCAAGCATCATCAGTGTCCAGGATCTGGTTTCAGCCAGCAGCTTATCTTGGGGATCCCTGCAGGCTGCCAGCCTTAGGACAATGGCTGGTTGTTCGGTGCCAGAGGCAGACGTTGCTCTGCTCCACAATCCCCTCATTGGAGGGAGCACTGCAATAACGTGCCAGCCCCCACCCGGCAGCAACTGCCACGTACTGGCAGTTCTAGGTGGGAGCTCATCAAAGGGTTCCCAACCTCCACGACTGCCTTGGGGAGCTCGGGGACTTCACAGGACATCACACTCAGATGGTGAGAGATCTTCCATCTGCAGACTGAGTTGCTGTGGAGACAGGTTATAATTTTTTTCTGATGCCAGCATTTACCTTAAATAGCTTTTCCTCTCTCAAGCATTTGCAGAGGGCAGGGACAGCTCCTCTTGTCGTTTCTCTGGGTACACCACAAACTTCAAGTTTCTCCTTACAACAGTCTCCATTTCCTTGGTCAACTGGTTCTCCCAGTACTGGTTCTTTGTGGGGCACTTTGCTTTTGTAACTAACAACCATGTTTGTGTAGTACTATAGCACAGCCTGGATCTGCACAGGCATACAGAGTGATGCTGTACAGTATCGCCTTCCTTTCTTGGTTTTCTCAAGGGCAGGAACTCATAATCCTGTAACTTGATCATTATTATTGGCAAATGGGCCCCTGTGCGGTCTTTCAGCTGAGGTGCCGACAATCAGACCCACTAACAGTAAAATATTTATCTTTCCAGGACAAGCAAATAGATCCTCCCTCATTTCCAAAGTCTTCCCCTACACTTCTCCTAAAAGTATGTGAAAATTGATTTTGTTGCCCTGATTTTCTCCTCTTGGAAATATACCTAGTGAACTGTTCTATCTCTTCCCCAGGATAAGCTCTGTTAAGTTATTCCAAGTATTTATTTTGGTATAAATATGGACATGCTGATCTCCAGGTCTGATGCCCTTTTCTCCCCCTCGTTTATTTCAGTCTGCCTTATATGCCATGATAAGCTGGAGAAAGTGTTGAGGCACAACGTAGGTTTCTGGCAAGTTTCTTAGACGGCTGTGTCCCTGGTGTCCCACGAGGAACCAGATCAGCACTGGACTGACAGAGAAGGTCTCCGGCACCTGAAACCCAGCTTGTTGGGAAGAAGCTGTGGCACCAACAAAAGCGGTTGTTAACTTCAGCACTGGTTATGGCACATTTAAGAGAATCCCACTTCGACAACCTCATCTACTGAGAAGGAGGCAAAATAATCTCCCTTTATAAATACTACAAGGATTATTTTTTTTGTTTACAAGAAGAAACCATGACTATGGGTGAGAAGTGTCTTGGACTGAGTGGAAGAGCACTGAATGGAGATGGAAAAACCTGATTGATGAGAGAATTATCCCAGAGCGGGCTCATGAGAAGAGAGGAAAGGGAGGTTGGAATGAATCATTGGCTGTATATTATTATTTTTTTTTCTTTACAGATAAGGTCTGTGTCTCCCCCCCAGTGCTCAACTCAGAGGGAATTGTGCGAGACTCTCTCCATACCTTTCATGGTGGGACCTTTTGGAAGGGTTTCACCTAGTCCCAAGTGAGTACAGGACTATCAGTGATCACTGACCCCAGGGTAGGGGGTCTTCTGGTGGTAAAGGTGGAACAGACAGAAACTTTTCCCTGTACCTGTTCATCAGGCCAGAGAAAGCAGCTCTGCTGTCATCTTCACAGACCAAGATGTTTATGGGGCCATGGATCTGATGTTTGGGGACTCAAGTAAGGTAAAGCAACAGCTTCTTACATTCAGCCAAAGTTTCAGGACATCGTGGTTTTGGTTTTGGAGTAATAGTCAAGAATTGGTTTTGGTGTAATTCTTCTGGAGTAGCTGCATCTGTAAATTTTCATATTTGGGCAAGCCTTGCACTGCTGTAAATCTGTATTACCCCACTGAACAGAAAAGAATAAAACTAGATTTCCACTTTTAATTTAATCAGGATGAGGGCCTGGCCTGATGATGAGTGTCTTTGCTCAGCTCAACACACTGTAAGAGCACCAGATTTGGTGATGAGGTCTCCTGCAAAGGCCAGGCACCTTCACCCCTCTCAACCTCAGCATCTGAAAATGGAGCAACCTCAGCTGGGATTCACCTCATACAGCATCATCCCCCCTCCATAAGACATCCCGTGTCTGTTCACAGTCAGCACAGGAAAACAACCAGGCACTGATCCTGGCTGTGAGAGAACCCAGATGTTCAGCTCAGGATAAAGTCAGCTTTCAATGGTGCAAGCTGAAGGAAACAAACCACAACCCTACAAGTCACACCTGAAGATTGTGACTATGATTGTTGACACAGGTGCCATTGCTGTGATCACCAACGGCTCTATGGGAAGCATATGGACTATTGGACAATGGATATGAAACCTAAGGAAAAAGAAACATGATGAAAAACGGAACATAACTTGTCTTTTCTTAGTTAAATAGTCACCTCAATTACTCCAGGGTGACACTGTTGGCTTGCTGGTATTTTAACCAGAGGATCCCCCGAGCATTTTGCACGTACTGTATGTTAAATAACCCAGCCAGGAATGCAGGCAGCACAGACAGGAACACTCGAAGATGAAGTACCTCTTGATGTGTCTTCCTGTTTAAACAAAACCATGTGCTCGCTAGGCACAGTTAAGGGAAGAGGCAGCAGCCCTTGGCAAGCAAAGCCTATCTGCAGCGCGGTCTCGGTGCGTGTTTACTCAGTGGGTTTGAAAAGTGTACCAAGTATATTGACACCATAATGCCGTGCTCATTGTGTGTCGTGCAAAGCAATAGGGAGGGCTGGTGATCTAGTCACCGGCTCCAGAGTTACTCCAACCCAGGACATTGTTGTTTCTTTGCAAATAGCTGGCGCTCGGAGGAACTGGGTTAATTTCCAGGTAAATTTAGAATGAAATTAACCTCTGCTGCAAATCAAAGATCCAATCAAAAGCAAACCCAGCAAAAGTACTCAGGGAGGAGAGGAAGGACCTTGTGTGACAGCCTGCAAGCCCTGTCTGCGTGTGTAGAGACATGAGAGGCACTGCATGGGAGAGACACTGCCTTTGGTACGCAGCCCCCAAAACAGCATCTGGATGCCAGTGCAGACACATTGGTCTGCCTGAGGCAGGACAGACACCCTAGCCCTTTGCTTCCCACACAGAGGCAAAATTTCATCCCCAGGCTTAGAAGTGTCCTCCAGCACATTCATGTCATCCTGCTTTTGGGACAAATCTAGGTAAAGGCAGGGTTGCTAAACACCAGCATTCAGCAATCTCCTTCCTGTCATGAAGTTGACTTAAAATCCTGCTGTTTGAAAAGAATCATGTCCGTGGCACTTTCTTTATTTTGCTTTTTGGTTACAGTGCATGATCTCACCCTTTTCCTGAAACCATGAGAGCCAAAAGTTGGAGTGAAACTGAGTTACTCAGTTAGCCTCTGGGCAAGGGATCTGTGAGGAGGCACAGCAAAACTCAGACCAGCCCAGGCTCATGGGGAGGCACAGGGACCTACCAAGGTCCAACACGCTGTGACAACATGCTTTTCTAATGAGCCAATGCAAAACTCCAAATTTCTTTAGATGCAGGTGGTCTGGGAGCCCTCCCCAGCTGTGTGTATCTCTGCAGTGGCGTGTGTACTCTCCCAGCCACTGCTGGACACCTGGGCAGAAGCCTGGGGCAAGACCCCTGGAAGAAGAGAGAGTGGTGACTTTGCTCCTCAAAAGCAGAGCAAAAGGACAGTAGCCACAGAGAGAGCCAGTGGGGCCTTAAGGGAGAACATGCATCCCGAGGATGGCACTGCAGGTGTTGAAGCTCCTGTAGCAAGGCCACATGGCCACTCCGTGCGTCCTCCATGCTAAGGGGGAATGAAGATGCTTCACCTTCCCTGGACGTCGCTTCATGTCTCATGCTGGCCAGTCCCAGACACTCACCTGGTCTCCCCCAAAATCTTCATCCTGCTTAAAAACATTGAGGCTTTAAAACCACTAGCACTTAGACATCTTTCACAAGCTTTTTGGAGCCTGACGTTCAGGGCTTGGGGTTTCAGGCTTTCATCCCCCACATCTAGGAGAGAAAAACGAAGCCAGAACAGAAAGTTGCAATGCTGCTAAAGCTGCATGTCTGCAGCATCTTGGTCCTTAGCAAAAGCTTCAGACGCTGCAATTCAAGATGAAATAATTCAGACTGACAACATTGTATTAAAATCACTAAATACATTTTCACTCTTATTATTCTATTACTCTCTGTGTGACTGTACTTGTGATGACAAATCCTGCCGCTGAGATAAGGAACTAAGCTTTGAAACGAGCACTTGAGTTAGGTTTTGGTGTTTTTTCTTTGGAGGGAACTCTGCCTGTTTGGTTAGTTTCTTTGCATATTAGAAAGAAATATTCCCCAACCAGGAAAGCTCCACTTTTCTCTCAGTTCTCTTTCAATTCCAGCTTGTTTTAGCTCAGTGTCTCTTTATGCCATCCAAAGCATCACCAGCAATTCAAAGAATAGAAAAAGAGACATTAGAAATGACATAAAATGAGAAGTACTTTAGAGGGCAGATGTCAGAGCTGGGCAGTGTTCTCACCCTCTCATTTTTAGAAGTTTGTTAACCTTAAGTATTATTAACAGAAAATTAATTTCCTGTTCTTACAGATTTCATCTGCAATTTGTTAAAGGTTGGGTGTCTTTTTTTTTTTTCTGTTCTGAAAATGTTTTCTATTGTCTGTGTACACTGACAAGTCCCCATTATATCTCCCCCCAAAAAGTAATACCTTTATTATAAGATAAGCCCTGGTGCTTATGGAGTCCCCACCATGTACCAGGTGGAGGGACCCCTTCTCTGGATGCTGTCTGCCTCTCAGCACAAGGACTCCCTAGCAGCTCTGTAGCACATAATTTTTGCTAAACCTGGTAAAACATCTATTTGAGGGATCAGTATGCATATGGGCATTTCTACAAAGCTGCCTCCTTCGGCACAGAGCAAATTAAATTCATTGTCAGCCCCGGGTCTGCTTCCCTCAGGGCCCTTTGAAAACCCCAGCTTTTATGTCATGCCTCAGACTTGCAGCGGTTCACTGTAAAACTTAACAAGCTTAATTTGGTTGGTTTTCTTTCTTTTTTCCCCAGATTTAATTTGCTTCAGAGCACACAATCTTTGCCATACCCCCAGAAGAGTCTGTTTTGAACAAAAATGTGCCAATATAATATATATATACACAACCCCCTTAAGTTGTTCTTTCATAAGGTGTCCTAAAAATTGTGCACGTTTAGCAAAGGGAGGTAGTGAAAATTTCATCATGAGTTGGCCTGGTAGAGATTTCAGTGAGATTTGAGCAGGGAGTGGTCAATAATGAAAGTTTAGGTGTGGGGTCATGGTTTTGGTGGCATTCGGGTAGCCATTGAGAGGTGGGGGAAGAGGAACCTGCACATCTCCAGCCAAAGAGGTGAGCATCATCCAGTGAGCAAGGGGGAGGCGAAAGGGCATAAACCCCGGGCACCTATGTGATCACTGTGGGAGAGGTGGGGGTGGGCAGGGGCTTGGGAATGAGCATCACCTCACACTGGACAAGCGCCTCAACCCATAATGCAGTGCATGAGAAGTTTATGAATATAATTCCAGGGAGGATCTGTCTAAAGTGTCATTGCAGCAATTTCCCTAATTAGGGGAAGTTCATTTAAGCAGGGAGATGTGCCAGGGCTAATCTCTGTGTCTAGTTACCACTCTGCCTGGGAAATTCTTTTGTCTCTGGGCTTGAATGCTGATGCAAACTGAGCAGCTGTCCATCATGGGCCCACGCTGGCCGGTCACAGAGGGTCAGGCAGGAGGGGAGAAGGTGCAAGGAGCAGGGCAGCACTTTCCCCTCCTTTGGCTCTGAGCACACAGACACTGATATGGAAACACCCACCCACTTCCCCAGAAAAATGAAAATATGAGAGGGGCTGAGCTGTTTTCCTGGCACTAAACTACCATTGAAATGAGGGAAATGCAGGGCTGCCTGCAGCTTCACTTCAGCTCCTTGTGCTGGAGGAGGATGTGGGAGAGTTGAACCAGTCTCTCATGTGCTGAGCAAGGGGGAGGAGGGCTGGGGCTGAAGGGAGAGGTGGGAGACCTCACCACTGATGGCTTCTTCTGGCTGAAACACCTGACCTCCAGTGGAAATACTGAATTCATTCAGGATGCTGAGAAAAGTGCTGGTTAGTAGTGGAAGCAAGGAGCTCAGGTGAGGGGCTGATGAGCTCAGGTGAGGGGCTTTCATTGCAGATGGCTGAAAGGCCTCCCAGGGAAAGCCCAAGATGCAGTACAGAGGAGGCCAGAAACAACTACGGAGACAGGGGCTGCAGATAAAGGTGCAAGATACCACCAGCTCTCAGATGTCGCAGACACAGAACTTTCTTCTCTGGCAGATCAATAAAAAAGATGCAGAGAAAAAGAGAAGAGAGGAAAAAAATCCGTGTTCCCTGGTGAATAATCCCTGAAGCATCACCTCTTGCTTGTATTATGCAATACCAGCCCTCTCTGAACTTGTTCCCCTTCCATTCAGTTCCAATGAGTAGCTATTGACCCAAGCTTAATTTTTCAGTTATTTCATGTTGGTTTTATTGCAATAGTGTGAGGTGGTGCTGTGTGCTGAGACGCACCCTGTGACCAGAGGACATTAGGGACCATAGTGATGAAGATGTTGAGTGCCCCCATGTCACAGACACTGACTGCGATTTGTGTGCAGACAAAAAGTCTGGGAAAGGACAAGAAGCTGAAACCAGGCTTCCCCACGACCACTTTTTTGCAGTTTTGCTTTCCCAGCCAGGGTAAATCTTTATTTTCTCTCTTCTTCCACGTCAGCATCACTCCTGAAGCTTTTAAAAGCCTTTGCACTTCAGCTTTGGATTTGAGATCTATATAATCATGTATATATAAGCATGTGCAGGTGTGGGCACACACCTTAAGGAACTCCTAAACTAAGAGTCCCATCAAGATTATGTGCTGCGTAAGTGCTTCCCTCCACTGCCTGGCCTGCAGGGCCCCTCCCGGGGGCTGATCCTGCACCCAGCATGGCAATGCACAGCGCCTTGTGCAGGCTGCCAGCCCCAGGGCTCAGCCCAGGACTCATGGCACATTTCTACTGTGCATGCCTTGCAGCTAGGGCAGAGTTAATTCAGAGATGCTGGTGTGACCATCTGAGGAACCTGAAGCTGCACAAGTCCATGGGACTTGATGAGATACATCCTCAGGTCCTGAGGGAACTGGCAGATGAAGTTGCTAAGCCATTATCCATCGTATTTGAGAAGTAGTGGCAGTGAAGTGAAGAGGGGAAACATAACCCCCATTTTTAAAAAGGTAAAAAAGAAGACCTGAGGAACTATAGGCCAGTCAGTATCACCTCTGTGCCTGGTAAGATCATGGAGCAGATCCTCCTGGAAACTATGCTAAGGCACGTGGAAAATAAGGATGTGTTTGGTGACAACCAACATGGCTTCATTAGGGACAAATTGTTCCTGACAAATCCGATGGGCTTACAGCATTGGTGGATATGGGAAGAGCAACTGATGTCATCTACCTGGACCTGTGCAAAGCATTTGATATCATCCCACATGACATCCTTGTCTCTAAATTGGAGATACATGGACTTGATGAATGGACCTTATCAGTGGATAAGGAATTGGCTGGATGGTTGCACTCAAAGAGTTGTGGTCAATGGCTCAATATCCAAGTGGAGATCAGTGATGAGTGGCATTCCTCAGGGACTGGTATTGGGACCAGTTCTCTTTAACATCTTTGTCAGCAACATGGGCAGTGGGATTGAGTGCACCCTCAGCAAACCTGCTGACTACACCAAGCTGTGTGGTGCAGTTGACACGCTAGAGGGAAGGTTTGCCATCCAGAGGGACCTTGACAGGCTGAAGAGGTGGGTCCGTGAGAACAAGGCCAAGTGCAAGGTCCTGCACATGGGTTGGGGCAATCCCCAGTATCAATACAGGCTGGGGGATGAAGGGATTGAGAGAAAAACTTGGGGGTATTGGTGGAAGAAAAAGTGAACATAAGCTGGCAATGTGCGTTTGCGTCCTGGAAAGCCAACGGTATCCTGGGCTGCATCAAAAGAAGTATGGTCAGCAGATCAAGGGAGGTGACTCTGCCTCTCTGCTCTCGTGAGACCCCAGCTGGAGCACCGTATCCAGCTCTGGCGTCCTCAGTACAGGAAAGACATGGACCTGTTGGAATGAATCCAGAGGAGGGCCACAAAGGTGATCAGGGGCCTGGAGCACCTCTCCTGTGCAGACAGGCTGAGAGAGTTGGGGTTGATCAGCCTGGAGAAGGGAAGGCTCTGGGAAGACCTTACTGTGGCATTTCAATACTTAAAGGGGGCTTATAAGAAAGACAGACAGAGACTTTACCGACACCTGTAGTGACAGGACAAGGGGCAAAGTTTGTAAACTGAAAGAGGGTAGGTTTATATTGAACATAAGGAAAAGATTCTTTCCTGTGGGGGTGGTGAGACAGTGGGACAGCTTGCCCAGAGAAGCTGTGGGTGCACACACCTGGTAAGAGCAAGGGCTGTGGCACGAAGAGCTGGAGAGGCTCTTCTGTGGCACAG
Source organism: Aegotheles bennettii (assembly GCA_013398125.1). Taxonomy (NCBI): domain Eukaryota; kingdom Metazoa; phylum Chordata; class Aves; order Caprimulgiformes; family Aegothelidae; genus Aegotheles; species Aegotheles bennettii. The sequence continues at coordinate 124,688 of VZRW01007854.1, read as the reverse complement.
GAGCCATTCCCACACCCTGGGGAGCCTGAGCCATGCTGCACACCCAGGAATGTCTGGCCCCTGTGGCTTCAGAAAGTGGCCTCTGCTTTCAGCTTTATAAGGGGGATTGTGCTAATTTTGTAGACTGTCAAGACTGACGTTTCTTTGACCATTTGTCAGAAATGCCACAGCAAAAATAGTACCATTAAAAATGGATCATACATGTGACTTGAAACCTAAAGCCGTTATGTGGGCTGCTTCTAAAATTTATACCTTAATATTGTAAGATGGGTTTGTACAGAAGCTCCTTTTTAGATTCCCGTTTTCAACTCTTCATGCAGCCAGAGCTGAATGATTACAAGCGCTTTTCTGACAAGCTCTTTGTTTACACCCTCTCTCACTCATTCCTTAAATTCACCAAGTGAGTTTTTCAGTACCCCATTAGTCACCTTATAATACAATTCACACTGAAATTAATTATTTTCAGTTTAGGGAAGATCTGTGGCACATGGTAATTAAAGCTTGATTAAAATTCCTTTACTTTCCAAGAAACATTTTATCCCCCTTACAATATTTATTAACAATCTTCAAGCATCACCCAAAAAATTCTTTTTCTCAGCTGGGCACGCTCAGCATACTTCGGGTTGGGTCACTCAAAGTGAATGGCAGCGGGCCATAGTCTATACACTCATGACTTTCCAAAGGCTCTGCATACACACCCAGCAAAAATCTGAGGTGTTTATTCCCAAAGACATGCTCACCCATACGCGTCATGCTTCCAGGCCCTCTAGAGAGGGAGGACGGTCATCCAGCTCCCTTGGCAAGCAGGCAGGGAAAGCCCTGAAACAGTGTCCCTCTCCTGGCCTGGGCAGTACTCACCTCAAAAGCTCTGTGACTGCTTCAGTGCCTGCATTTGACTATTCTTACATTTGACTGTTCCTAAATTATTAACATGCCTAGCACCCGGTGCTGTGGCTTTGTCTAAAGCCTTTTCCTTTGATCTCCATTGCCTTTGAAACTCTGCCTGGCTGTGTTGGCAAGCCACGCTGCTTTTCCTGCAAACCACCATCCCACGGGATGATCTTTCCCTCGCTGAAACCAGTGCAAAAGGTCCTATATATACTATGAAACTCAGGCCGCAAGCTGATGTGTTGTTGTAACATTTGAGGGTTTTTTTAAGAGCCTGGCTAGTTGTCTGTGCCTCACAAGGTGTGGAATATCTCCTGAAGTCACCAGCAACAGGTGAGAGCATCAGCACATCCTCAGAGGTCCACAGCATCTCACAGGACTAGATCTCCCTGTCACTGCCATAGGTTTGTATCCTTCTAGTGCCATGCAAGAAGGCTCAAGTATCATCACTGCAGACATTTTGGTGTACTGCAAAAATGACCACACTGTGCCTGACCAGCAGCTGCCTGGGAAGCAATGTCTCCTGCCAGAGGAGTGTCAGAAAAAAGGATGTGCCAGAGAAATCTTACCCATGGTGTGTACTTGAACCCTCCAACCCAAAGTAATTTCAAGATATTATGAGCCAGGCCTTGGCATGCAGGATGGACTGATCATTGCTCCCCACCTTGATCTTGAATAGAACATGTCAAAGAACAAAACACAGGCACAGGAAAGCATCAGCTATGACTCTTAGCAAATGCAGTGGACCAGCTGATTACCTGTTGATGAGCAATTTAATTCGAGCTCAATTATATGCTCTGAAAGTCTAGCTCTCTGGGAGGTAATTACCTGAATTCCTGTCCGCTGATGAGGCCCCATCTCCCCAGCACGCTGGGCCTACATGAGGCGGGTATGAGCTCTGGTGCCCACAAGCATCCCACCAGCTGGCAGACATCAGGCTGCCCCGATAGAAGTCCTGACCGCTATGCAGGGAGGAAGGCAGCCCTGACTGCAGAGTATGAGGAGGAGCCATGCTGCTCATCATCTCACACCACGGCACTTTTGAAGCACCAATTAAAAGGGGCTATCTTAACAAAGGAACTTTTTTTCAGCTATAGGATGAATTTGATGTTGCTGTTGGATTTGAAGGGAAGCCAAGAGATGGCCAGGGAGCCAATGCTCCCTGACATTAACACAAGCTGGCTGGGCCCTCAAGCTATCACAGTTATATTTACTGGAGACTTTATCTTTCGCATCCGGTTTATATTTAGGCCTGGTTGTGCAAGGCTTTCCCATGCTGCTGGGCATGTACTCATTTCCTTTGACATTTAATGGCAGCACTCACATGAGGGGGGACTCGCTAAGGTGAGCAGAGGTTGGCTTCTGGGCTTGCATGAGAAAAAACAAAGTTTTCAGAAAGACAAAGGGCTTCCTTGTCTGGGATGTTTCAGCTGCGACTCACAGGGCAACAACCACCAGGTTTGGTCAGGGTTCTGTTTTGGGAGGACACAATGCAACCAGAGCAGGAGATAATTCTGGCTGTGGCAGGAAGCCCCATTTCTTTAAACTCTTCACACTTCAGCACCTTCTTAAATGCTTCTGTTATGGTCTTTGGTAAAATGGAAAGTTATTTCTTTGTTGTATACCTGTGCCCTGATCTTGCTCTTTCAAAGCAAAAGGAACAGGCATGATATAAACACAACTACAGCAAGAGTAATACTAGCATGATTGCTTAAGTCAGTAGCACTGAGCTATGAACCACGAGCCAAGCAGCTGGCATTTCTGAAGGTGTATTTTGCAAAATTTATGTACTTAAAGATCATATCATAGCATGTTGTAAAGTGCAAACAGTATTTGTGGTGAAATATGTGGCAGAGTTTTGTGGACACAAAGATGGATCATTAATTAGGAAAGGATATTTCTGCAATTACAAGATTATCCATTTTGGGGGCAGAGAGGTGGTGCAGAGCAAAACCAGGGTATGCTCTCACTTCCACCTTGTGTTGCCAGCAGCAGTATGAGGTCCCAGCTGAGCAGAAGCCTTCTCCAGCTTCTGTCCATCACCCATTCTGGAGCAGGTCTGTTCTCTGAGCATTACCCTTGTCTGTCAACACATGCACAGCTACTTGTAGCATCAACATCTGAAACCACTACTTGACAGCCAAGATTTCTCAGTCCAGCTCCTCAGAATAGCAGGTCTAGTTCTGCAGTTGCCTCTACTTAATGCAAAATGAAAGAAAGGCTGGGAAAAAGATGATTATCAGTCAGATTTACGTGTCTTAGATTTCTATGGCAACTGTACGCAGTTCAGCAATGACACTGGTACACAGAGGCACCCTCTTAACAGCATCCACCTCAAGCCAGCAGCCTGCAAGCAGTGCTGGAAGTCTGTCCAGCCACCCGAAGAGATAGGCATGGAAATTAGAGGGACAGAATAGAACCCTCCTGGGGCATTTTTGATGCCTTTACTAGAGGGCAGTCAGGCGTGAGTCACAATGTGCAGTGCACAGCACATGACAGCCAGGCAGCCACATCCCCCCGTTAGGTGAATGAGCACATGTTGTCAGAAGGCTTTCAAGTGACTTAGCAAGCAGTGCCGGGAAGCTTTGGGGGTGATGCGAGGGATCCAGCAAGGAAGGGAAGGTGGTGATACGAGGTGCAGGCTTTGCCGTACTCATGCTTTCATGTAACCAAGCAGGTATCAAAATGTGCCTGGCCTTCCCTGCCTCCCTCTCTGCGGTTTTGGTCCAAGCTGTGATGGGAGAGGAGTGTGCATGGGAGATCAGCCATCAGCAGGAAGTCACGTCAGTGGGCATGGGTTTGTTGTAGCTTGAGGAAGAAGCAAAGGACAAAAAGGGTGCATCTTTGTGAACTGGTTGGTTGGGACATCCATCAACTGCCTGTAAGGGCTGTGCCCCCCTGGACAGCACAAGCCATGGCTACTCTAGCCCAGCCATGTTTCTAGCAGTGTCAGAGAAGTTAAGGTGATGGCAGTGGAGAAGTTTGAAGCAAGAGGAGGGAGTGCTTCAAAGGTGGTCTGTATGATGGGGCTTTTAGCTCCCAAAATGAGGGGTTAAGCACAGAGGAAGCTCTCCAAGAGACTACTGTTCCCAGCAACACCATATCTCCCTAGGCATGGGGTGCCCCCCATCTCCTCCCATGTCTGTCCCAAGACAGACTCTGCTGTGTGCCATAAACTTGTCTATGTGTCAGCCCTACTACCACCAGCTGGCCACATTGTCATATGTGAGCTGAAAGCCTGGTTGGTAAAATATGTTTGGGGCACAGAATAAAACTAAGGGACAGCACAGGGAAGATAGATGTTTTTGCAGGGATGAGTTACTGTGAAGACTGATGCAGCCCAAAACTTTGTGCCATAAGCACTGGTAGGCAGTGATGGGAATGGAAGAGCCCTGAAATCAGGTGAAGGTTTCCTGCAGGCGCTGAGATGTTTGGGGGTTTGGAGAGCTTGCTGAAATGGAGACTGACCCTGCTTTCTGTGAGTTGGTAATGCTTTGAGGGGCAGAGGGGTAAAGGAAGGCACGTGAGCTTCACCACCTCCCAGGCTGGCTTCTCTGGTGCTCTGGGGCCAGCAGCCTGGACTCTGGGGCAAAAAGCATACGAGTATAACACTGCCCGTCCTGATGGCTTGGCTAGTTTTTACCACTTAAGCCTTATGAGATCCTGGACCTGAATGGGAACTAAACTTCTTTAATACCTCCAATCAGTATTTGTCCATAGCTTTCACTGAGGCTGAATATCTTTACTAGATTTTGTCCCATTCCTTCTTTCTCATTTCTCAAGTCATCTTCTTAGTCTTAGTCTAAGCAAATACAGATTTTAGGCTTCTTGAGAAGTCAAATATTTAAAGAACTCTATCAGTGATGGCATTTTACCTCTAAACTTTGTGACTAACACATCATCACTTATTTAGAGCTCTGCTATGGGGAGGGTGAGGGCTGGCCACCCATGGGGCCATATCAGCAACAGCATTCCCAACAAGTCAAGGGAAATGATAACTTCCCGCTACCTTTGTATGAGGTTGCATCTGGGGTGCTGTGTCCAGTCTTGGGCTTCCCAGCACAAGAGAGGTGTGGACGTACTGGAAAGGGGAGATCTGAGGGCGAGGTCCTAATGCTGTCTATGGGGGGACCTAGTGCTGTCACCCATTGCCTAAAGTGGATTACGGGGAAGACAGAGGCAGCTCTTCCCAGAGACGCACACTGAAATGACCAGGGCAAGGGTCACAAGCTGCAATAAGGGAAATTCTGGTTCAATATAAGGAAAGTATTTCACCATGACAGTGGTCAAACACTGGCACAGGTTGTCCAGAGTGCATGTTGGATCTCCCTTCCTGAAGAAACTCAGATTCAAAGGCCTGAGGACCTGGTCTAGCTTTGGAGTTGGCCCTGCCTTAGGTTCCTTCCCACTGAAATTATTCTGTGACTCTGCAATTCTATTATTCACATAAAACATACAAGAAAGGTAAAAAGGAGAGTAAATGTGTTGTTTCTGTTTGAATTCTGATGGCAATAAAAAATAAAGCAGCAGTCTTGAGCACAGCTCTGAAATGACTCAGTCTGATGAGTCTGCTGCTGGTTGTGGCTGAGAATAACACAAACTGCAAAATATAGCTAAACATTGTTTATTCTAAACCTAACACAAGATTTTCCCTGTTTTCCCTTTCCTTATGAGTTTTCAAATTCACATAGCACACTTCTGCTGCCCTAGCCACACCCATATCAAATATGGGGTTTGCTTTCCTGTGTGAAAGTGCAGAGCTGGAGCTGACTGGTTTAAGGCTGATAATTCTTGCTCATTATGGCAGTGTGGCCATTTTTTTTTGCTTCTGTCCTGGAACTGAAATAAAGCCTTCTTTTGATTTTTCACACTTGATCTCGGGTATTCTCAAGAACCATCGTCTTATCACTACAAACGTATCTGCAGATAAAAGGCTCGGCACCCACCCTCTGTGAAGTTTTTTTGACAAGCGAGTCGAGGTCACTGCTCCCCACAAAGGAGCTGTTTTATACTCATTGCTTTGCTACAAAGTCCCCCAGTGCTTTTGCATGCCCCAGGTCCTTGGGTTGCCTTTGCAGGGTGGAAACTCCACTCACAGCCTTTATACTCCTCTCCTTTCTTGAAATCCCCCATTTCTGGTGTGTTGGAAGAAGTCCCAGAGCTCTACTCAGGCTCCTGCCAAGCGCAAAACCAGGGAGTCTTTTCTGTCCCACTGCACTGTGGTTCTCCTAACACCAAGCACTAACACCAGACAGCCACACTGAAGATGTAGGCATAGGCATGGTGCAAATGCCTGACTTATTACTGCCTTGCAAATGAGGCAGGCCTGGGAGTCATCAGCGGTTTGAGGTGGTGAGGAGCCTGGAGTGACTGAACCCTAAGCAGCATCTTCAACACATCCCACAACACCAGTCTCTACAGATCTAGGCTGGACATTAGGAAGAAATTCTTTGCTGTGAGGAAGGTGAGACACTGGCACAGGTTGCCCAGAGGAGTTGTGGCTGCCTTCTCCCTGGCAGTGTTCAAGGCCAGGTTGGATGGGGCTTTGAGCAACCTGGTCTGGTGGGAGGTGTCCCTGCCCATAGCAGGGGGTTGGAACTAGATGGTCTTTAAGGTCCCATCCAACTCAAAACATTCTATGAAATATTGCAGATGGCAAGATGGCATGGTGAACTTGGCTGCCCTGTGCCACAGGTGCTTTGCACAAAGTCTCTGGGATGGTGATCACAGTCAAACAGCTCAGAGACCACCTGAGGTAGCAGCTGAAGCCATGAACGCTCAGACATACCCCTCTTGGCTCCTACAGCTCCTGCAAAAGGCTGTACAGCTCTTGTGGGTCCCCTTGGTGGGTCTTCACTGCCAGGAGCTTTCCTCTGCTTCTCCAAAGCAATGCTCAGCTCTGGCAAACTCCTGTGTGATTTCAGGCACCAAACCTGAACGGTAGCAGGGAAAGCTAAAGAGGATGCTGGAAGTCTCTTCTGTGTGACACCAGAGAGCCAAAACAGTGGGTTTAGGGACTGTAGTGTAAAAGCGGGTAACTCACAGCTGCCAGGATGAATGTCCCGTGTGTTGCCTGAAATTAATCCTGTAGGTATGGCACTTCTCCATCACAGGAAAGGAGTCACTCTTGTGCGTGGCCATCAATGGTGATGAGAGATTAGGAAGGAAGAGAGCTATCACAGTGACAAGCCATGTTCATATGACATACTGAAGCACAGATAAGGATGCTGTCTCAACAAAACAAAAATAGCATTGTGATTGTCTGGACAGGTCAGAGGGTGATCATTAATTTGGAGGGGTAGTTTTAAAGGCCATTAGAGAGGTATCTCTGCAATGCCTGTGCTGTACAGGTGGTGCCTGCTCCCATAGCCTTTCAGAGTTTCCCCATGGAGCTCAGGGACAGGTGTTGGCACAGGGTGTTAGTGGGAGCATCACTGTGGTGTGTGAGCTGCTGTCCCATGTCAGGCAGGGCCCTCTGCAAGGGATGCTGGAGCACCAGAGACCTGCTGAGGGGACACCTGCCTGAGGAACAGGTCAGACAACAGCACATGTCGAAATGGTGCTGGCAGCTCAGGCAGAGCAGGCACCCTGTGAGTCACGGCGGGGCGGGGAGTGAAGGTTTCTGTTCCTCACCCTTCAGCCCTGGTTAGGCACAGGTGGGTGGGAGGCATGCAGGGTGCTGCTGCCTCCAGCTCTGAGACCCTGGCAGCTCCTCCATGTTGGCTTCTCATTGCAAAATGTTACCTCAGAGGTGACCCATGGTCCTGGGCTCTTCAGACTGGTGGGGATTTACCTCCAGCCTCTGTGCTGAGGGAGATGTGCCATGAAAAGGAGACCATTCCCACACGTTCTCTTTCTTTCTTTCTCTTTTACTATTTTTACCCCTGTCAAATAGAGAACAAAGCCGGCACCAAGGGAACACAACCCACATCTCTCTGAAGTGATGCGCCAGGGAGAAACCTGAGATGGATCCACGCATTGCATGGGATATATATATATAGAGAGAGGTTTCTCTACAGGTGGTTGGCAGTCCGTGGGACAAGGTGACCTTCTCTAGTGGTCCTGCTCCCACCAGCCACAGCCTGGGCTGCTTGCACAGCCCCTGGCCAGGCTGCTGAGGCAGGGCCAAGAGAGCTGGTTTAACGCCATACAGGATGTGCCTTTGCTCCAGACTCAGCCCTGCTGTCATTAGGCCTTCACACAAATCCTCTGGGATGCTGCATCCTTTATAATTGAGGCCTGAGCAAGCCCTTGGCCCTGGGTCTCACCTCAGTGTTACAGGAGGGCTATTGAGCCCAGATGGCTGGCAGGTCTTCAAAATTCTATTGCACAGAAAAGTCACTCTTAGCCCATCTGCTTGGGATGTTTGAGTATTGTCTCAGCATCTTAGGAGACTTTATTGATCATTAGGTGGGTAATGAGGAGTGAATCTCCCCCCAGCACCTGCCTTGCACACAATATGCTCAGGGAACCGATGTTATATTTCCATTTTTTTACCTTCTTGTCTTGGACACATACACCGACCAATTATGGCACACAGGAAAAGAGCAGTAAGTATATAAATTGCCATCTACCTTTTTTTAACTGCAGAGTTGCTTTTTAGGCTGGGTATTACAAGGCTCACTCACCACCTTATTTTAAAAGGTAAGGAGAGAGGAAGAGCCCAAATGACTCATCTTGTCGGCCGACAGAAAGCTGTGCCATCACTCCTCCCTCCCTGTCTCCGGTCCCTTTGGGCACAATGCTGCTAAGGCTGCCTCTGCCAGGGCCATTTGAGTTTAGCAAAATACTAGTGTATAAGGAAAAATCCTAAGTGCCAGCAGAGAGGTGCATGAGAGGGTGTGTTTGTGTGCATGCAGGTACGTGTGTACAACGATCAGAGACTTGCTTCTGCAGCAAAACAGGCAACGACCTGGGTATCCAGCTCCAGCCCAGAGACCAGATTCCTGAGCACGAGGCTTTCTCAGAATCAGTGTCTCCTCATTCAGCAAAAGTTAGAGATGGGGAAGAATGCAAACCCTTATTTGCAGGGCCACATCTGTCCTTGTCCCCATACCCCAAAGTGATGTCGGGGCACAGGGCTTGCCTGGGCTCACAGGGGAGCTAGAGGCAGGAATAATTCAGATTTACAGAGTCCGATGGTGTGCTTTGCCCTACGAAAGGTTTAAGCTGAAACCTTTCTTCAGCAGCTCTCATATGCAAATCAAAGGGCAGGATGCCATGCAGGCTTTTTTGGATCAAAGATGCTTCAGAAGGGAGAGAAGCATCTATTTCTGACCCCTTCCCTCCCTGCTCCGAGATGAAGGATCACGCCAGGCTTGCTTGCAGCTGGGCAGGGAAGGCAGCTTCCCCCCGAGGGAGCTTTTACCACATGACATGTGTCTGCAGGCATGGGAGGAACAAGTGATAGCATCAGCTGAGATAAGAAGAGAGAAGCCATTATCCTGGCAGCCCGGAGGTCAGAAGACGCAGCTGAGCAAACCCCAGCTCTAAGGGCCCAAAGCACCACAACCAGCATGCCATGGAATATTTTTAAATAAACACACATTGGCCTGTCCCAGTGCTGAATTGCTTTCCAACATCCTTTCTGGTGCTGTGCTGGGGAGGCTCCAGTTCTCCATAGCAGCGAGCCTGGGCCAAGGCTGCTCCTTGTGTATCCATGGGTCAAGTGGATGCTACAAATCCCTTGACGAGCACGACCCAGCAGAATGGCCTCCTCTAATGAATAAACCCACAGACCCTGCTGCAAGAAGAGTTGCTTTATCTCTGCCTCATCCAAACTAGCAGGAGTAAATATGACCCAAGACAGCTGGGTTTTAGCAGCCTGAAAAGGCTCTGTGCTCGGATGAGCAGGCTGGGAGCAGCATTAGGAGCCACTGCTGCACAGCTGAGAGGGTTGCAGAAAGGAAGGTCCACACCAAGGACTTCCATCTGAAAGATTTATTGCTCTGCCTGGCAGCTGTGCCCGCAGAGAGAAATGAGACACTATCATAAGAGAGATGCCTGCCCACTTTAAGTATAAGCTGCACCCAGCTCATCCTTTCTGGGTTGTTCCAGATTTGCCTGAGGAACTTGTCAGAGAAAAAAAAAAAAGATTCTGCTGTCAAATGCACCTGCCGAGGCAATTTTTTCCCACCTGATTTGGCTGCACCGTCCTGGATGCAAAACCAGGCAGGATAAGCTCTCTGCCAATGCCATCAGCGACCACTGCTGCTGGGTGCCCCTGGCCTGGTGCCCCCCTGCACTGGCAGATGCACCCCAGCACCCCACTCTGTGCTTCCAGCCTGCTTTGCTGCAGGTGTGTACGGGTGTGAGCATCTGTTCCTGCCCCTTGAGTAATTTTTGACCTTACTGACCAGTATCAGCTAAACGTGTCAGCAAGGAAAAGGCAACATAGCTAAGCAGGTTTGTACAAGTTTGGTAAAAATAGGCCCCCAGGTAAGGCAGGATGCCCTCTGCCCTGGGAAAGGCTGGGGGAAAATCTGGTGTCCGTGGGATGTCAGGAAACCCAGCAAGTGTGATCCCTAGCACAGGCATAATGTGATGGGAGAGGCTATGTGATGGCCCAAACGTTCATGGAAAAGGCCTGGTTTTCCCTGATAAATGTGCTGAGAACTGCAAATCCCTGTGCGTGCCATGATGCCAGCAGCCTGCTTCCAGGCCAGGAATTAAGCCAGCTTTGCAGGCAAAGCCACGAGGTTGCCGAGGAGCTGTCAGGCCAGCCCATGATTTAATAAACCAGTAACACCACAAGAAGGACCAGGGCCAGGCTGGGGCATTCTGTCTGCTCTTGCTGCAGCACAGCATCCCCCTGGCTTCGTGCTAACTCCAGACCACCATGGCCCACACGCAGCCATATGCCTGAACCGCAGCAGCAGACGGAGCATCTGCCACCGTGCTGGCCAGCTTGTCAAGGCATGGGGGCACGAGTCCAACAGGAGCAGTGTTATTGCTCAGTCTGGAGGGTTTTTTCTCCATTTGGAAGAGTACTATCAGCCTTTTCTGACCTTCTTCCAAGGGACAGATGTTTTTGCTCTCTCTCTCATTCACTGGTAAGGCTTCAGGCAATAGCTACCACTATTTCTTTCAGGTTTTGGATTCAGTTCCACGGCAGCGGTCCCTGGCTAAGCTGGTCTGTTTAATTAGTTATTAAAATGGAAGCACTTTTTCATCACATCTCCTACCATTCTGGAACAGGTCCACTAATGGTAGACACAACTCAGACAAGCATCTATTACTCTGCCTTGAATAGACTAAATAGTTTTGGCAATTCAACCTTTCTCCTTTGGGTTTGCCAGGCATCTGACTCCTGCTCGTGTTCACTTTCGGGAGGGTATGGCTGCCAAAGACAGAGGAGCCGGGCCAGGCATAGTCTTCCACCGCCCCGACAGCAGTGTTCCCACCCGGCACTACAAATGGATATAGAGCTGCTCCATCTCTTTGAGGTGATGGTTGGCTCTGAAAGCCTGATTAAGTGCCGGATCGTGGCAGGATTTCCTGTTTACATTGCCCTACGCCTTGTTATTAACATCACACCTCTGCTAAACATGCACCCTCACACTGAGGCTCTGAGGGAACGGGGTGGGAAGGGATGGTTTGGGCAGATGAGTCAGGAAAACGCTGGAGTCAATGGCTCCAGGCTGGATGGGGAAAGAGGAGGAACTGTGTGGAAGCAGACACACCATGCTGTACAGGGACAGCCCCCAACATGCCTCCTCTCCCTCCAATAAACCTGCAGGCTCGGTCCCATGTGCACAGCCTCAGAGTTGGGTCACCTTGGTCCCACTGTGTGCCATTTTGCCATGTCCCACACCAAATTAATCAGTGACTTATGAGTCTGCTTGGCACCGAGGAACCAGGTCCGGGTGCCTGACAGAAACAAATCGGCGCTTCAGTGGGGAATGCCAGTGTTGTGGAAGCTAGAGGGAAGCCACAACAGACAACAGGGTGAATATTTGGGTTTCTTGGCTTTGTGTCAGGTTGGTAATTATCCTGGCCTTTGCACTGGACTACTGAGATGTCCCTGCACAGTGACCCATACTCCTGTGTCCCTTTCTCAGGATGTGTGCGGAAGTGCATTGCCCAGGCACAACTTAAAGCCCCTCTCCTTTAGAGGAAGAGCAATGATTTCTGAGTCCTCAGCATCTATCTAGCACTGTTCCCTTCCCTGGCAAGAGGTGTTTCGTGGGCATGGGTTTTTCTCCTGGCAGATAAAAAGTGGAAGGATAAGAGTATGTGCCACCCCAAACTATCCAGCATTCCCACTACTGACACGCGGTGAGTGGTAGCTTATACCTGGGGTGTTGGGATTAGCTTTTCCAAGGCCCTTGGGAAAAGCTGGAAGTTTGCTGCTAAAAAAGGGAAGACTTCCAAATGAGAGATTTTCTTATCAGACATGAGTGCTGGCTACTGCAAAGCAAGTAAGAAATGCCTCGGGGCTACCTCAAGCACTCATGATCTCCTGGTTTTAAATATTTGCATGTGCACCAAGGGAGGGATGATCACACCAGCTCTGCCTGCCTGCCACACCTCCCTGGCAGCCACATTTGCTGCTTATCTGATCTGAAGTAAGACTGTGTCCCAGCTAAGTGGCTTAACTAGTGCATCCATGAGAGGGGCAGAAGGCAGGGCATGTCACCCCACCATTGCCACAACCATCACCCCTTGGAGGTGGCATCATTTCACCGGGTGACAGAGCTGTGAGCTCTGTTATAGGGGTGACAAGTCTCAGTAACTGCAGAAATTAAAATTTTGGAGTTGACTGTCATGCACACCCTTGAAGCTGCAAAGGCAGCTTGGGAAAAGGGGGCATCCTCCCCCTTGCTCCTTAAAATGCTCACGGCCATGATACTAGTGGGTGTGCACCTCTGTGGGTGTTGGGATGACCCACTCTGCCCAGCATGGAGCCAGGATGTGGCTGGGGTAGGCGGCTGGTCCTGGGAGGTGGGAAGTTTTACTGGGCCCAGCACCAGCCCACACCAATGCCAGCACCACCGATGCCAGCACCGCCACCATGTCCCAGGGCTGAGCGGTGCCCCTGGCTGGGCTGGGGTTGAAGGTGTCTAACCCTGATGGCTTTGGGTTGTGCCTCACTCCGGGACTGCTCTTGGTGCCTGAGTCCCCTCCTCAGGCTACGCCAGCAAAAGCCAGCTCCAGTCCAAGCTCTGGGGCTGGAGCTGCTATTGCAGGCAGGCAGGAGAGCAGGGGACACCTTAATGAGTGTTGGTGTGGTCAGAGTGAGGCAGGGGAGGAATCTCCACCCCCTGCTCTGAGCAAGGCACCTCAACATCCCAGATTGACTACAGCATGTGGGGCATGTGCTTTCTCAGCTGTCTTGGCAGCATGCAGGGACAGGGACTGAGCCCCGCACTGGGTTGCACACCCTGGCATGTTGCATGTGCCCTGGCAGGGCAAGTCACAAAAGCCAAGGCAGGAAGACAGTTCCTCATAGAATCACAGAATGGTCTGGGTTGGAAAGGACCTTTAAGATCATCTTGTTCCAACTCCCTTGCCATGGGCAGGGACACCTCCCATTAGAGCAGGTTGCTCCAAGCCCCATCCAACCTGGCCTTCAACATTGCCAAGGAGGGGGCAGCCACAGCTCCTCTGGGCAAATCATCCACTGTGAACTTCCAGTTTGGGCAGGCCCTCTGCTCCCTCTCATCACCCATGGGCTGGAGGCTTGCCAGTTCAGCTAAGCTTTGGTGACACTGCCAGAGTCCTCCTGTGCTGGAGGTGGCTGCAGGCAGCTTCATGGATGGACAGTCGGACAGCTGCTGCACTGCGGAGCAAACTCCAAGGTGCTCCCTGCCAGGCAGCCCCAGAGCCCTGAGTAACACCCAATTTGCTGGCACTGCACAGCACACAGTACAAGGCAGTCATGTCCTGCAAAAAAAATTTTTAAAAAAGAAGAAAAAATAAAAATATGCTCATGTTTTCCCATTTACCCTTTGGCTGCACTATCAGAAATGGGGTGTTTGGGTAACAGTGGGGCCCTGGGCAGCTCAGAGTTACTCAGTCTGTTTCCAGGCCAGACAGAGCCCAGGGAGGATGCAATACAATGAGCACCCACTGCAGGAGCCTTTCTGGCTCCCTTGGGAAGGGACTAAATGGCCATGGTAGCAGGAAGAGAGCCAGCAGAGACCCGTAGCTGTGCCATGTGGGGCACCAGGCTCTGGTCTCCCTGCTCTCTGCAAGCTCAGATCTCCCCACAGCTCCCTGCTAAGGAGGGCTCTGCTGAACCTTGCCACCAGCTGCAGTGCCTCTGCTCCCTACACCACATGGGCAGCCTTATCTCATCGGCAGTGCTGATCCCTGCCATGGGGACCTGCAAGGAAAGCTGCAATGCTTGGGTGTCTCTAGAGCACTGGTCTTGGGTCCCACCTCATGTGGTGGGACAACAGCAGCAGGGTGAGCACCAGCAGGGATAGCTGCTCTCATTGCCTTGGGGGCTCTGTGTTGCTCTGCCTCTGGGCTCACCACCACACTATTTTTAATGGATTTCATCCATCTGCTTAAACTGAAACCTTGATGTGAAGAAGCGGGCTCCCACTGTCATGCTTCACCACTGAGGAAGAGGAGCTGTGCCTACCACAAGTGGTGCACCACTGAGTCACCATGCTCCAGCCATGACAGTACACCTGTAGTGCCACCAAGGCTTTCACCACAGCAGCAAAACATAATTTTAAGCTTTTAACTTCAAGAAAGAAAGTGTGTGTGTGGAGATTATCGAGTTTCCCTGTTACACCCTTGCCATGGCCTTTGCTGCACAGCAAAGGGCTGCCATGGCAGGGAACCACTGTCTCACTCTTCCTCACCCTCTCCAGGGAAGGGTTTCCAGCAGCCAGGAGGAGGGTTGGGCTGCTTCTGTTTTTGGGAGTGGGTTTCAGGGCTGCTTGGTGTGGGGATCACTTGCAGCTGCTCCCCGGAGAGCAGTGCCAGCAGCAGCAAGCCTCAGCTGCTCCCCCTCTCAGCCACTGCTCAGATCCAGAGCAGGAAAATCCCCCCAAATTTGATTTATCATTTTTACCCTAATTTTCTTTGTATTGAAATGTTTTGGATGTGTGTGCTCAGAGCAACAACAATGGAAAAATCAACGTGCCAGGTGAGCCGAACCCAGGCTGGGGCTGCGGCTTGGGGACGCACAGGCACAGGGTACCCCCACCGTGGCCAAGGGTGTGCAGCCAGCTGGGACACTTTGCACACTCATTGCACACTCAGTGCTTACTTGCATGCCCAGTGGAGGGCTGGCAGTGACCTGTGATTGCCTCCCACAGTTACTGCTCCAGTGTCTCCCTGACAGGCAGCCTCACAAACTAGGCAAAGCAAAGATCATGGGAAATGAGTTTATAAAACATTACAGCTGCTGATGTGTCTGGCACAGGACATTCAGAGCACCCACAAGCTGCTCATAACACCCAAACGCATCTTTTTTACATCTCAGGCTAGGTGAGGTGGATTCCCACAGCTCCTGCTCTCCAGTTAGGTGTGTTGGCATCCCTCAGACCCTGGGGTTGGAGGTCAGTCACCCCAATACCTCTGTCAGCCTAGTGTGGGCAATTGCCATCATGGCTGGGCTCAGTCCAGATCCAGCAATGTCTCAGTGTTTGCAAATAAAGAACAGCTGCCAGTTTCCTCATTCATAAGCTGAGAATCAATGATGCTTGGAGAAGGGAGAGGAGATTTTCTCCTAAGGGAAAGGGGTGGGGTTGTTTCTAGGGGCAGCGTGAAGCTCTAAGCAGCCTTTCATCCCTGACTGCAGAGCTGGGTCCACAGCAGACCAGTGGCTGGACCACAAGAAGATGGTCAGCACCCTGAGTGACGGGGCTCCTTGGGTCTGATTCAAGGGTAGGTAGATATCAACACAATTTTAGTTAAATTCTACTCACCTGTCCCCACTACAAAGTAATTTCATATTTATGCTATATATATTTATACCCACACAGTGCCCATCTTCACCCAGGCTCATAGCAGGGTTCTCACCCAGGCATCCATGAAGGCTCTAGTAGACAAGGTCTGCTGTCTTTCAGCAGTTTACCCATTAGCTTTCAAAAAGCTATATCCAATGATCTACCTGTGGCTTTCATACCACTACAAGAAAGTTCAGAAGGATTCCTGTCACCAGCCTGGAAGGTGTCATTACACAGCAGATAATTCTCCTACTAAATTGATGGTTTGCTGAGGTGTATCATGAAATCATGAAGAGCTGGAGATGGGGAAGATGCTACAGTGCTTCTCCTTGCTTTGGCAAGATTCATAAAGGTCAGCATCATCGCTTGGACAGTGAGGGTCACCTGTAATCTTTCCCCCATAGCAGCCATGCTTTTGCAGAACATTTTGAAGCATTTGGTCTTCCCAGAGTGGGGCTTGTTTGCAGTTTTTGCAGTTCAAGACCTGAGGGAAAGCTGGATTTAGATGGTGCTCTGCAAACAGAAAATAAAAAATAATCAAAGTACTCAGAAAAACTGATAAGCCAGCAATTTAAACCACTAGTTTCATCCTTCAGAATATGTTTCTACCAGCATGGTGTATGATATGAAAGGAGGTTGTAGTGAGGCAGGGGTCGGTCTCTTCTGCTGTGCCCATAGTGAAAGGACAAGAGGAAAGGGCTTTAAATTGTAGCAGGGGAGATTCAGATTGGACATCAGGAAAAATTTCTTCACTGTAAGGGTGATTGGGTATTGGAATAGGTTGCCCAGGGAGGTGGTGGAGTCCCTGTCCCTGGAGGTGTTCAAGAGGCGTCTGGATGTGGCACTGGGTGATATGGGTTAGTGGTGATGTAGGTAGGTGGTTGGACTGGGCGATCTTGAAAGTCTCTTCCAACCTTGATGATTCTATGATTCTATGATATAACAAATAGCTGGTCTAAAGTACACAAGTGCAATATATTATGACTCTTGTTTAGCTGTACTTCAGCAACATCCAAGTTGCTTGTGCAGCTTTCACGTAACCTGTGGATTAGGAAAATTAATTACATGGTGACATACTGGAGATCAACTGGGACCCTTGCTCCCACCTCTGACAGGAGAGACGATGCTTTGGGAATGTATCTGGGCTGTGCACAGAAAAGGCTCCTACCTGCAGGATCCCTGCCTGTGTGGTGCAGTTGGAGTGAAAAGAAGGGGACTGAAAGGGAAAGAGGGACAGTGACTTGCTAAAGTAACCAGTTAAAGGAGCTGATGGCTCTGCCAAAGAATAAGGCTCTGCCCTTGCTGAACTTGTGGTGTTTCTAAGTGATGTCACCAGCCCATCAACCCAAAGGTGACCTGACCTCCCCATCTCCCAGACACCCAGCAAGCAGTGAGAGGGATGTGTGATTTTGAGGAGGGCACAGCTGCACCGAAACACAGTCTGCACACTGAAGATACCCTGTCCCGAGTGTCCCAGATGAGATGGGCAGGCTGACCCCAGCTGCCCTGCTGCAAAACCAAGAGGGGAAGCTTGCCTGCACCTGCAAGGGGACAGAGAAGACAGCGTCATTAGTGGCTGCAGATCGCTGCCATGATGACAGTATCGCAGAAGCACCTGGGAGGAAATTAATCATCATAAAGCCTGTGCAGGGATTACTGGTGTGCACACAATCAAGCCACGCACTGGAGGTGGATGGTAAAGGCAAAAAGGGGGTAAGCACAGGAGGTGAAGGTCCCAGATGCAGACCCATGGCTGGTGCAGGAGAGGACGCCATTTGGAGCTGTGGCCTGGGGTGATCATCACCGCTGGCCATGCTCAGCAGCACCACACCGGGAAGCACCTTTCTCCTCTCTTGCCGCCTCCCTTGTCCCCAAAATCCTCACCAAGCCCTGCGAACAAACTGGTGTGTCACGGTGCAATTACAGACTGTCAGCCCGAGGTGGGTGGGAATTAAGGCTCCACTGACATCTAGCATTTTTCTCATTTTTGACAGTGTGACTAATTTCAGACTAATTTGGTGTCTTCTTGTGTTCTGTTGTTTGGGTTTGGTTTTTATCATTATTACTATAATTACATTTATGCATGTTTCTGTTTGATTAAACATCAAATAGTAAATACCCACATGCAGTAGTCACAGCAAGAAGAAATCCAGGGATTTGCTCTCCTGTCTCTAGCTGGCCCCAGAGCAAACAGGACCTGACTCAGGACCTTCACCTTATAGGAATGCATGAAATCTGGAAATGAAAATCAGAGAATTGCCCCTGGGCAAACTCAGAAAAAACAGTTTGCTTCCCATCTCCGCTGTCCTTCTGATCCCTACAGCAATCAGGCATCTTCCTCTCTTTACTCACCTGCTGTTTGTTGCATAACAGTTGTGTTAACATGTGAGGCATGAAAATTGTCTAGAATATTTATTTGTCCAACCTCTTAGGCACTTTAGGATGCTGAAAATTATCTTCAGTGCAGTAAGATACATGAGCACCACCATCAGCAATGTTCACTAAGGCACCTACAGCATCTTTTGACCATGACCAAGATTTCTTATTTTGTGCAAGTTATAATTCTTCATCTTGTGTAACGGATTCAGAGCATTTCAGATGGCAGCACCTCAGTTCAGGAAGTTATTGTACCTGTCATCTGTGCTGCAACAACTCACTGTGATCACATTCACCCGATCAGTTTAAACAGAAATATTCTCTGGTGCAAGCAGGCAAGCCAAAGGCACACGTGTAGGTTGAAGCTGGTGGTGGGGTAACAAAGGAGGGCAGAACGGAAGGAAGTACTTAAAGACAGAGGAGGCATTTCATCGTGATTGCTGCTGGGGCAGAAGTCATTCTGAGAGATGATTCACGCCCATGAGCTGTCCCAGCCTCGGCAGCCTGGGCCCTTGGCACTGCTTCATTTTTTGGTTGGTTCCCACTTCTTCAAATCATTGAGGTGGCCAAACCAGACCTCCAGACCTCAGCTCACCAATTCAAGCATCTGTGAGTGGGCTTTCCCACACAGGGCACCCAGACCTGGGCGGGGTGAGCTGTCACCATCAGGAGACACTGGAGGTTTTGAGGGTCCTGGGTGCTCATGAAAGGAGGGTGTAGGTCTGAGGTCTGGCCGATGAGGGCAAACTTGCTAACTTGCTTTACCAGGTGGTGGCTCAGGCTTGGCACAATTTCAGCTCTTCCAGAGCCACTCCCTGGAGGAGAGATGTCTTGCTTTACTCTGTGACAGGAGCCATGACTTTCCTGCTCCCCCAGAGCAGAAGCTGTGCAAGGGGAGGGTTTCCAGACCCAGGATCCTCAGTTTACTTTGGTCACTTAAACAGGGGCCACCATATGGTCTTGTCCTGAGGCAGGTTTCTTCCCCAGTTGCTGCCCCAGCACGTCCTGCAGCTGTTTTGTCTCCCAGAACTGCCAAGCATTTCCTTGGGATCTGATGCAGCCAAGTACTTCACATACATGCTAAATCTGAAGCACATCAATAGACTTACTCAAACCCTGAAGTGCCTGGATCAGGGCCTGTTTGCATACAATAAGCACAGCCTTCTTCCGTCGCTGTCACAGGAAGGGCATCATTTTGCATCGCTTACTATTTGAGCACCAATTTGTAGCACAGCAGGAAGAGCC
Source organism: Aegotheles bennettii (assembly GCA_013398125.1). Taxonomy (NCBI): domain Eukaryota; kingdom Metazoa; phylum Chordata; class Aves; order Caprimulgiformes; family Aegothelidae; genus Aegotheles; species Aegotheles bennettii. The sequence goes on along the minus strand of VZRW01007854.1, from coordinate 105,270 downwards.
AAAGAGGGGCATCTCGTGTTGGCAGCACCAAGGAGGAATTTGAGCCAAACGTGCCTGCTTGGGGCTGATGTGATGGCTCAGGGGTGATGCGGAGCTGCTTGCAGGACTCAAGGAGGACCAACCACTCGTGACCATATGTGCACACGTGCAGGTGGCAAGTACAGGAACTCACCTACGAGAAAATATGCAGAGATATTAAACCCAGCTTTTCATCACCCCGGTCAGACCAGTCGCAGCCTGACTAACAGGAGGCCAAGCCTATATTTACTGCAATTTATATAAATCAAGAGAGATCCCATGAAAGACAACCAACCAACCTAATTGCTCTAGGGACAAATTCCTTCTGACACATATATCTGATAACATCAATTACCTCACAAACAGACTGATTCAAGTGCTGTGGGTGTTTTCAGAAGTGATAAACATTATGGGAGGAGGCTGGGGCTGAACCTGTAAACATTGGCAAAGACATGGGGTTGTGAGGTACAACATCCATCAGAGACCTGACACTGATGGTCAACAGAGACCCCAGGATGGGCTGTTCGCATCTCCCTGCATACCACAAGCTTCACACATCTTCTAACAAAGTTCAGACCTCTGGTGAAAAAAAAAAAATTCAAAGCTAGACTGTGCTACAGTACACTGCTATGTCAAAACCTCCTGCAATAGCAGGGAATATGTTAAATAAAAAAAGCTTAAGAACATGTGGACCCGTCTCCTCGACAGCCTTCTTCAACAAATCTGTCCTGCTCTCTTCAGTTGGTTGGCAGGTCAGCAGGAGGTCACACAGTGCCGGAGGAGAACTGGATGACACTACACCGGTTACTATTCATTGCCACATACAGAGCAAACCTCCTTGCTGCTACCTGCCTGTCTGCACTCCCACATGCCCCCCAGGAGAGGTGGCTACCTTGGGAGAAGCTCTGGCAACTGCAGGAGAAACTGGTCCAGGTGAGCTCAGCCAACTAGAGCAGCATGTCTTAGCACCCTACGGTCTCAGGAGGATTTGTGCTCTTGCTTCCCAAGCTCATATTGCTGATGTTGCATAGCGGGACTGAGTTCTTGGGGCTATGCAATGCAGGCACCTCTCCATGTGATGACAGCCACCTCAACCTCGTTCCTCTGCCAGGGAAAGCATCCCCATCCCCGTAAACACAGAGTAGCTTTTGCCCAGCCCATAAGGATGTGGCCTGGCCTCTCAGAGCTAGCCTGGGCTTGGGGTCCCACACCATGCCCCTATGGCCATTAGGTGTAATTGTTGTTTTTCTGTGGTTTTCCATTTTAAAGGGTCTGAAACAATAAGAGATCTGCATCATAGCCTGCCAGAGTGGTGCCTTCTCACAGCAACAGGAGCCAGGGGTGTGTTTTGCATGCCTTGGGGTGCAGCAAAAGGGACTTGAAGGGCATCCAAAGGCAGAAGGGCTGCACGCAGCAATGGAGGACCGTGAGGCCTGACACGGCATAGCTAAGGGCAAGCTGTTTGGAGCAGGCTCAGGAGGTAAATTTCCCGTCAGCTGGGTGAAACTGGGACCACTGGGATGTTAGCCCTCATTTATGGTTGCATATGGCTTAGAGCAACTTCCAGTCTCTGTGGACCTTTGCAGCAGCAGCTGTCCCACATCAGTGAGTGGCTCACTCCCAGGAGGAAAAAGGAGGTGTGAAAGCGCAGGAGGAGGAGCTAGGCAGGAGTCCATAGGAGTTAAATGCAAAGTAAGCAAAAATGAGGCAGGATGAAAGTAAAAAGTAAATAATATCACCGGAAAGCAGTAACTGCAAGAGTCTTAAAGGAATCTTGTGAATCTTGGAAAGAAATAGGACAGAGTCTCTCTTGCAGCAGAAAGGAAGCCCATGACCTACAAAAGCCCTCCTGTGTCTGTGAGAAGTCCATACCAAAGTGAATATATCACCGCCCCTACTCCTGCACTTGAAAACACTGCAAAAAACTGCCTCACCATGAGGAATAGTTGTAACTGGGATGGACAGACTGGGAAGGACCTACGCTCTCCAGTTTCTCCTAGGAGCTGAATATCCTACGGCCAGCTGCAGGTGAAACATGGGAACAGAGGGGGAGGCTAATTGGTCCTGATTCGAAAGAACTAAAAATAAATCCTGGGGGAAGACCTCAGCAAGAGGCACGTCTCCAGGGGACGCTGACTCAGGCAGAAGTGGCATGATGCAGACGAATGGGGAGGCAAGATCATCCTGAGCAGAAATCTCATTACAGCTACTTAGCTATTCCTGCTAACCTGCCTCCTATTTATTGCCCCAAGGGCTTAAGTAAAGAACATTATGAATGAAATTAAGAAAGTGGAAATGCAGGCTGAAAATCTCCCTGACACATCAGGATGAGCTGAGCATGTCCGCAGAGATTTTTGCCAGCACCATCAGCCAGCTGAAAGGAAGCAGGAACAGGCGCAGTTCTGCAGCACTGACTCCTCCAGCCCCAACTGAAACACCCTGGGAGATGCTTCCCTCCCTGCTGGGCACCTCTGGGCTCCTGGTTCACATCAGATCAGGGGAACAGGGATGCACGGTACTCCCAGAGCAGCCTTTGGGCAGGGATGCTCCTGCCAGCTGGATTAATCCCCAGGCTGGATCAGCTCACCACTTGCTGGTCACCCTTGCTAGAGGTGCAGAGCAGGCCACATACCTCAGAGCTTGGGCTGGAATTTCCATGGGCAAGGGGGAACACCTCTCTGCCCTGCATCCCACTGCCTGGCAGAGGATGTGCAATGGCTTGCAAGTCCCTGAGTGAAGGGGTGAGCCTGGAGCACTTTTATTTACTGCTGTAGCCCTTCAGCTGCTCCCAAAGCCCCCAAAAGCATTGAGGCTCACGCAAGAGCAGCCGTGTTGTAGCAGTGAGACTACAGCATGTGCTTGCCTGGCCAGCAGTTTACCATCTCTCACCCTACTGTTCTTCTGGCCCTCTTCAAAAACAAACTAATTACAAAATGAAGAAACACTGAGCACCAAATCCCACTAATGGACAGCAAAGCCCTCCCCACTCTCCTGTCCTCACTGCTGTCCTCTCCAGCAGCGATACCTGCACTGAGTGCAAAAAACCCTCGGCGCTGGTGCCCAGGCTGGCAGTGCAATTAGAGGCTGTCATGTGCTATCTGTCCTGTAATTTGCAACATTGGCACAGGCATCTGTGTTGGTAATTATGCATGTAGTGGGATCCACAGCATTACACATAGCTGCTAGAAGGAGCAAAGAGCCAAGCGAGTGAGGCTTTGCAAGAGCACAGCTGTGTGAGAAATCTGGCAAGCGTAGAAAACTTCATGCAATGTGTATCGGTGCCTCCCTGCAGAGGGCCGGTGGGAAATGCCTACAAATATCCACTTTTATAAACAAGAGTTGGATAATAAATGCATAAATAATAGCATCTTTGTTCAGTTTTCCATCACATGCTATTGCAGTGTTGCTGAGTAGGCAGAAATGGTGTCAGAGAGTTACAGTTACCTCTGGGATGGGAAGGGCAGCTGGAACGAGTACTCTCCCCAAACCCATGCTAACAGAGCAGCAGCCAGGTCTAGGTGGATATACAGTCCCATGCAGTGTTAATTTTTGGGTAACTTTAGGCCAGCAAATGCCGAGTCTCTGTGAGATCTGAAAAGAGGGGCAAATCTCCAGCTCTCGTGCGGGCAGCCCTGCGTTCAAGCTTTCAAGCAGATGCTCAGCTTCAGTCACAGGCTCAAGTTCCAGCAACAGCAAAAACATGGGATCTGTGCTTCATGATCAGGGCGGGACCCTGTGCAGGCTGCTACTGGCCACCAGCGCCAAAGGCTACCAGGAGTTGTCAGAGGTTCATCATGCAGGAGATGGCAGTAATTCTTTCTCCTCCAAAGGGTTTTGTCCTGAAGACCTGTTTTCACCAGTGAGGGATGATGATACATGTCTCTTCTGACCAGATCCCTTCCCAGGTATGCTTCCAGCTGCTGCCTCTAACACACAACAAGGGCAAAAATGGTTGCCAAGCACCCAGGCCATAGAGATCCTGGTTCTGCAGCATCTCACAAAATTGCCAGACTGGGACACCCCAGACTCAGAGGAGGGGGAAAGTTGTTCTCTTCCAGGCTCTGCGCTCACTTGCTGTCTGATTTTGGGCAAAGCAATAATCCCATCTGTGCCTTTTTGCCATTATAGAGCCAGAATAATACTTACATTCTCCAGAAAAAAGTCTATCTATCTCTCAACAGTCTCCTGCTAATACAATGTAGCACAGCGATTTACAAAAGGATGAGAACCTCATTTTTATCTCCTGCTTGAATTGTTAAAACAATTAATTACTTCTGGGCCCTGTTAATTAAAACACTGCTGTATTTCTAGCTATGTTTAAAACACTTAACATTAGAACACTCCACCTACCATTTCCTGAAAGCAGCAGCCACTGACGCCTTTAATATTCCAATCTCAAACTGTCCTGGAAGTGTTATTTTTATTTGTACACTTCAGTGGCCACTGGTAATTCTGAAGCTCAAATCAACATAATGCTTTTTCCATTCCCCAAAATGACACCAAGGTATTTGTGAGAATTGCAGCTGTCCAACTAAATTATCATCAATCAGATTAAATTAGAGAGCATGAGGGGGATGGTTCAGTTTTAAATCATCATTTTTGTTCCAAGTTGAGCAAGAGAAATAAAGTTTCTACTTTTCCCAGTTAGCACCCCTAGACCCAGTTCACTTTATTCCTGCTGGTGGTGCTCTGCAGATGCTTTGAGATGTGGGGACTTCCCTTTGAGGATGACAAGAGTTTGGGGGAGAAGCCATAGCCTTGTCCACCCAGCAGGGCAGGCTGGGTCACCTGGGAAGCTTCCACAGGATCTGGACCCACTGGGGACTGCAAGGGAGAGAAAACAGAAGGAAAGTGAAGCTCAGCAGAAGAAAGTTTCCTGCATAGAGGTGCCACCACGTGCCATATTGGACCTGAGATCTCTGAGGGATGCTGTGAATGAACACGACACCCAGGTACCCAGTTGCTCCCTGGCTCAGCAGTGCTGCTGCCCCTCTGCTCCTCCACAGCCCACAGGCACCCATGGCAGGGGCTGCCTTTTTCTGTGCTCAGCCCTCCTGGTTTGACCCATAATTTCATGATAAGTGAGAACTGCATTTCCAGAGCTCTCCCTGCATAGCCATCACCTGGCATTGTGCACAGCTGGAGATCCTGCCTGGACATTAAGAAGACATTTTTTCACATTCTAGCCTCTCTCTGACATGGAAAGAGACTTTACAGAAAACCTCGGGTAACACCGCATTCTTCTGCCAGGTAAAGCTGAATAGTCATGCAACTTCAAAACTCAGCTTTTAGTCACAGCTGTCCTCTCTGTTCCCCATCTGTGTTCATGCCTTGGAATGGATGGATGGAGCAACTCCGCAGCATCATTGAGAAATCTCTTGAAAAGACTTAGTGGTCTTCAGGAAGCCAGGAAGAAACAGATGGAGCTGGGACGTTGTCCTACTGCCTCTTGGTCACAGGGAATAAATATGCCCAGGTTTGGAAACCCACCACTACCACCCAAGAAATGTGAGTGAGCTACGAGGACCAGCTTTGCTGACTCAGCCAGCAGTTTTGAATGCAGACCACAGGAACCAACAGCATTGTCATCTGTGTGGTGACACCAGGGCTGGATGCTCTGCTGACCATATGTTCAGAGCACTGGAACAGGCTGCCCAGAGAGGTTGTGGAGTCTCCTTCGCTGGAGACATTCAAAACCCGCCTGGATGCGTTCCTGTGTGATGTACTCTAGGTGACCCTGCTCTGGCAGGGGGGTTGGACTAGATGATCTTTCGAGGTCCCTTCCAACCCCTAGAATTCTGTGATTCTGTGATTCTGTGATTCTGTGACCATATGCCTATAGTTGATGTTCTGCTGCACTGAGCCTCCAGACCCCAAAATGCTAACAGTGATGCAGGGTAAGTGTAAGGGAATTCATCCCTTTTGCTTTCTCTGGTGTCCACCTGCAATGCAACACTGACAGCTGAACACACCAGCATGACACCACCAATTCTCCTCTATGACAAAAGAGGAGAATTCCATTAAAAACAGTATTTAAATGTGCTTTTTAAATTTTATTCAACGGACTTTGGATTTTTAGCCAACTAAACCAGCTCTCTGTCAGATCTTGTCTGCTGGGAGCAGAAATGCCTGGGGATGACATAGGAACATCTCCATGCCACACGGGTGCCCCAGTGCTTTTGGCTCCCATTTTGTTCATTGCACATGGATGACGGAGCCTGGGAAGTTGCCAGGGGGCAGAAATGCCCTTTCTGAACACCTCCACGAGCAGTTGTGGCATGGCGGGGAAGCCAGGCTCATTCCCAAAGAGCCCTCCCCCAGCAGAGCTGCATACCCATGCTGGCCGATTGTTTCCCAGGCAATAACCAAGCGGGCAGTTATATGGAAGGGAGACAGCAGAGGGCAGCTCCACCCTGCTTAACGCAGGGAACAGCGCAAGCGGCTGCTGCTGCAGGCTGCATGGGCGGTGAGGCAGGCAGAGAGTTTGGCACCCCGGGCTCACGAAAAGAACAGGGAAGATGGTGGCAGGCACCGTCTTCTGCCTTCGCTTCGCATCCGCGGTGCCTCTGTACGGTGGGGAGCCCGCCTGCCCTCTCTGCAGGGGAACTGGTGACCTGAGTGACAAAAACGCTGGGGTCCAGCGTGTCTTCTGGGGCTGGTCCAGCTGCCTGGTGAGGGCTCGATTTGGCCCTTGGGATGTTCCTGCTGCAGCTACTGCCTTTCTGCAGGGAAGGATGGGGTAGCAGATGTCACCCCCCATGCTCACAGGGGGTCCCAGGCCCAAGAGTGGGTGACAGGGCAGCAGGGATGCTGGCCTCATCCTCACCCTGATGGGGATGTTTTGAACTCTTCCTGGAAAAAGTCCATGCTAAAAATAGGATGAACACCTTTCACATTCCCTCGTGTGGTGGGTCCAAAGCCCTGGGCAGGGGAGGCTGCCCCATCCCCCCACACCCCATCCCCAGAGACCCGCTGTCACGTAAAGTGAAGTGGTGAGCTGGGACAGGATCGCCTTGTGCATCACAGAGTCACAGGAAAGGGCACAACCTTGGTAGAGACGTATTTTCTGCAAATCATTCTTCAGTAAATAGATCAGAGGAGCCATCACTGGAGAGGATCAGTGGCAGGAATTTTAGCCCATAAATGATTTATAGCCTTTTTTTCCTAACAGTCAGGACCTGGACAATTTGTTAGGTGATCAGCACCTGTGTGTGGCAAACGCTTACTGGAAGCTCCTGCTGGCTTCAGCAGTAATTTTGTTATCTTCCCAAAGGCAAAGGCGGGCATGTACTGCTGGAGTCCACCTTCTGCCACAGGTGTTTTCTTTCTCCTCTCTCCTGAGGTTCATTTCAGAACTTAGATCCTGGCTTTCACCACACTTTATCTGTATGTGTGATACTTCCTTGGAGGGTTTGACTCTAGAAGCAATCAGACAGCAAACAGTGGCCACAGCCATCGTGCTTCCATCTGCAGTCTGACTCCCCCAGCACTGGCAAAGGCTGGCAGAGACAGCCCATGTTTCCACTCTGAAAAGTCAGCACGGAAGAGGTCCCTTGGAGCATGAATAAAATGAGAAAAATAATTAACTATGACAATTAATTTGGCAACCTTCATTGCTATTTTGCACCTCCAGGATAGAAAAACGCCTGCAGCTTGTTGGACTGGTTGTCCACCATGTTCGTAAGAAAACATGAGGGGAGGAGATGCTGCTCATCCCAGAGGTGTCATGCACACCAGTGGGACCAGAAATGCATCACACACATGCTCCTGGTCCGATATGGCAGAGCAGCGTGGCCACAAGCAACCTCAGGTGCAGCACAGCATGAGGAGCTCGCTCAGCTGCAACACCGTTGGGTCACCTCCGGTGTTACAGGCACCTGAAAGATGCAACACGGCTTTTCCTAACAGAGACCAACATGATGTTTAAAATCCAGGACATGTATTTCTGCAGCACTACACATATGACAATATTTGGGAAATGCTGAAAACTGAGGACCTTCATTTTGCTGCTGCAGGAGATCTCTGCAGACCTCCAGTGCATGGTGTTGCACAGCCTGCCACCGGAGATCCCGGGCCTTCTGCACCCCGCTGCTGTCTGCCCAGAGCTGACAGCTTGTCTAAAAACTTTGAGGCTTCTGCTTCAGGGAGAGGTAAGCATTAGGTTGCACCTATTAGCACAAGGTAATGACAGGCTCCTACCTGGTTCACAGCGTGGGTGGACAAGGGTGCTGCAGAACACGGCTGTAGGCAGCCCTCTTGGTGATGGTGCAGCTGGGGACGGGCAATGCCAGCCCAGTGTTCCCCTGGGACACCCCAGTCTCTGGTAAATTCAAGATGGCAAATCTCAGAGTCACAGAGTGGTTGAGATGAGAAGGGACCTCTGGAAGTCATCTGGTCCAACCCCCCCTGCTCAAGTTGTCCAAGACCATGTCCAGATGGCTTGTGAGCGTCTCCAAGGATGGAGAATCTACAGCGTCTCAGGACAATCTGCGCCAGTGTTTGGTCACCCTCACAGTGCAAAAGTGCTTCCTGATGTTCAGATGGAGCTCCTGTTTCCATTTATGCCCACCAACTCCTGTGCTGGGACAAGAATCTCACGGGACAGTAACACGGGCTGGCTTCTGCTGAGCAGTGCCGTCAGGATGTCTCACATGTGGTATCACACTCATTGTAGTTACTCAGCAAGTAAAACAGAGAGGGAAGGGGAAGCCCTCATTGGCAGATGGGTGCACTGAAGATGCCCTTTCCCTTGGCTAGTGAGAAGACATGCCCCATCCCTAAGGGGCTGCTGTGCCTGTCTCCACTTTCCACAGTCGCATTAATAGAGGTTTATGCAGCTTGGACTTACCCAAGGGCACACACTCAACCCAGGGCACCCCTCTTTGGTGTGCCTGAGTTCATAGATGCTGTGAGGCAGATGCTGCCAGGGTGTGTGGGGGGGTGTGGGGTGTGTGACTGCTGTGGGGCAGCTGGGCAACCAGATATCCCAAACATTGACATATTTTTGGAGAAGGACCAAAAACCATCACCAGCAACTTACCAAACAAAATCCCCAGAAGTGATGCAGAGGTCAGCTGAAATGTTATAATCTTATCCCTGAGATCAAGGGAGCTCTGGAGCCTCCTTGAACATCCTCAAACCCAAAGCAAAGTCCCTACTTATGCTCCCCATGCCACTGCACATCCGCCACCTGCCTCGCCCAAGCATCTGCCTGCTGCTCCTGTCTGACAAACGCTTTTATTCCAACGTCCTTGAACTTTTCTGTTCATGCAATTGCCATAAGTCCCCAAGTCATAGACCTTTGCAGTTTTAGAGGGGCTCTGCTCCTGAAGAACCAAGGTGCTTCTGCATGGATGCCCCAGCTCACAGGCTGATCAAAGAGCGAATCTCCGTGAGTCATTGAGCTCCACTCCCCGAGAAGCAGCTCGCTCTCAGTAACATGCTGCAGGTGTGTGCGTCTCCAGAAGAAGGTGGGAAAAGGAAGCTTTTAGCTCTCAAGTGTAAAATGAATGTTCAATAAATAGAATCGTTTTTCAGCCATGAAAAAGCAGCATTGGAGTCACCAGCGCCCTGGGGCTGTTTATTTGGCTATGCAACTGGTGGCGTGTGGAACACAGCAGCTCCTGGGCTTTGTTATGCATGCTGTGGGTTTTTCCTTGAGCACTTCTGCTGCCTGTCTGATTTGCTTTTAAATAAGCCTGAGGCACAGGCCGATGCTGTGGGGACTCCTCGAACAGGGCAGCCGGAGTTCAGCCCTTCCCAGACACGCAGAGAAGATCTGCCACAGAGGTAGGGCAGAGTGATGGGTAAAGTTCGTTGGCGCCATTGCTTATCCCTTGCAGTTTTCCTCTTTTCCCTAATTAATTTACCACAAACTAATTAACATACTTGAAGCTTCAGCCCTGCCAGTGCCCATCCCCTGCTGCCCTCCAAACCAGCATGCCGCTGGGGAGGCAGCAGTGAGTAGTGCTTTCCAGGAAAAAAATTGCACATGGAATGAAGGTCCCAGGCCAGTTCATGTGATCTCCTTGGATTCAGGCAACATTCACTTGATGGCATGGGCTGACTTGGCTGACTTCAAGGTTACTGGCAGGCTGATGTGCTTCACAGGATGATGGGTGGTTTGTTCAGATGGCCAGTTCCCTGTCATGTAATGACAGTCTGCTGGACTCTGATACTGCCCAGTTTAAGGCAAAGCAGAGCTTCTTATCTAAGCATACAGCCAGAGCTCTGCTCTTTTCAGCAGCCTCTCTCAGCAGGTGTGGTGCCAGGGTAAATCCAGCAACCACCTCTCCCCTTTGCACTTCTGCAAATACACATTAGCACTCATCACAGTTTTCACAAAAGCAAGTAAAAATGCATTTATGCTGGACAGAAATATGGAATATTCCTTCAAATATTCTGTCAGCTGGACACTCGTTAGCTACATCCCTGTTAGCATGGTGAGTGTGGAAGGCAGCATTCCCCAGGGCTAGGCCTCTGTGGTTCACCATGGCTCATCCATGTTGACCATGATTCTTCTAAATACTTCTTGGGGTTTGGAAGAACCATGATTCTTCCAAACCCTTCTGTTCCATGACCTTGCCCAGTACCAAGGCCAGGCAAGGACACCACCAAGGTCAGGCTGGACCAATGGGCAGAGGCCAACAGGATGAGGTTCAATAAGGCCAAGTGCTGGGTCTTTCACTTGGGCCACAACAACCCCAGGCACTGATACAGGCTCAGGGAAGAGTGGCTGGAAAGCTGCTCAGCAGAAAGGGACTTGGGGGTGCTGGTTGGCAGCTGGCTGGATATGAGCCAGCAGTGTGCCCAGGTGGCCAAGAAGGCTGATGGCATCAAGAACAGTGTGGCCAGCAGGGATAGGGCAGTGATTGTCCCTCCGTACTCAGCACTGGTGAGGCTGCACCTCGAGTGCTGGGTTCAGTTTCGGGCCCCTCACTTCAAAAAAGACATCGAGGGGCTGGAGCGTGTCCAGAGAAGGGCAACAAAGCTGGTGAAGGGACTGGAAAATATGTCTTATGGGGAATGACTGAGGGAGNGTGAAAGGACAAGAGGAAACGGCTTTAAATTGCAGCAGGGGAGATTCAGATTGGACATTAGGAAAAAATTTTTCATTGTGATGATGATTGGGTATTGGAATGGGTTGCCCAGAGAGGTGGTGGAGTCACCGGCCCTGGAGGTGTTCAAGAGGTGCCTGGATGTGGCGCTGGGTGATACAGTTTAGTGGTGATGTAGGTAGGCGGTTGGACTGGATGATATTGAAGGTCTCTTCCAAACTTACTGATTCTATGATTCTGTGAGAGTTAGCATGGGACAAGGACCTTTCCCAGTAGGTACCTTGAGTACAGCTACCCTGTTTTGGGGGATGGAGAGCTTAATCATATACAGCTGTCGTCCACCCCAATCTAGCTGCCGCAGAGCCAGAGAACAGCCTAGGTCACCCTCCAGTGAGTGATGCACACACAACCTCCATGTCCGATGTGCTGAAGGCCCCCAAAACAAATATGTGTGAGGTCCCACATGTCATATTGCACACTTTCTGTGTCAGGGCTGTGGTTCTTCATCTGGACCATTCCCCAGGTGGCAGCCATGACACAGCGAGCATCTGATGAGCAGCCAGCTGCTGGGTTTCCCCTCTGTGCCTCAGCACTTTCCCTCAGTGGGTTGATGTCAGCCCAGAGAAGCAGAGATGTGTGTTTTGGTGGCATTTGCCCACAGGTCTCCGCTGGTACCCGCTTACTTTCAGGTTCCTGTAGGGTCTCTGTCCCAAAACAGTGGGCATCCACAACCTTTCCCACGCGATCATGACAGCGCAGGAGCTTTGGGTTCAATGTCATGGCGGGGTCTCAGCAGGCATGGTTTGGACTTGATTATTTTGTGTTTAATTGTGGTGTGTTTGTGTAGCTGTTTGGTATGCACCCTTCTACACCACTGAGCATGGCCAAGGGATCACACCTTCTCTTTCCTCCGCTCCATGCCGTGATAGCCTGCCTAGTTTGAAACCTCATTAGCTTAATTTAAGAGGTTATATTGTGAGGGAGACTGACCCATGCCAAAGCTAACACAGGAAAAGATCTGTCATCTGTTTCCTCTTTATGAAGTGCTATTGCTATGCCGAAAACACACCCCAAACCCCTAATGTTTGATCCAAGACAAAAACACCGTCCAGCAACAATAAAAACACTTACAGCTATGCTCCTAGCTGACTCCAGCCAGAAGACAGGGACACACAGACACTGTTCTGGGAGACCCTATATATGTGAACAATTTGTCACACAAAACCAGACTTTCTGGAGGAGAGCATCATTGCTCAGTAAACAGCATGCGCACACAGTATCTTCATAGAAAACCAGACCAAAACAACCACTACAGGAGAAATCATTCCAGAGCAGTGGGCTGAATAAGTACAGTGAAAAAAAATTTAGTCCAAAACTTATTTATTCAGGATTAAATCCTTTTGCTTCAGAATAGAGTGTCTGCGTGGGAGTTGCTGGAGAGCAGGATTTTCTGTTACAGGTAAGCCCAGCCTTCTGTTGGATGGGTGTCAACAAGTTCAACAGGAGATTAAAATGCATATTAAGAAAGAGGAAAGAAAAATAAATTAAACAAACCAACATAATAGATAAACCAAAACCTAAACTAAACTAAACTAAAATAAACAAAAAAACCCTAAACCCCCAAAACTCCTGAGGCAGATCCAGGAGCTCTGATACCAAAGCAGGGTGTCACAGCTGAGCCCCCCAGCACCTGCTGCATCAGGGACGCTGCCCAAATTGGTGTGAGAACCCAGGGAGGGAAGAGGGTGAGGATGATGGCTGTGTGCTGAGGTATGCACATGGTTTGCTGCTTCTGACCACGCTCTTGCAAGGAGGCGAGGGGAGACCTGCGAGGGGGCCGGATGACGTGCACAGTAAATACTCTGTCGAAGGAGCCCTGTGTACATGAGTACCTCTAACCTGCCTGGGCTGTGCCACCCAAAACAGCCCTGCCCTCGTTTACAGTCTTCAGCAAAAAGACAGGAGTTGCCCGCAGTGATGCCACTGCCTTGGCAGGAGGTACCCAGCTGAGCAAGTGGGGCAGCTTCTTCAGCCAAATGGTGTTGCTTCATCAGGCTATAGCCTCTGGATCCGGCCCATTCCCTCCTGGCCAGGCTCACTCAGGGTGTGGGTGGGCGAACCCAGCTGGGACAAACAGGAAAACTAAAAGGGGCAGATGGGGATGCCCAGAGCCCAGCCTGTACCGAGCAGAGCCGTGGCCTCCAGACTGCTCTGCAGGCTGTCACCAGTGCACTGAGCTGCGACAGTGCTCAAGGGTGCTGCCCGCCAGAGGGTTTGTCCATCCCACTGTCAGGAAGGTTTGTTCCTGGAGGCTTTGCCGCAGGCACCAGAGCACCGTCCCTGGTTATAAGGAAGATGTGTCAGGAGGAAAGAGATTGGCTCTGCCCAGCCTGTGCCAAGGGGTTGCAAAATATCATTGGGAAGATGTCAGGGCTCATGGATAATATCTGGCTTTTTGAGCTTCACAATTAAATGCTGAGCTCCTCATCTAATTTACTACCACATTAAACATATAAACCAACAACTTATTGTTTTATAATCTCTCCCAGGGGAAGTTAAGCTGTTGCTGCATCCTGCAAGAGCTGCAGTGAATGCTGGAGGTTAGTCGAGCGCTGCCAGCCATCGCACTGCGAGAGCTTTTCCAGACAAAAATACAGCAGCACCCGCAATCCACAAACATTAGGCTTGTACCAGTGCCACCGCTGCCAAGTCTCTGGCCTCCTCTGGGCTGTCCTCGGCACAACAGGCTCTTGCTCAGACTGTGCTGCAGACAGCCTCCTCCTGCCAAGCCCCAGGACCCCCAGCAGCATGTGAAGGCAACCACCGATGCTGTGCAGTGGTGACCCTAAGTGCCTTGAGACTTTCTTCCATCTTCTCCTGTCACTGTCCCACCACCACCTCCTTCCCAGCCTGCACCACAGGCTGTAGGCATGCTGCTCCCTGCCAGTGCCACTGCACGGTGACAGGAAGACTCTGTTGCACATCCCATAACACAAGGGTGGTCAGGCACTGACCAGGCTTGTGGATCCCTATGGTCCTGATCCAACCCTCTCCTCAAAGCATCCCTGCTCCTCAAAGCATCCAGCGCAAAGGCTGGAAGAAAGGGGTGCAATTACCCCTACCTCACTGGCAGGGAACAGTGGCTTGCAGGTGTGTGGTATGTCACTGGTAAACCAGGACATGTCCCTGATTCCTGTTGGCCACCACAGAGCTCAACCCTCAGCAGTGCATTGGCCTTTATTGGTGCTCCCCATCAACCCACCAGCAGGGAGGGAGGTGATGTGACTTTGCAAACACTGGAGCGAAGTGATGTGACTCTTCAAACTAAGCACTGCCTATGGGACCACCTTACATCTGGGTTTGGTAGCAGCGGCCACAGCTTCCTATGTCTTCCATTTGCACCCTGTAGCTGCACTGAGACAGGAAAAGGCAAACGGGTAACAAGAGAAAACACATCATGATGGAGCAGCTGCTGCCAAAACAGTATTTTTTGATGCCACTTTCTTCTGTGTTGCCCTGAATTTAGTTGAAGAAGCAGATGTGGAGAGGATTGCAGCCTAGTATGGCCAGCAGTGAGTGCAAGATGTCAGACGGGGTCTGCGGGCAAGGTCCCTCCTCTGTTGCAGGTGTGTGACCATTGCTGCCAGACATTTGAGGCTTTGCTCCCTGCTCCACAGCCACCAACTGCAGCTGCCTAAGCTGCTGGATTGCAGGAGCTCCTGCCAGGAAGCTGCAGATACCACCACCACGTCAAGGAACCATCACCATGCCCGGTCAGGCTTGCTTGGGAAGTTGTCGGTGGCTCTGCACAGGATCTGCTTCTTGATAAAACCCAAATGCCTGTGACTTGCCATCCAGGAGGGATGCTCCTTGCTCATGCTCCATGCTCTTGAAGCTAGCAAGGCCAACATCATCAGAGTTTGGCTGGAAAAGTTTTGGTGCTAGAAATTTCACCTGATTTCTCTAAAGTGAAGGAAATGTCTTATTTGTCAGGATGGTTGACAATAAGGGCATTGAAGTGTCATTGTTTCTTCTGGCCTTGGAAACTTCACTTCCTCTCCCCTAATTCCCTGACTCCTCTGGCTTTTCCCTGGGAAGTTGGATCATAAAACCACCATGGCAGCAGCTTTATGCCATGGCCATGAGAGCATGGCATGAAAGATGCACAAGTTCACAGGTATTCATCATAGTTCATCAACTCTCGAGATACCAGGCCCCAAATGACAGTCACCCCAGGGTGACTACCGACAGGGGTGGCCTGTGCAGGTGTTTGATGGGAGAAGGAAATCCTTTGGACACAAGCCCCATCTGATGCTTGCTTGGGATTGGTTTGTGCTGCACGGTAAAACTCTGTCGTTGCCATGGTTTTCTAGGTTTCAAGGGGTGTTTTTACTCCGTACTTAGTTTTTCACAATCTGCTTGTCTTCACACTTTACACAGGTTGATCCAAGCTAGTTAAAAGGGGGGACATTGTAAAAATGCTCTAAAACTATTACATGGGATACCTGGAGTGGTGGATGCTCTCAGGGAGATGCCAGGAGCAGTAAAAAGCATCTCAGTGGCATCAATAGGGGTGTGTGTTAATGTTGCCTTGGGTTATTCTGCACCATGGTTGTACCTTCAAGAATTAAATTGCAGCGTGGCCGCTTTCACTGCCTGCGGAGCGAGGAGCCTTCCAGAGCCTGTTCCTGCTGCCTGCATCTCAGTGAATTTATAAGACTTGCTCTAGTCCCTCACCCCCAGTCTGAGAGCTCTGCAGATCCTTTGTAGGTATCAGAGTTTTAGAAGCAACAGCAGACAGGCTTTCATTGTATCAGGTGCTTTGCTAATAGGCAATAATAATTAAAACATGAAATTGATATTAATATTTTTTCTGAAAGCATAAGCAGCAGAGTGTTGACGTGAATGACAGAGGACATTTCAGCTCACAAAGCTGCCAACTCACTGCAAAAGCCCTCCCTCACTGTGGCTGGCCTTATCTTCTCGCAGGTGTTGGGAACGGTGGGACTGCCTGAAGTGAGGGGACCAAGGGCCCTTGGTTCCCACAGGCTCTTCATGAGATGGGACTTGAGCAACAGCTGCTGCTCCTCGGGGAATGCAGTTTCACACCAGCACGGTTATTATGAAAGAAATGGAATGCTGGGTGGAAAATGCTGTCTGGGAGCAATGTACCCATGAAACCTGCAGCTGTGCTGGTTCTGCACCTCCTGGGTTTCTTCAATATCCATAGTGAACTCCTCTTAGACAACAATCTCTTCTTGGCCTCTCTGTTCTCTTGCTTCTCATCCCAGAGAAATGCCTCCACTTCTCAGCAGCCTCCCTTTTGCCCAGCACCTTTCACAAGAGCTTCGGGAGTTTCATCTTTTTTTTTTCCATTTCTCCAGCTATTGGATGACGCTTAATGCAAATATCTTCATAGGTCAAGTCACTTCAGATGCCGAGAAATGAGAGAAGAAACAAGTTGTTGTTAAGTCTGTTCTGTTTCTATGGTAGCAAGAAGAGGGGTTTTTCATTAGGCTCCACTTCCGAGACACTGCCTCCAGAGCAGTTCCCGGGCTCCGGCAACAAACAGTCCCCATGTGACTTGTGGCTTCAGGACCCACCAGACCCACAGATACGTTGCTGATGGAGCTGGCTGGCAATTTGCTGTCTGGAGCAAGATATATGCAGTTCTCCAGTCCTGCATCTCAGATAGGAGATCAGTATGGAGCAGAAGCCTTAGGGCTGAAGCGGTGTTGAGTAGCAGCTCAAGAAGAGCATGGGAGGAATAGGAAATCTAGGTGAAGACAGCCTGGTAGCTGAACTACGTGAACTAACATCTGTCCTTCGAGCAGTCTCATGGGTAAAGGACAGTGGCTCCACCCCTATGACCTAAAACCAAAAGACTGCCTTTTCACAAAAATGTAAGAAACTGAAGAAGAGATGAAATGCTGTCATTCTTCACAATATTGTTCAGGGCTGAAAGTGCATAATCACAAATTTAAAAAGCAGGAAGAGCTTTGCAATGGCGGAACCATTTCTGTATGTATCATTTCATTTCATGTACCCTGTGGACAAGCTCAAGTCTGCTTTTCCATCAATGCCCTTTTACAACAAATTAAAGCGTGTTGAGTGTCAGGGTCACCAGCATTGCTGCTTTGCTAGGAGTACTGAGGAAAACAGAGCCTTCCCTTGAAAGAGCCTACTCATGCACTTGTAGGTATCACCCAAACCATTGTTTTGAGATTTCCACAGATACAAAATGTATCTGTCAGGTTGGTGCTGACAGAGCACATCTTTCTAGATGTAGACCAATATTCTCAGTTTTATTGCACTGATAAGCCAGACTAGTTGTTTTCTTGACCAAAACACAGATTGGTTTTGAGAATCAAGTCGTGACATGCTCTTTCCTCTTTGAATGATAGGGAAAGAGTTTCTGAAGTCTCAGGAGGCTGTCCCTGGAGTATGTAGAGTGGTAGCTGTGCTTGGAGAGAGAGAAGGAGCCTCTGCTAGCACAGGAGGTAGGGTCAGCAAGTGAAAAGAAGAACACCATTTTGGAGAGATGTGAGGGCATTGGGAAGGTGTCTGGAATCAGGGAACGGAAGAAGGAATGGGGAGAGAAGGAGGAACATGGATGTCTTTGGTAGCCTGGCCAGTGCAAATCAAGCCAAATTGTTGCTTTTCCACCAAAGGCAACCGCTTTTTTCAGCAGGGAGGGCAACTCTTCAGCTCCCCCGTGTGGAAAAAAGGATTCTGAAAGAGCAGAAGTTCAGGATAGTGGCACATTACATCAGGAATGGGACCTTCCTTCCTAGCTTTAGCTTCCTAAAACTTGTATTCCTGCTCCCATGAAGGCAAGACACTGGCTCACTGCTGAGCCTGGCACCCACAGGGAGTTGGTCCCTTCCCAGTGATGTGGAGCCATGTGGCCTCTTAAGATACACCTGCAAACAAACACCAAAATGGGTTGTTTCCACTGGACAAGTCTAAGCTGGTTGTCCCTCTAATGTCCTGATCAGAGTCCCACTCTGTAGCCAATAAAGAAAGACAGTCCAAATACCATCATCAACACTATCAACTTGCCAACCTTATGCACACACCTTAGGATAAACTGAGTCATCCCAGGGGAGTACATCTCCTTCCACTGACAACAGGGAGAGCCCAGTCAGCCCGCTGGGCTGGATGTCCTGCCTCAGAGAGCTGAAGGTAGGTGAGATGACTCCCACCTCATACACCCTCTCACATTACCTCAGTCTTGCTTAATGATGCTCATTAGTCTTATCTTCATCACTGTCAGTGACCTGAGCATTAATAAGGATCACAGGCCAGGAGGCCACAATGATGGAGCATCAGTGTCCAGGTCTGACTACAGGGCCTTGCTGCATCTTTTGCCTATACAAGAGCTCCCAGCAGTGCTTGTAGGGCATCTGGGACATCTCTGGACAAAGAGTCATCAACAGCACAGCTTCCCCTCCACCTCCTTTGTGCATTGACCTTGTCCAAGGTGAAATACTGTTTGACGGGCTGAGATCACACTGCTTTCTTTAATAAAAGTGGTGCTACGGGAGAATGGGGGTTTTTCCTATTCCTATGCCAAGAAGCCAGCTTCATAACCTGGATTTCAAAAGACCATGGTTATTGTCATCTTGCTGCCATTGCCCTACAGGTTATTTCAAATGCATCTGAGAATGACAGAGTAACTGAGGCTGGAAGGGACCTTTGGAGGTCATCAGGTCCCAGCCCAGCTCTAAGTAGGCCTAAGTACAGCAAGCTGATCAAGGCCATCATGAGTTTGAACACCTCCAAGGACACAGACACTGCCACCTCTCTGGGCAACCTGTGCCAGTGTTTGACCACTCTCCTGGTGCCAACCTTTTATCTAAATGATAATCTCATGATGCCTTTTATCTAAACAGAGTTTCCTGTGTGGTTTCTCATCCTTTCACCAGAAGGGTCTGGCTTCTTATTCCTTATTACCTCCCATAGGATAGCTGTTGGCAAAAATTAGATCTCTCCTTTGCCTTCTCCTCCTATGACTGAATAAACTCAGCTCTCTCACCATCTCCTGGTACCTTATGGTACATAAGCCATACGGCACATAAGCCTCCATCGGGCTCTCTCCAGTCCATCAGTCCCCCAGCGCTTGTCTCTCTGTATCAGTGTTCCTCTCCATGGCTTTCATTCCTCCCCTGAGGGAAGGGCACCCTTCCACATGGATCCAACAAGAAGCACACGCAGCAAGCACAGGACTGAGAGCGCCCTCAGTGTCCAGGTTCCCTGAGTGTCCAAGCACGAGGAGTGAAAAACCCAGTGTTGCACCAGCAGGTTGGCAGAGAGGAAGGAGATGCCTTGTCACCCCTGTTGTGAGGGCAGAAGCAGTGCAACAGGGTTTGCAACAGCACAAACTGGCACCTAGACAAGAAAACTTAGGATGGGATCCAAGCACCTTAGCAGCTCCTAGAAGCTGTTATGCCTGTTTTACAGATACAGAAATGAGGAAGAAGGAGACTAAGGAACTATCTCACAAAAAGTCTTCAAGGACCAGGAGACCTGACTGCTTAGCACAGGGCATGCTACCCCTGAGCTGCCGTGGGGAATCCCTTGGAGACTGCAGTGTGATCAGCGTCAGGTCATTCCCTCTAATATAAGAAGATGAGGCAAATGACACAGTGACGCTGCTTTCAGCAAGTGTCGCCAGCAGGGGAATTAGGGAATTCAGGAACAACCCTCCTGCCTGTGAAAGATTCTGCATGCAGAATACAGAGAGCACAAAGGGCTGGGGGTACCTCCATGCACACGGAGCCCTGTTGGCACCACACAGTTTGCAGGACTGATCCGACAGCATCCAGCTGTGGGCTGACCCCGGGAAAGATCAGAGGTTGCCCCACACCTCCAGGGAGACTGATGGCACCATTTAGCAAGGGTCTCCAAGCGCAGCCGTGCAATCAGGAGTAACTCCCCCTCCCCGCTGCGCTCCCCCCGGCCCATTGACAGGCTCCCCGTGCACAGCCGGCCCACCGCGGAGGAGCCACCACAGCCACGTGGGCTTGAAATAGGCTCTGACAAGGAAGAAACTGTTTTCTCAGCATTTTATTTCAACTAATGTGTTCAGGCTAGTATCACGCTGTGCTATTAATGCTGCCCTGGTTTGTAATTCTGCTTTCATGTTGGCTCCATTTTTCTCTTTTTAATACCGCTATCTAGCCTTCTGGTTCTTAAATGTGGGACCTATTTTTCTGTCTGCTGTAGCTGAAAGAGCTAATTTGGTCCTTCAGTGTATAAGCAACAGGACTGTGAAGTGGATAGAAGGCGATTTTATCTCTGTGTACATCCTTGGTCAGATTGACACTAGAATACTGCATCCTGCTGAGGTGCCATATATTAAAGAGGGCATCAAAAAATCGGAGTGGGTGAAGAAAAGAGCCATAAAAAATGGTTTGAGAGCTGAAGAAAACCACTTACAGGGAGAGACTTCTAGAGGTCAGCCTCTGTAACTTGTCAGAAAGAAAACTGAGAAGTGATTTGATGATGTGTATAAGTACATGTGTGGAGAGAAAATACGAGATGCTGAGGGGGTACTAAAAATTTAGTGCAAGAAAGGCACACAGATAGACAGTGACGGGCACTGGAGAACACGCTGAGCTGAATTAGAAATCCAGCATACTTCTTATCCATGAGGATGTTAACCCTCAGAAGAAAATTGCAAAGTGAATGATGAGTACTGCATTTCTTGAAGAGTTTGAGACACGTTCGGGTGCTAATTCTTCATGTCAGAATAGAAGCATGGATTCCTGGGGGATGAAAATCACAGAGAGCTCGCCTGAATACAACCTGGAAGGTGACAGATTTCAGCTTCACAGAAACAAAACTCCACATTTCATTTCATAAGCCTTTTTTTCCAGTTGCCCATCACGTTCTTGGACAAAATCCTTGGGGAAGCAACTAAGCCCCCTAACACATTAATAAACTGTTAATAAACAAAGTGGTTGTTTTTAAGACTAGGGAGGGATATGGGAAGGGAGAACTGGGGCTCTCAGACACACAGGGGTATAAGGATGGATGCTGTGAAGCTGCTCCCATGTGAACACCTTCAGGACCGTAGAGCTGGGGAGCAAACGCCAGCATCTCAACTGGTCCCAGTATCCCCACACAGCGATACTCTGGCCAGCATGGTGGTACACAGAGATGCTCACATTGATGAGAAAAATGTCATCAGGCTCCTGAAACCGAACTTTTCCCATTGCTTCTGTCAGTGGGTGCCAGCAACAGCTCCATGAAGCAGCTTATGAACGGATGTCATCAGTGTACAGGAGAAGAGGATGAAGGATGAGTTCTGCCCAAATTGTCGCAAAACTCATCAGGACTAGGTCTGGAGGATCACTTACTCCACTCCCCTGCTCACGGGCAGAATGGCTCCTCCAGTGCCATTTGTGGCAGACAGTTTGTGGTTCAGACACACCTTGATGGGATGGAGTCTCCACAACACTTCCTATTTTTACTGTGGCGACATTTGTATCCCTTCCCTTGATGTTTAACACAAATATCCCATGTTAACTTGAACCTGTTCCCCTTGGCATTACCCAGAGTGGACACCAAGAACGGTATACCCTCTCCCTCTTTACAAACAGTATATTTTCCTTGTTAGATTTTTAAATATATATTTTTTTAAAAATAGATTTTTAAAAACACTATCAGGTTAAGCCCCCTTAAAGTTTTCTTTAAAATGTAGTGACCCTCATTCTAAGCACCTTTCCCCACAGCCAGTTTCTCTGCACCTCTTCTGCTGCTTACTGCCTTTCTGTGGATGTCCTCAGATCCCCCGTGTTCTCTTAACCACAGTGCCAGGACTGGGGACAGATGCCCAGAGGATGAGGACAAGAGGCCCTTTCTTTCACCAGAAGAGCAGAATGCCAGTCCCTCACGCCCGGCTGGTGATGTCCTGAGACACCCAGACCCTTCGCTGCACCGCTGCTGCTGCTCAAATCATTTCCCCATCCTGCATGTGTACAGTTAATAAATAAATCCCCAATTACGAAACTCCCCATTAGTAAACATGGACCTTTTAAATGGCTCCTACACGTCTGCATCAGAAAAATAACAGGTCAGAAAGCCACAAAGAGAAACTTCCAATTAAGCTCACTTTGTAAATCATCTGTGGTCTCTAAACAAGCCTGGCACATACACATTCCTCTTGGTTTTTCTCCTTGTGGATGTTTGCAGTCAGCACTTTGCACACAAACTTCTGCAGCTGCTTTAAAGCTGAAGCTGCTTTGTGCAAGAGCTGCATGCCCTGAACCCAGCCCTGAGGCCGGGAGACACATCCAGCCCTCAGCTATAGCTGAAAGGTTGCTGGGCATGTAAAGCAACTACTAAGCTACTTCTGGCTCTGAAAACTTCCTCAAGTGCTTATGAATCTCAAAAGCAGTTTGAACCCTTTCTTTCCCTGATGAGTTCTTGCTCTCTTAAGGACATATTGCTGCAGATGGCCACATTCGGGAGCTTTCTGTTGGCTGTAGGAGTCAAGTGGTCTTCAAGAATTCAGAGCTCAGCAGGACTTTGAATCCTTTCTAGCTGAGCTCTTGTGCTCTGCAGCCTCTGTGCAGCTTAAGAAATACCAATATTTACCAAATCTGGTGCAAGCACCACATCTCAAGGATCCCTAAATCAAAGGGGCTGTAAGCTCCATGCACACAGTCTAGAAAACCCTGTTCAAGGGATTTGTGCTGGCTGAGCAAGCAGGTTCTGCGCACTCAATAGCTGCATATTCCTCTCCGTACAGAAAAATTACACTGAAAACTCTGAGGCTTAAATAAAAAACAAGGCTTAAATGTAAATTCGTAATGAGTCCTGAGAGATTGCAGGAGATACTGAAGCATGTTTCAATAGTGTGCTAAACGCATTCTCAAGGAAAAAATGGTTTTCTCTCAAGGTATAACTGAACATGAAGAGCAGAGCTTCCCCAGGATGCAAGTGGTCCAGCTTTGTGCCATATCTCTGAGGAGATGCTGTGCCCGCAGGAAGATCAATTTTCTTAGCAACACCCCTGTAATGGGACCCTCTGTCCCACTCCCTGAGAAGAGTGAGGTTGGAGGGTTTGTGCCTTCTCCCACTGCAGGAGCAGGCAGCCTGGCAGGACGTGTGTAGTTGAGGAGAAGAGTCTGAAAGATTTCTGATCCCCAGCAAGAGACATTTTTTCATTGCCTCATGCCTCTAACTGTTCATTCTCTGACAGCAGCAGCATTTCCTTTGTGTTCCCCTCTCCCCAAAGTGTGTCCCATGTGGCAAGGAGCAGGCACATCCCCTGTGCCACATGGCTTGGCCTCCTCATCCATGGGCCTGAGTGACAGAGCAATGCCACTCCTCGTCAGGGGCTCCCACTGCAGCCCCCTGCCATGTGCAGCTAATTCCTGCGCTGGCTTCAGCCTTCCCTTTTACACAGTGAATTTGGCTCAGGGATTGATCTTGTGGGTGACAGCCCTGGTGTTCAAGGTTTCATGGTGGGCTAGAAGAGAGGGCCTGGGAAAATACAAATAATGAGAAAAGAATCAGCCCATAGACCATGCAATTTTCATTCATTCCCAGCAGTTCACTTGGTGGCTCTGATGTCCCTGATGGTGGCCAGCTTTAATTTCCATCTTGGACTCTCTGAACAGGGTTGGGGGGAAGCCAAAAGGCTGAAACTTTTTGTGCATGGGGGGATTCCAGTGAGTTTGCTGCAGGACACTTTCCTCCCATGTTAGCTCAGAAGAGATCACAGCTTCTTACCCCACAGACACCTTGGTCTCGCACAGTACCAGGGCACCCACGCAGCCTGCTGAGCCAGTGAAGTTTGGCGGGGCCTGTGCACATGCTTTATGGGTACTCACTGGGCAGGACCAGAGGATCACTGGCATAGGAAAGGGAAAGGAAGATACCACTTTGGATAGGGGCTTGCATTGCCAGGAGAAGATGGGTAGAAGTGGGCAGCCTGGCAATAAGCATGACCTTGACAGGCTTGAGAGATGGGCCCATGCAAACTGCATGAAGTTCAACAAGGCCAAGTGCAAGGTCCTGCACATAGGTCACTGCAATCCCAAGCACAGATACAGACTGGGCAGAGAATGGATTGAGAGCAGCCCCACGGAGAAGGATTTGGGAGTGTTGGTTGATGAGAAGCTAAACATGAGCCGGCAGTGTGCACTTGTAGCCTGGAAAGCCAACGGTATCCTGGGCTGTATCAAAAGCAGTGTGACCAGCAGGTCAAGGGAGGTGATTCTCCCCCTCTGCTCCACTCTCATGCGACCCCACGTGGAGTACTGTGTCCAGTTCTGGAGTCCCCAACATAAGAAGGACGTGGAGCTGTTGGAGCAAGTCCAGAGGAGGGCTACAAAGATGATCAGGGGGCTGGAGCACCTCTCCTATGAAGACAGGCTGAGAGAGTTGGGGTTGTTCAGCCTGGAGAAGAGAAGGCTCTGGGGAGAGTTGGGCAGGAGTGGTCTGAGGGAAAGACACTGCAGAAATTATGAGAGGAAGCATCTGTACAACAGCCAGAGCTCTGGATGTTCACCCTTCTTTAGGACCCTGGTCACTCCCAGATTTCCCACGCCTTCCTTTCCCCTGTTAAAGAAAGAATCCCCTCTGCTGTCTCCTCTCAGATCCCACCTAATTAGTACCAGTACCTACAGCGCCCCTGGAAAAATGTCTCTGTCCCATCTCCCCCTGCTCATGGTGTCATCCAGGAGGGTCCAGGATGAAGGTGCACAGCCTTGGCGTTTCCATGCTACCAACTCAGTCTCACTACTTCCAGTGTGCTGGTCCCACTTGGCCAGACTGGTTTAACCTTGGTTCAGAAAAAAATAAAACCAGGAGCCTTACAGGCTTTAACTGTCTGCAAAGGAGAATTGCATTGAGACAGAACTTGGGATTGACTTAGATACCACAGTGACCAAGGGTGCACGTGCTCTGTGTCTGTACCCAAGACACTGAGGGACCATGGGAAATCTGAAGGTAGGCAACCACCAGGCTGCAATGCTGGTGGGACAGTGAGTGCAAGGGGCACTGAGCAGATACAGACTGACACAGAGAGGTTCTTCCCACCCAAAAGTCATCATCTAAACTGCTTCTCCTTGACTCCCTATATAATAAATGGCATTCTGCAGGTGCTGCTCATCTGGTCCTGGAAAAGGCATCTCAGATGTGTCAGAAAACTCTCATACTAAGCTTGCCTATTTCTCTCCACCCACTCTACAGGGAGTCTGGGTGACCAGCTCAGACACAAATATCTGCAGTTGGGCAAGAGGAGCTCCAAACTCAGCCCCCTAAAGCAGCCATGGTTCCTAAATTGGGCAGTTGATTCATCATCCTAGGACTAGGTCCAGCAGCAGAATTCCTACCCCCAATCTCTTCCTCATCCTGTCTCACAGTTCTCCTCTGATCATATTCAACAACATCTCAACCAAGTGTGACTCACCTTTGGGAAGCTGTGTGGCAGGCTTTGTCAGGTTCGTTCCAACACGAGCTTGTTCCCATCCTTTACCAAATCTGAGGAAGCATTTTTTTAAAGTGTGACAGGGATTTTTGTCTTCTTAAAAATGCTCTGCACCATTAGAGGAAAATATTGGCCAGGCAGCCTGCACGTAACTCCTAGCAGAAGGTCCGAGAGCTAAAACAAGGTGTAAAATACTTCTAGTTGGAATAAATGTTTGAGAAGCAGAGTTACTGGGTTTCTAATGAGAGACAAAGCCTCCATGTTCCCAGGGTCCCAAAACTCTCTGCAGCAAAGCTATGGATGTCTACACACAGCCTCTGCAGGCTGCCAGCACACCCACACACAGTCCCAGCAGAGCAACAGGACTCAAGAACCACAAAAAAGTCCCCATCGCTGAGGATCAGACGTGCACCTTGACTGTAATCGACCTATTTCGACCTTGACTGTAACAACCACCACCAGGTATGAAGGGAATCTGCTGAACAGACTCAATCCAAGCGGGTTCATTTTTTGCATAGTAGGATTTCTGGTGCCAAACGCTTAACAGCTCCCTTTGGGAGGCTGCAGCTTGTTTTGTTTCTGGACAGTTCAAGAGGAAGGAGCACACCCTAGAGAACCATGTACCAGCAGGGTCCTGAACAGAGCGATGGGGTACTCATGGCAGAGGGGACCTGAGTGCAAGTGCCAGGATAACCCAGGCCTGGCTGGGCTCTGTGCACAGACAGGAGAAAGGCAGAGACAGGGAGACTAGCAGAAGGCAGATGTGATCCATCCTGCCACTCCACACTCACACTCATCCCTGGTTACTGGTGGCCGTGCTACCCCTGGAGCTTGTTAGCTGATCCCAAAAGCCTTCTTCTCCTTTGTCTGTGCAGCATCCAAACATCCCCAGAAATGCTGTGGTCTCAAGCCATGTGGGTGCACCTAGCTGCATCCCCTGTGAACAGAGTACCCAAATCTTTTCTCCTGCCATCCCCTGGAGTGCTCCTGCATCTTTTCCCTCTCCCCTGTGTATTCCACTGCCTACCATCGTCTCAGTTATCTAATGAGCTGTGCAACAACTATACGCCTAAGCCTTCTGCCCTCCTGTAGGTTATACAACCAAATACTCAGTTTATTCACTTGATTACAGCAATATACCTTGATGACATTTTTTTTCCCTTGCCTTACTGGGTAACTTGCTGTGTGCAGCTTATGGACCCATCATGTACACTTCTGGTGATCTCTGTTAAAAAAACAAACAGGCTCAGGTGGAAAGAAAGGTTACTGAAGAGGCTCCATCTTATAAAAGAGAGTGGAGGAGCTTGCACAGTCTAACAAAGCACAAGGTGTTGCTTTATATGATGACTTTATAAATACATTCAGGGATGTAGGATAAATATCAAGGAACAAGAACTATTCATTAGAAGATGACATTAGCACAAGATCAGATGGAGACAAATCAAGCGTGAACTTACTTAGATCGGAAACTAGTAGAATATTTCCAAATCATCTGTGAGAACACAAAACATCTGGATGTGCCACAAAGCTGGAAAAGGCCTCCTGGGTCACTGGCTGCAGTGGGCTCCACTCCATCTTAAAATTGATTAGTTTTTCATTTGTTCCTTTGTTTTAAGGTAAATTTCCTACTCTTCTCCCATCCATGTGCATATGGCATTCCTGAGGGAGTGCTCTTCCCTCTCCTCACCATTGATTTCTCTTGTCCGGACAGGGACACAGCCCAGCACGTCACCCTACCCCACCACTGCCTGATCTCCTCCTCAAGCATCTCCCCAGCCGAAGCCGTTTGCTCTCACATGCTTCGCTTGGGGTTGTGTCTTGCAAAAGCACAGCTGCCTTGGCGGGTGAAGGAGGTGAGTGCAGACGGGGCGCCAAGCCTTTGCTTAAGCTGGGCAGGTTCCCAGCTTAAATAAATCTAAGTTTCCAGCACCTCGAGAGGGAGGCTGACCCAGCAGTGCTGCCGGTGTGTTGCTGGCAGCCCTACCAGCAGAGGGGCTGGCCACCAGCCCTGCTGTCCCCAAGCTGAGGCACTCGGATCCATCAGGCAGGGACATGAATCTCGGCTCCTCAGTGAGGGGAAGGAGCCCAGTCCCCCAGCACCATGGTAGAAAAGTCTAATTAGATACAACAGAGGGACAGATATGAGTACTCAGGGGCCTTTCTACACAAGCATAAATTAAGGAAAGCCAAATATTTATTTTAAATGGCTTTGCCATATGCTGATGAAATGCTAATCTGCACAGAAAAAAACACACTGTAAATAAACTCCCCAGAAGTACCTCACATTCACTGAGCTTCATCTTTCTGAGCAAACTAGCAAGAGAAAAATAAAATCAACAGCATCCATTACAGACTGCCTTCCATAAGATTCAGGCGAGCTTAGGATGACATGGGCCAGTGCTTTACAAACTGCAATCTGCAGCCCCCAGGAGCACCACAGGCTATTTGTTAGGGCCCTGCAGAAGGTATTTAAGAAAAACAAACTCGCTGTGTTTAATTCACAATACAGGGATCTTTGGCCTCAGTAGAAAAAATGCTAAGGGGCTGCAAATCAAAAGCAACTGAAAAACACTATTGCATGCTTTAAGATCAGAAACCAGAAGTCATAGGGACAGTTTTGCATCCCCACTGATCCCAGGACCTTGGGTGAATGACTTCACTTTCACCTCTCTCCTCATCCTTCTATAACCTCAACTGCCCATAAGCATTTGCAGCACCTGAATGGTTCCCAAGCACAACAAAGCCCCAAGATCCTCCAGAAGCACATCACTATTAACATTCCCTTATTCTTCTAGCCTTCCAAAAATACTCCAGCCCCAGCACACCCCAAAGTTTGATGACATTTCAAGATGGGAAGCAAGCTATTAGGAAGTCAAATTTAATTACCTAAAAGGCAGTTTTGATAGTGGCTGTAACAAACCAGCCCTGGAGATCAGGATGATTTTAAGCAACAAGGCTAGGCGACAAAACCTGTCAGCAGTGTCTCCAGTTGGCTTTCTTTGTTCATCGAGCCACTTCCACCCTCTTACATTCGTTCTCATTGACAAAGATGCAAAGACCACCGTTTTTATCAACATGCATATTGCAGTGCTGTCAGCAGCTCCTTAAGGTTATTCCCTTTTTCTTCTCAGTTATATTTATAAATCTTGCACAGAGTTGCTATGGTTTCTGTTACCACCAGCTCAATTGGTATTCAGTGCAGTTCCTCTCACCTTCACCATTCGGGTGACCTTTACTTCACAAGGAAGATCTCATGCCATCAGCCCGTTCAATTAGATGTCACACAACACGCTGTGCAAGAACACCAACCACTAAGCAAAAGAGGGCTCTGTGGAACCAATTCATCTGCAAAGGCTGTTTGAGAGACAGATAAACAATGGTAAATTATTTCAAAACAAATTGGAACCAGAAAGCACAACCCAGCAGTGTAACAGCTAGACAAAAAAGGAAAGCCATAAAAAGAAGAAATTTCAGCTCGCAATGTCTAGGGTACTCCAGTATCTTCCTCTAGGCAAATATTTTTCTGTCTTCCTTGCTCTCCAAAGTCAAGTTCAAAAAACTCTTACTTTCAATACAGTTTCTTTTACATCGGTTGAATAACTTATGCAAGGGACTGCTCACAAATGGGAGCAACACCGTTGTAATCTGGTAGAAAGGATTTCTTTCCTTGCCAAACTAATATTCTAAATATATCTGAGTAACTTTGCACAAAGTTACACTACTTACTGTACAGCCAGACAGCCAAGCAGGATGCATGATGCTTTCCTCCAAAAGTAAGCATGCAGGGAATGGGCTCAGCAGCTTCATGTACCAACCAGATCATGGGATCCCCAGAACTCTAACTCAGACACTGAACAAATACACAAAAGCCAAAAAATCGAGTTTGGACACAGCATGATCCTAACTCTGCCTGTGCAGTAGGAATGGGAACATCCCCACATTTTGCCTCTTCATAATAAAGCCAGAACTTCCCTTGTGGCACTTCCTTGGCTGTTGAGCTGTGTTCTTGCAGTGGGCCACCAGGCTAGCCAAAACATCTCATCCCCTCTGCTTTTAAGGCTTTTTGGGGACTTCTAAAGAAGAGGAAAATTGCCCGATGTCTTTCCAAGACACCTAGGTGCAGACACATATAAGAGCACAGCACTTCAGCTGATCAAGAGCCAGTCCTGTATCATACAGAAGGAGCTTCTCTATTATAGGCACTGAACAACCGTGTATGCAGTAAGTGGGTCAGAAGAACAGGTTACAGCCAGAACACAAAAGCAGGCTGGCTTAGAAAGCAGAGAGGGTCAGGTGCCCCAGTGCCATGGGAGGTGGGAACATCACTTGTTGCTGCAGCTCCATTAGCCAAGGTTCGTGTGGAAGTCATGCTCTGAAACACGGCTGATTGAGGCATCTGCAGCCACTGCCAAGCTTTCGCGCAGCGCTCTCATGAAACACTTCATGCGAGCAGGGAAAAAGACCATGTGCCACATTCTCTGAACTGAAGCATCTCTCTGCCTTTGCTATCACCGACATGGGTGGCTTTATGCAGTCTGCTTTATCCCATCAGAGGGCTACCAAGACTGTTCCTGCCCAGCTCGGCTGCAGCCTGCGTTGTTCAGTGGGTGGCTCGCACAGAGGCTGCCACCACGGTGCTGACACCCACCTCACACCAGCATGTTGCTCTGGCACTCCCAGGTTCCCTGCTTGCTCCCCAGCACACAATGTCACCTGCATGCACACCATGTACTTACCCTTCACTACAGATCTGAAAAAACCCTCAGTTCACGATCTGATGCAGGGTGGCTTATTCCAAAAACAAAGAATTTTCACTGCTTCCTGTGCTGCTTCATCTCCTTGTGCCTGGATTGTACAGCTCAGTCTCTGCTATCTTGGTGGAGGACTTCTTTACAGCACATAACCTCTTTCATCTTTACCATGATCAGAACAAGCCAGTGCACCTTTGCTATTTCACAGTCTCTTTCAAACTGAGGTGAGCTGAACTTTCTATGCAAAGATTTGACCTCTCCTGAAATCCCTTGATCAGCAATTTCCCTTGCTTGCTCTTTCATGCTTGAGGCATCATGAAACACTGGAAAACTACACATACTTTCATAAGGAAGTTAGTGAGAAAATTCAAATAATCAACTCAATCCCAAGAGATTTGAGGTCTCTTTCCAAGTTTTAAAGCTCTTTCCTAACAGAAGTTTTGCTCTTGAAAGTCTTCTGGTTAGCAGGCAGCTGATGATACAGCTTCTCTGGAGCCTGATTGTACTTTCAGCCCAGGGGCAAGTAATAAAAAAGCCTGCCCAGCTCTGTGAGGTCTGAATCAGGTGCTAACACTGAACATCTGCTGGGGCCTCTGCTCTCCTCTCCCCCACCCTCCTTCCATGTGCTGGGCATTGGAGCATTCTCCATTTTATAGCTTGTGGCAACAGAAAGCAAATTTAAGAAAGAAAGCATTGCTGACAGTGTTATCCAAAAAAAGCAGACTCTGCTTTAACTGCTCTCCATCCAGGACTTTGGTGAGTCCAACACCACCACAACATGTTGAAAAGATCTGCATTGTATGGCAGCCTTTGGAAACAGTTACCAAAGCACTCACAGCCCAGCCAGAGCAAGACAGACTACACGTACGTTTATTCCTTCATACAACCAGATTGCTTATTGTACAAAAATTAACAGTGCCACCCAAGAGGGCCTTCACAGAGGTTTAGAAAGAGACACGTAAACACAGCTTTAAAACACATTTTTTTAATGTAGTTTAGGTGCAAACTACTGAAGCACCACACATTATGTGTGTATATATACACATAGACACGTGTGCACATGTACCTCCATACACATACAGACATGTACATCGCTCTCTGAGGAATCAGCCATCCCTACACAAGAGTTTCCACGACTGGGACACGAACTGGACTTATGCTGAGCAGTAAGCTCCTCCTCAGGGCACTCAGTTGCTGCCACCGTTGGCCTGGCCTTCCTTCCCTGGTTGCTCCTTGCTGCACTCCAGTGGCTCCTCTCTTAACAACCCAATCTCCCAGCCCGCCCTAGGTGAGTGCACCAGTGTGACTTGGTAAAGATGTAAGGGTCAGCACACAGGGTCAGATCCCTACCCTGAAAAGGCTCAGCAGGGATGGTCTCTGTCTTGCAGGGTGCCTGATCTAGGAGGGCTCAAGTCACGGGTGTAATGCTTGGGCGCAACCATTGTCCATATAAACACCTACAGACTGGAAACTTTCACTTTCCTGTTCTGCAGCAGTAAAGGATGAACGGTCCTGTACAGGAAAAGCATATTCGGGGTAGAAATCATGACCTTTAGAGAAAAAGACCGCAGCAC
This sequence comes from Aegotheles bennettii, assembly GCA_013398125.1. NCBI lineage: Eukaryota > Metazoa > Chordata > Aves > Caprimulgiformes > Aegothelidae > Aegotheles > Aegotheles bennettii. The sequence continues at coordinate 73,424 of VZRW01007854.1, read as the reverse complement.
CTGAATAATTCCTACTAGAGGGAATGTCCAGTACAATGAATTTTGTTTAACATCCAAGAGGGAAGCTTAATGCCTTAAGGGAGAAGGTTCAGCAAAGTGCTAAGGAACTACATTTTTGCTAAACGCTGTGCTTTCATGAGTGGGAAGGGCACTGCTGCTTGAAATATGAAACCAAGAAAGCTGGTACTTACCTTTCTAAGCAGCAACAGCTGAACCCCAGCACTGCTCTTGGAACAGGGTAAATTATTGGCATTCATGTCCATTCCCTTCTAGATCTTGCTTGTGTAGACTAAGCTCCTCAGGCAGCAACACCTTCTCTAGTGAGAGACTTTGCAGTGCTAATCTGGCATTGGCCACAAATTATTTGTGTAGCTTTACTGATTTCTACTGCAGTAAAACAAACAAAAGAGTAAGGGCTGCACCCTACAGCTTTCATAAGGAAAAATGTCAGACTATAGCAATGTTTTCAAAGCCTTCTCTCTATAAAGTCCTTACTCCCCGGGAGGAACAGACTAGCCCTGGTAGGAATTCATCCAAAAATTATAAGAGTCAATACGGCTTCTACTTGCTCATCTTCCAAAGCAGAGAGAACTGTTCCTTTTAGTCTGACAGCCGCAAGTATGGTGAATCCCAAGGGCTCAACTGTGCAGTTAGTGCAAACTGATCAGGAAGGAAGCAACTGGAGCTTTTGTTCTCCCTGTAGGTAACGAGGGTGAAAGCTGATTTTCTTCCTGTACTGACCTCCCTGTCCAGGAGTATAGCAGGGCCTAACACTAGGCAGCAGAGAAAGTATCAACAGCAGCCATATCTCAACCAGTCTGGGAGCCCTAGAAGATATTTCTCCGGAGTGCCACATGGAAACACGCTTCTAAAGCCACAGCTGAGTTTCATGTCAAATGCAAGACTGATAGATTCTCCATGATGTTCCTCCATGCAAACTGGGCTGGCCCTTTAAAATGACAGGACCAATCCACGATGTGGTCTTCACATACAAAGAAAGAAAAAGGAATACTGACAGACAAACCAGCAATGGTAAAACAGCTTTGAAAGTCACTCATAATCAGACAGAGGCTGCAGAGCTGTCACACACGTATCCTGACAGTCCTTGCTATTGAATGGTAGAGATGCTTGAGCAGCATTTGCCTTAGTGGTTCAAATGTCACGGCCCAGGAGACGAGTGTGCTGAATTACCGACATTATTGGGAACTTCCGAGAACTAGCAAAAAGGAGCAAATAAGGATGCATTCCCATTCAAAGGAGGGAGGTGTTATCTGTTTCTTCCTCCAGTTTGCCACATCAGGCTATGCCACCAGGATTTTTAGCAGAGGGCCAAAGGGCAGAATACTTACCAAACTGCACCGCGACTCACATCCACCAAGATACTTCAGGCCTAGCTCACAGAATCACCAAAAATTTGAGAGTTTGCATATTCCTCTGTAAATTTAACCTCTCCTTCTCATTCCTACCGTGGGAAACTTTCATATATCAGACTTGCAGCCCGAGTCAGTGAAAAGCTCATACAGTCAGTGTGTCAGTTAGACTCTGAGAGAGGATTTCTCATGCTAGAGTTTATAACCCAACCCTTCTTTCTCATCCCTTTCTCATCCCGCATTTGTACGTGGGAATGGAAAAAACAGGTAATATCATATATGAGATTGTACACATTATTTTACCCTAAATCAGTAACATTTATACATTTTTGAGAAATTTTCATTAAAAAAAATAAAATAATGAACAGTTCTACAACATAAACAGGTGCAAATTCCATTGCCTAGTAAAGTCAGGTAAGAGTTCAAGTTTAATAAGAAGAAATGGAAGTCCACAGCCATGTGTTTTAAGGACAGCCTTGTGTTTTAAAGGCAGCCTTGATATTAGTCTTTACTGTATTAAACTCATGGTACTTTAATAGTAGTAATATCTAAACAGCACAGACAAAGTATAGGATGATAAGCATAAAAGTGCAAGATGTAACTTAAGTCAACATGCCTACTGGTCAAACTGGTACCAACCATTCTTAAGAGATCAAGCATAAACGGGACTGAGAGCAATCAAGGCCTTTTTCTTCTCATTTCCATCAGAAGTCATCACAGGTAATGTCAATCCAGTCCGAAGTGATATTGATTCCAAATGGGTGTATATAAGAAGAGAGCCGAGCCCATGTCTTGATGGAAAACTGATCCTTTTTTCCTCTGTGTAATGCAAATTAACCCACAGGCTTTGCTCTGAATATCTGAGCAGAGAGAGAGGACAGTAACTTTGATGCCACATTCAAGGGAGGCAGAGTCAGCAGCCCAACAGAAATGTACCTCTTAAGAGCAGGGGATACAGCGAGCCCTTGTTAGCTCCTCTGGAGTCACACCTCCCAGCTGATTTATTGTTTCCAACCATGAAAGATGACTAAGAGGAGGTTAAGTCACACTGCTCTTCATGGGAAAAATAAAAAGATTATCCTCACAAGTATAATTTTTCCCTTTCTGCTTGTTTTTTTTTTACTATTTCAGAGATAAAATATTTTTTATAATAGCAGCTCAGTATTGTGTTCATTCCTTTTAAAGGCAAATGGAGTTTAAAAGATCTTGTCACCAGTAGGGGGTGGGATGGGGGCAGAGGCAGACCTTTTATTAAACCTTTAAAAAGATTTCTAACTCATTTTGCAAGTGAAAACAACAAAAGCCATAAAACTCTAGCAAAGGAGAGCTGTCACTGAGATTAAGCAGATCCAAACTCCACCATCCATTTTTCGTACTTCTCCAGGTCTGCAGCAGAAACAGATTTGGAGATTTTCTTCAGAGCCAGCTCAAAGTCCCCCTTGGTAACCGGCATCTGAAGCTCCTCTTTAGAAAGTGCACGAATCTCTTCTGGAGTTAAGCCATTAATACGCCGTCTCATTGCCATTAAAGAGGCATCCCTGGAAATACAGGACAATATATGGGAGCTAATTGCTAGCAGCATGTGCTGTAAGCCTATGAATTTTGATTGTATTCTCTTGCTAGAAACCACTGGCAGGAACACTTAAGAGAGCATTTATTTACCATAGAAGATGCAGTTCACATCTTTCTTAGCTTCCATGTTCCCAGATCACTACATTAATTCAACATAAAGAATGCATTGGCACCAAAACCCATTTAAGCATATGGTAAATGTGCAGAGATAATTAAAACTATAAAACTGAAAACCTTTTACAATGATTCATGGAGATGAAATTTTACAACTTCAGTGCAGGAAAGGACAGGGTGGGAGACGAACTGCATTCAAAACCTTTTTTTTTTTTAAAGTAGTCTGGATTTTGCACCCCCATCCCCTTACATTTCCACCTCCTCCCCTTTGTGTAGCCCAAAAGGAGAGTCAGCAAATGGTCAGAGTGCAGCTCAGCTCTGTTGCTTGCTCACACACAGCACCTGAATCTGTAAAGGGCAGAGCAGGAGGCATGAAACACTGGCGTCACATGGCCCTGCAGGGCTGAGGCCATCAGTGCCTGTGGCTCCCCATGCTCTACCTGCTCCATGACTTCCCTCCAGCTCGGATGCTGTCAGTGTGGCCCACTGTCACAGAGAACACTGCTTATTTCTCACACCACAGTCCACATGCAGTCTGAAATTACATTTTCTCCTTCCCCAGTGTTTTCCCAGCAAGGGGTAACACAGGCCTTAGGGAGAACAGGTAATTTAACTATTGCACTGCGTGACACACACCAAGTTTTCAAAACCATGGAGTCATTTCCCAATTCCAGCAAAGCAGCAGGGGAAGGAAAAAAAAAATCCCAAGCCATGTTCTTAAAGGATCAGTTTCTTTTGGCAAGGTTCCTAACATTATAAGGGATGTAGATTTCCTACTGATAAGTTTTTCCAAATGTCTATCCTCCAACAGAAAAGCCCCATTTGTCAAAAAATGAAACAAATTGTGGGAGCATGATGAAAATAAATTCAATAGTAATGCTATAAACTATCTGAAGATTCAGGCAGAAACCAAGACCGTGCTGCACAGGGGGCTGTCCAAACATACAGCATATAGAAGCCCCAAAGACATATTCTTTGAAAGGTTCCTTTGCATCACAAAATCCTAGCTCTTGTGATTAAAAAAATTAATTAAAAAAGGAAACCCAAACCTGTTTTGCATGACATTAACAAATATTCAGTAAATGCAAACAATGGTAACATGAGATTTGCTTAGACAATTTTTTTCTCTTCAGAGCCAAGAAAACTTACCTATACCTCATACAGACTCCATGGTCTTTAGACTGCTCCACATGACAGTAACGTGTGGTTCCAGTAAATAGATTTAAGCCTCAAACACAGTCACTGTCAGCGTGGCTTCAGCTGTAGTGGGTATTGCCTTTTATCAAATAATGTAAATGAAGACATTCCATGCAGTTTTATTTGCAAATTAAGAGGGACGAGATACCTGCAAACATTAGTGATGTCAGCACCAGAATAGCCTTCAATCTTCTCAGCAATTTCTTCAAGGCTGATATCAGGATCCACTTCTACTTCCCGAAGACTGATCTTAAGTAGTTCTGCTCTGCCTTTTGCTACAACATAATAATACTTGTTTGAAGACTTGCAAGAGTAACATTAAAAACAATAATAAACACAAGTTAGATTTTTCAGTGAAAAGTACAGACAAAAGGGGTTTAATATAAGAGACAGAACAAAACACAGTAAAGTGTGCAATCAAATACAGTAAAGTATATAGTTAAAAGTAGTATATGAAAACAGCAGAGTCTTGAGACATTTTCCAAAGTCATACGTCATTAAAAAGGTCTGTTATGTCTCAGGTGACAAAGCATTTGGTCACGTACTACCCAAGGGCACAAAACCACAGTCCTACAAATGTCTGCGTCTTCTCACATCCCTTTGGATTCACTCGCTGTTCAAGTGTTTGCATATTATTCACAAAGTTTCATTAGGACCACAAGGAGGATTCTATTAACAGAGCTTCAGACAGCACAAATCCCATAACAATAGGCTGAACTTTATGCATATGTTTGAGCACTTCACTCAGTTGGGACCCAAGAAAGCCACTGAAGCCTGACAGAAAACAGATACATTAATATAGCAAACATATATTAATATATTTACAATACAAATGTCCTGGTATTCCACTTTCAGACCTAGATGCACTTCGCACACAGTGATAACCAGCTGCGTAAATGAGCACTTACACAGCCAATTAGCCATTTTTCTTGTAAAGGGCATGTGCATATGTGCATTTGGGTACATATGTTAAGCAGCGTAGGCTTATGAAAGGGAATTCACATATGACAGCTTAGGCATCAGTGTTACTCTGCACAAGGGTGGTAAAGAAGAGGATGAATGCTTTCCTGGCTTTTACTGCACAGAAAAATAAACCAGCTCAGCATCTTTATTTCCACAGTGACCAATTTTTATGACCTAGAAAAGAGGACAACCACAACAGAAGAAATAGCAGTAGGAAAGGCTAAAAGTCTCAAGGAAGTGTCCACACTTATGTTTTGTTTATTGATGTCCCTAATTAAAAAATAGGGGGAAGAGAAACACAAAAGAAATTATGAAGTTTGTCTAAAGCTGCTGGTTTTGTGTGCTTTGCAGAACTGTCAATAATATAGTGATCAATCATACACAACTGGCACTAGCTATAAAATGGGGATTTAATATTTACAGAGCACAATTTACATATAGCATACCTGCAGAGAGTGTCCTGTATCAGAGAACATTCTTCTATCTTTGCTATGGGACTAAGCAAATCCTTGCAGTATTTTGAAAATGAAACATGGTAGAATATATACTAGCATAAATTCCAAAATATACAGGTGTATATATGACATATCATATCACTTTTTCAATTAAAATGCCCACCCACATCAAATCACACAGCACAGTTATAAATGCATCATTTAGACTTGCCCAGAACATCTCAACATTTGTATTTAGAGAATAGACGCAACAGAACATAAGATTGGAAATAAAACTGGATCGCGTCTCATACATTGTCCAGGGTGTAATACAGTGTGTCAAAAACCAACCTGGTTCAATCAGAAACGAGCAAGAGCTGATGGGATTTTAAACTAATTGGTCTTAAAGATGGGCATCCTTTTAGGAGCTGCTACTACCTGTAAGCTGCAAAGACAAGCTGTAGAACTATCAAGTGTCCTTATACCCTGCTAAACTCAATCACAACTCCTGTCACCATGAACACACATCTTGTTATCTTGAGTGCTCATGCAGGAGATGAGGCATCCACTGTACCAAGAAGAAACGAAGCTATGCAAACTTCAAGTGATAGGAATCTCAAAATTAATAGGACCAGTGAATGACAGCTAGGAAAGACAATACAAGGCGACACGTCTTAGGGTGGGAAAGCAATCAGCCTGCTGCATTCTGAGTGACTCAAAGCACAGTCATAAAGGCGAGGAAGCAGTGATTTACAATGAACTAAGCCTGTAAGTGAAAATTCATGGATCCACTTCTTTGCATTTGTCTGCAAGGGCATGGAGTGCATTTGCAATATTTCTGAGCATGTCCAAAGGCTGCCTTTGATGATCACTCAAGGATTGCCTGTTAAACATTTAAAATAATTCCAGGCTCATTAAAACTAACTCTCTTTCAAAATGTAAGAACCCATCAATGAGCTGGCAATGAAATGCTGCAGCATTTTGTTTTTAAACCCTCAAGCAAGTAGTATTTTTTTCTTTCTTTTACTTTCTTTAAAAATAAAGCAACCCAGCCAAATGATTAACCCTCAAATTTCACTGCTCAGGACAAAACCACCAAGATTCCTCTCAAACTCAACAGTCCTGCAGCAGTCCTAAGCTTGTCTTGCAAAGGTCATTTTAATGGAAAATGCTCATAGCAAACATACCTGTGGGCAAAGGTATATATATCCTCTTCTCCAGTCTCCGTCGCAGAGCTTCATCAATATCCCAGGGAAAATTTGTAGCTGCTAATACCATAACCATCTTGGAAGGGTCATCATTTTCCAGAGCACCACCTACCCCTGCAAGCACAAGTTAATAGAAACTTCACTCCATAGTTCTTATTCATGGAGATGCTTGCTAAGAAACACTGCACAGACAAACACTGCAAAAGCCTGCACAAAGCTAAGCAACAGCTCCATGTAGTCCTAGGGCTGCTTTCCAAACTTCCCATAGCTTAGGTGTGACAAGACCGTCATTGTCACAGAGAGAGGGACAGTTCATTCTTTTGCTGAGTCAGGGAAGGGCTTTCTTTGACAATGTTAATAACACAGTCATACGTGAGTGTAGCCCTACTAGTCCCACTGAAAGCGCGACCTCTGTCAAATCTGGCCATAGAAGAAACAGGAATCACTCCTTGGCCTCCCGGATGAGGAATGCAAAGAAATTACCACTTTGGGGCAAAAAGTTGCCTACCCTGAGTTTGCCACAATGAATCTGTGCATGTGAGGACATTATAAATAGTAGTTAAACAACAACTGCAACACAGAGGTCGTTATCAAACCACTACATCATACGATACTCCTCAGATGGTCATCTTTGTTATGTGCACCTCCACACAACAGGTACTAAATCTGACTAAAGGGGCAGTATTAGCTGTCACCAGAGAATACAGCAAAATCAGATCTCACAATGGGGTCCCTGAGCTGCAAAGGGGAGAACCTGCATCAGAATTAAAGACCTGTATGAAACTGTGGAAATCTCTGTTGTCTGCTTCTCCTAGAGTCTGTGGCTCTTAAATATGAGTTTTCCATTATGATGAAAATGGCCATTTCAGGAAAATAAAAGCAGAACACCCTTTTCAGTCATCTGCCTCTGAACATTCAAAAAATACACTACTTTAAAATTCTGCCTTATTTTTCTGCCGTCCACAAAGTCAGGTTTTCCAGATTGCTCAAGTTCTTACATTCCTACCTGTAAAGAAAACAGCACCCCAGCCCCAAACTCAGATCTAAGCACTTGTTACCGTCCATTTGCACAAGCAGCTCCGACTTGACTCTGCGACTCGCCTCGTGTTCGTCAGACGTGCCTCTGCGGCTGCAGATGGAATCTATCTCATCAATGAAGATTGTTGTTGGAGCATAAAACCTTGCCTTTATTCAAATAAAAACATCACTATTAAGGCTGCAGCAGCAAGTACAGACCTTCATCAGACCATGACCCAGTCCCACTAGATGTACTACGTACAGATCTTCCCTGCCTGCCACAAAAAAATAATTCAAAACTTGATTTACAAACTGTTTGGCGTATGGTTAAGCTTAAAGTGTACTCCTCAAGTCAGGGATCTTTCAGTGTTGGTTGGTCTTCCTCGGCAACGAGTCTTCCAAAGGTCAAAATGACTACAACCAAAATACAGGCAGTTTTTCGTGTACAGGTTTTTCTGTGGTAATGGGAAAGACCAGGGGACAGAAGGGAGCTCAGTTTGTCTCAACAGAGACAGGTTTTAACTGAGAATGTGGTAGGAGTGCAGCAAGGATCCCAAAGAGGTAAATGACCCTTCAGTGTAGGTCCACATAGGCATGTCTTTCACATACCCTGCATGATGGATTGCACTCAAAACTTCACCGAGAGGCTTATGTCCATTATTCAGAGCAGAAACAGAACTAAACCATGTAGTGCCTCTAGACAGTTCCAAATATCTTCTAATGTCAAATCTGCTTCCTATGGGCTTATCCTATAGCAGAGTAAGAATTGAATTTCTGACAAGATCACTCTACACCTTATCTGGAAAATGCTATCCTAAACATGAGCAATGAACCATTTCCTTCTTCATCCTCAACAACATATCAGAAAAGGACAGAAACACAGAGACTGTGCTTTCCTATCTGGTTGAGGGGGTGTCAGTGCAATGAACTCCATGCTTCCAACATGCTACTTGAGGGGCAGGAAACCAAGGGAGATGTCCCTTATCACCTTAGCGATCCCCAGACTGCATCATTGAGGACATACCATTTCAAACAAGAGGCGGACCAGCTTCTCAGACTCGCCCCTGTATTTAGACGTCAGGGTAGAGGAGGACACATTGAAGAATGTTGTGCCACATTCTGTAGCAACAGCTTTCGCTAGCATTGTTTTGCCAGTGCCTGGAGGACCAACCATCAGCACACCCTGAAAGGTGAAAATAAAGGTTGAAAACAAAATGAACAACAAATAAAGAAACCTTGCAATTGGTACTACATCTCAATATGATCCGCGATCTGTATTTTAACTGTTTAATAACATAATTCCCATCAGTGGAAAACAAAATACAAGAATCCTGCTTTTGAGAACAGCGTGGAAGTGCTCTGGGATTTGTTCTTCTTACCACGCCACTGCAGTATGAATCACAAAAGCCAGCAACTGTTGCTACACCTATCACCTGGGAAGTGGACAACAGATTTACAGCCTTGCTCTGATTAAGACAGAGCCTGGACCTGAACTTAGGCTTTCCCAACTCACAAGGGGGTGTACATGCAAACAAAGAGAGTCAATTCTTCATTTTGGAACAAAGATCCCTTCACAAAAAAAGCTCCACGGAAACCAAAATACTTTTGCAGAAAGTTGCGTTTCCTCAGTAGAGCATTTTTCTGTAGAAAAATATTTTGCCAAAAAATCCTGATGATGTGTATTATAACTCTTGATTGATTTTTACATTCAAGTATGAATGAGAGCATTCACTGGAAACAAGGGTTTGTCACACTGTTCAGTTTCTCCATCTCAGTACTTCTCTGGCCATCCTACTGCACCTCAGTGATTCCTGGATGAAACACCATCCTCTCCACACTGTTGGATGGCAGAAGAGCACTGCTATTTCTGTTTCACAGATAAGCAACTGTGGCTCATGTGGACTACTGCTCAGTCCCACAAAGAACTCAATATGACCCTCAGTGATTATTCAAAATGCTTTAAACCAGAAAACTGAACTAAAACTATTAAGTCCCAGGTTGGCATTCACATCATCAGATTGTCTTTCCATCTGTGGTCTATCTGAAAGAGAGAGTAAGGAGCACACATCTCTGCAGCTCACTGCATTTACCCATCATTACGCAAGCAGGTTTTTAGCTAGACACACAGTACTCTCGGGACCCAAGTTAAGATTGTGGCACTGAGACACTTGATAATTAACACTCTTGATAATATTTCTGAATACAGTTATCTTTATGGATAGTCTTTCCACCCCTTTCAGCAGCAGTGCTGGAGAAGGACAACACACTGCTCCATCCCTGTACTGCACTAGAATAAGACACTATGATTTTGACCATGACACTGTGAGAATGTAGTGCTCAAGAAGCTTGGGGTCTTTATCCCTCTCAACCACAAGATCTTATTACATGCTAACAAGAGTTTCCTAAAGTAAAGTTATTCTGTGTTGCAAGGGTAATCAAATTAGCTAGAATTAGAATTGCACATCATAATGTGCTTTGCAATTAATAACTTACATAAAAAGCCACAGCAATAAAATATCTGTTAAAGGCAAGCCACATAGCAAATTAGATTTCATCTGTTCCTCACAAAAATTTACTTCAAAAAGCACAAAGAATGACATGGAAGAGATCTATAAAAACAAATCAACCGGGAATGCAATTATTCAAAAATGTACTATTCCAAAGCAATAGCCTCTCTGTACTCCATTTTCCATTAACTCTTAATACCTTTATTGCCATTTAACACTTAGCTAATGCAAGCTCAACATACATTCATTGGTAAATTAAGTTAGAAACGTTCACACTCCATCCGTACAGCTAACAGTCCAATGTCACTCCTCAGGCTGCCCAAGGTTTCATAAGCTCCAGAGCAGCAAGCATAAAAAATAAATGGACTCTTTTTCTTCCCATGAACATTCAGACATATACTGTGATTTGAGTTGCTGCACAGTCTTACTGATATGCCAATAATATTACAAGTACAGCCTGGGAGTAACTGGGTGAAAATTACTCAGCCTGTGGTTTACAGGTCAGAGATGACTTACTGTTCTCTCCAAGTTTCAAATGTGTTTATTTAATATTTTAAACCAAGTTCACCTCACTTCAAATCACACTTGACTCCTGTGACAAACTGTGTTTACTGTAGGAACGGGTAAGGGACTAACATATTTTTTTGGATATTGCTTTGGTCCTCTGTTATTAAGGAAGGTCGAATTCGGGCTTCAGCTACACATGTCACTCACTGCCAAAATCAAAGCCCATGGCTTTGCAACTCCTATGTAACTTTTACAATGAGCACTATTACCTAGCACAATAGTGGTGGCATTACACAGGTGTGTAACACAGGTGCAAAGCAGCCACACTAGGTGTAAAGCCAGGGGAAAACCAGGTTCTCTGGGGATAAAGATGATAGAAATATCAGTTAAAAAAAAAAAAAGAGAAAAAAAAGAACTTGAGTTCTCAGCAAAACAAGATGTACATGGTTTCAAACAGAAACACATAGGATCAAATTGCTCTTTCTCTCTGCAAACTCGGAGGCTGCCACTTACTCACTAGTTAAAATCCTTGACAAACACAAAGACTTCTTTATTCTTCCTCTAAGGCTCTGTTAATCCAAAGTATTCCAATAAGAAGCTAAAATGCACCACAGGGAGCAAGTGTTTTGATGAAATCACTGCAGGGTTACTTCTTGTTGTTGTAACAATCACTAGCAGAGCAGTGGGAAGCACAGTGAGCAACTGGGCCTTCTTGGCACAAAACAGTTTGGAGAAAAGGAAAGAGCAAGCCCGTGGACAGTCAGAAACCCATGGCTGCAACTACACAGCACCTGTGTTGAATCAGGGAAGACAGCTGGCTCCTTCATACAAGGCACCATCTTCTGAATGCAGGCACAAACTGTGAGGGCTGCCTTGGGAATTTTTCTCAGGAGAGTCTGAACATCCAAAAACAGTTTTGGCTGCCTTTTCCCTGAATTATTGTCCTGAATGCCTAGGCTCAACAAATGCCTGCTGCTACACTGATTACTGCAAGAAAGAGTCTTCCTTTCAAAACTTCTCATCCTTGTAGCTCAGTCAGAGGTCAACAGTAGGGAAAATACATGCTGTTCTGTGTGAAAAACAAATTCAGAAGAGTTACAGCTTCACAAGTCACCAGGGAAAAGGCTAACAATGAAGAGTCTTCATGGACTCATCAGAAATCAATTTGCATTTCAGACTGAAGAGAGGAAATAATCTTAGAATTTTTTTCCATGTCTACAATCACCTAGTTTTCCTACACTGCCCAGTAGGAAAAGATAATCTCACGCAAAGAGATGGAGACTGTAACTCTGTAAAAGACGAGGCTATTGTTTCTTTAACCACTGACACAATACTTGCAGACAGGGCCAGTGGCACTCTTCATATTCCCTGCAGTCTGCTGAGATACCTGCCTTAAAGACAGATGGCCACTACGTCCTCTAGGCATAGGCAAACAAAAGCACAGCAGCTCTTCACCCCCATAAAAGTTCCAGAGACTGGACAGACGGAGCCTCTGTAGTCTATAATAAAGGTACAGATCAACTTCCTCTATGCCAAGAGGAAAAAAGAGATTCAGCTGTTCAGAAGACACTAAAATCTCACCCTACACTTGTAACCCACAATATCTAGGCTCTGCCCAAGCTGATAGCTCAGTTAACGTTAAGGTTAACCTCAAGCCCACTATTGGTGACCACAAGCACCCTAACCCCAAAGGCGATATAGTCTGGGGCTAGGTTTGGGCTAGCTCTAGGTTTGGGCAGCTCCCCTGCAGCTCACTAAAACCTCCATAAACAGCCCTCAAGCAGTAATCTCCCAGCTCTCTCTCTTTTTGCCTTTCCTCTTTACTGTCTGTACACACAAGCCCCAGAATGACAAGTTTTCCATGGGGATTTGTTTCATAAATAAGCAGAGTAACAGGGATCTAGGACTAGCTTAGGCTGGAGGAGGACAGCTTAGAGTTTCAGACCTAAGTATAAGAAAGAGAAGAACAAGGACCAAGCAGGAAAAGAGAGGGCAAGTGTTAGTAACACAAGATCACATGAGACCACAGAAACTACTTGTGTACACAGCATTCCCTGCACACGCCATTGCCTTGCAGACTCAGAATAAGAGACAATTTGCAACAGTCTCTTTTTCCCAGTAATCCTTCTCAGTACCCAGAAAGCCCTTCTGTTGTGACTAGTTATTCCCAAAACCAGTGTCAACCCATTCCACAACAAAAGCAAGATAATTTTATTTTCTCTTTACAGAAATGCTCAGCAACCTCTTACTTTTCAGCTCTGATGCAAGGCACAGACTGGGCTCATCTCTGGTCCATCAGTGAGGCCAGCTCAGCCCCATGTCCTTCCTGTTGTCCCATTTGCAGCTCATTCTCCCACTTCAAATTTCCCCCACTCCAGCAGTAGCTACACCCAGCTGCAAGTGTTAACTGCAAAGCTAAACCATCACTCAGATGAGCTCCCCCTCTCCTTGCACCATCCAGCCTGCAGTTCGCAGTCTGAGTGAGAGACAGAGGAGAACAGCCCAAGGACTGCTTTCCTCAGTGAAGTGTTGAAGAGTGGCCACCATACTCCTAAGCAGAGCTGTATGTTAAGCATTCCTGCTTCTGCCAATATACCCTATATGCTTGCTCACATGTAGAGACAGACATAGAAAGTATTATAATGTCAACAAGCTATTCCTTAAAAAAGGAAAGGAAGAAGAGCTGGGGAACTACAGGCCAGTCAATCTCACCTCTGTGCCTGGTAAGATCAAGGAGCAGATCCTCCTGGAAACTATGCTAAGGCACATGGAAAACAAGGAGGTGATTGGTGACAACCAACATGGCTTTACCAGGGGCAAATCATGCCTGAACAGATTTGGTGGCCTTCTATGAAGGGGTTTCAGAGCTGGTGGATAAGGACAGAGCAACTAATGTCATCTACCTGGACTTGTGCAAAGTATTTGACACCATCCCACACAACATCCTTATCTCTAAATTAGAGGCTTGGATTTGATGGATGGACCACTTGGTGGATAAGAAATTGGCTGGATGGTCGCACTCAAACAGTTGCGGTCAATGGCTCAATGTCCAAGAGGAAATCAGTGACAAGTGGCGTTCCTCAGGGATCAGTACTGGGACCAGTTCTCTTCAACATCTTTGTCAGTGACATGGACAGTAGGATCAGGTGCACCCTCAGCAAGTTTGCTGACAACACCAAGCTGTGTGGTGCAGTTGACACGCTGAAGGGAAGGGAGGCCATCCAGAAGGACCTGGACAGGCTGGAGAGGTAAGCCCATGCAAAGCACACGAAGTTCAACACGGCCAAGTGCAAGATCCTGCACGTGGGTTGGGGCAATCCCATGCACAAATACAGGCTGGGTGAAGAATATATTGAAAGCAGCCCTGAGAAGGAGGACTTGGGTGTGTTTGTTGATGAGAAGCTCAACATGAGCCAGCAGTGTGCACTTGTAGCTCAACAAGTCAACGGTATCCTGGGCTGCATCAAAAGAAGTGTGACCAGCAGGTCAAGAGAGGTAATTCTTCCCCTCTATTCCACTCTTATGAGACCCCACCTGGAGTACTGTGTCCAGTTCGGGAGTCACAGAATCACTTGAGTTGGAAGGGACCTTAAAGGTCATCTAGTCCAACTCCCCTGCCATGGGCACGGACATTCCCCACTAGACCAGATTGCTCAGGACCCCATCTAACCTGGCCTTGAACGTCTCCAGCGACGGGGAATCCACCACCTCTCCGTTCCCGTGTTTTACCATCCCTCATGGTGAAAAACTTCCTTATATTTAATCTATATCTGCCCTCCTTCAGTCTATAACCATTATCCCTTGTCCTGTCACAACAGGCTCTGCTTATAAGCCTGTCCCCATCTTTCTTATAGGCCCCCTTTAGGTACTGAAATGTGGCAACAAGGTCACCTGGGAGCCTTCTCTTCTCCAGGCTGAACAACCCCAACTCTCTCAGCCTTTCCTTCCAGGCCTCTGGTCACTTTCCGATGGCAGGGGAGTTGGACTAGATGACCTTTAAGGTCCCTTCCAACTCAAGTGGTTCTGTGATTCTGTGATTTTACGTGAATCATTATGAGAGGATATCACTAACAAATTTCTGATCTTTCCCACTTGCCTTTTTAGCCTTCCACTACAGACATCCACACACATTACAGCAGCAGACCTACATAACTACAGCTTGCCATTTACTAAAACACCAAATAAATTCCCACCTTCCAAGGTCTTCTGATCCCTTTGAAAAAATCAGGCATCCACATTGGAAGAACGACAGCTTCTCTTAATAATTTCTTGGCTTCTTCCAAATCTGCTATGTCATCCCTGTGCAAGATGAAGAAACTTGTGTAAGATTCCTGTATATTTCTTTCATTTTTATACAAGAAAAATAGAAAAGCTTTTCACTTAGTACCATTTCTTTTAGCATGCCAGTATATGCCTCGTAAGAGTATTCCTATAATCCTGTGACTTAAAACTGAATTCACTTTGGAAGGTAGGGAAAAAAATTATTTTCAACTCAAGTTACCCAGAGCTGCTTAATTAGAAATTGTTTTGGACAATGTGAACACCAAAGCGGTATCTTTAAAGCTCTCCGGAGCGTACTTTCATTTCAGCAGTACCTGTAATGGATGTACTGCACCTAATATCAGTTAGCTAATATCAGTTTGTTAAAATCAGTTAATTGTAATCAAATTGATAAACTGTTAAAACCAAAAGACGTTTTTTTGCTTATCTGCAGAAGATTATGATGGCTCCCTGTTTTAGGAGTTAGAAGAAGGATAATTTCTCTCCTCCACACTAGCAAAAATACTTGAATAGAGAAAATCCTCATACCAATGAATGCTTGGATTCCTTGATACAATGTCTCTTTCAAGAGTTTCGACCAAGTCTTTGTCGTAACCCACTCCATCAAATTTTGGAATTTCCCCATCGCCAACTTCCTGGGATATTTTCTTTCCCTAGAAGTGAAAGCCATACAGGCTCATAAGGACATTATTCATTCAACACACCCTTTACTAGCAATAAAGATAGCAATATTGTTTGGTTCACCTTTGTAAAAGCCACAAGAAGGTATCAAGCTTTAACACAGCTATCTCAGCACCACAATGGCCAGCAAACCAAACATGTTTGCACTCTACACTTCACAAAGCATCCCCAGACACCTGTGGTTGCTTCCAACACAAAAGCACTGTGCTTCCTTCATATATGCAGTTCACAGGGATAAAACCCCATCAGAGCTCATTACATATCATGGCGGGTGGGTGGGTTGGCTGGTTTGTTGGTTGGTTTTAGAGCAGCAAACCAGACTCACTTAACAGTGCAAAACTACCCTTTAGACAACTGACACACTTCCTCGCCAGACAAAGGCATAAATGCAGAAACAGCCTCACAAAGCATCACTTAATGCCACATCAACTCCTAGATGAAGACCAGAGCATCCTAAGCATATTTTGAAGATGCTACAGCTGCCGCACTACCTGCTAGAGCTCAACAACTGGCACCCCCTCATCACTGCAAAGGAACACAAAAGCTGTTATACTCATTGTCTTTGATGGAGGAAAACCGAGAAGATTCTCTCCCCTTGCTTAATTATATACTTCCTGCCAGGAGTTTCTCCTTTCCTCAACCACAAACTATCTATTTGCCTCTTCTCATTCACAGGCCAGCTCCATAAGCAGTTAAAATGCTTTTAAAAGGTCCTATTTATTTAAGGGCTGCACCAAAAGCCCTAAAAGTCAGCCAGGCTTCTTTGAACTACAGCAATTTCTGCAGCATGCCAATGCTTATTCAGTGAGCACGCCACACACTGCCTCTGCCCCAAACGGCCAGAGTTTCTGTTTAGCACTTCCACAGTGCCCTTAAGATAATGGGGGTGAAGTTACAATTTCCCTTTGAACGTGAGGGCTCACACTCCTCCCTTCCCATTTCAGAAGGAAACTGCTTCCCCTCCCAGCTCAACGGCAGCGCTCAGCTCTCCCTGAAAAGCAGCTGCGTGGTTTGAATGAAGGAGGCTGAGTAGGGAGCTACTTTAGGACTCTTAACTCAGCTTCTAAACACTATCAGCAGCAAGTTAAAGAATCCCAGCTGGACGGACAAAAGCAGCCTTGGCAAAGGCGGGCTGAGAGGCAGCCGGAGACACACAAATAATCTCGCAGTGGAAAAAGAACAAGGTACTGATTACACCCCTCCCAGTCGCCGTTTGCCCACGAGGCCTGCGAGGGAGCAGTTTATCTTCCCACTACTTTTATTTCTTGCTTCCAAGTGAACTCTGTGCTGTTTAGTACTCCCAGATCAGTTTTTTTGCAACGGAAAAGAAGTTGAAAGTTGTGTTTAGACAAAAAGCTGGTGTCAAAAATGTAATGGTCTGGTGTAAAAAGGAAACGGTGAAAAAGCCCTGTAGAGTTTGGAAGATTTCATGAGAGAGAAAATGGAATCAAAGTGCAACCATAAAAAGAGAAAGAAGGAAAAAAAAAGACAATTAAATGAAAGGTATTTTCTGTCTGTTTTTGTTACACACCTCTATCCCTCTGCAATGGGCTGTTTTCCCTAGTGGAAGAATTTTTCAGTACATCTCAAAACAACTCAGATATTTTGTTTTTTGAGGGTGAAACAGAGTTAAGGTGGGTTTGAAAAGCAGGAGCAGGGCGGGTGTCTGCAGCAGCTCCAGCCCCCAGACCTGAGCCTGGCTGGCAGACCTCTGCTGTGCCAGGCAAGCGGTGGACGCGCACACCAGGCAGCGCAGGCGATGCCGGGCCCGGCTGTGACGGAGCCGAAGGCAGCGGAACAGAGCAGAACTAAAGGGGGCAGGAAAGCCAGGCTGGGTGCCTTGGGGGCTGCCACCAGGGCTGAGCCCCAAACCCCCACTGCCCAGTCCTGCCGTACTTACTTTTCCTGGGACAGTTATTTTTCCTGCTCCCTGCAGCAAGGCTTGCCAACAAAGGGAGAAGGGCGGCCAACTGGGGGACGTGCTTTCAGCATCACTGTAGCTGTCATGTTAGTGACACTGGATGTGTTGATTTTTTTTCAGTTCTGGAATTAAACCAAGACTTAAAGTATTTACAGTTTTTACATGCAATAAGACTATTCATATTGGTCCCAGATTGGTCCAACATGCAATCCTCCGTCAGCAGGTAAGTGAGCAGAGACTAGAAAAAACAATTTAAAAGAAAAAAAGAAGTCACTGAATCCAGGCAACAGGAATAAGCATAATTTTTCCAGTCATATCGTCATCTCTTCTTGCAGTATTACTTTCCCAAAACAGCTTTAAATAAAGCTGCTGTGATGGCATCTCTCTAAGAAGGTATGCCAACAGACAGAGGTATATATATAGAACTGTGAGACTGCTCCCACCCAGGCCCCCTGGCAATCCCACCATGTAACCATCTCCTTGGCCAACCAAGTTCTGACTTAAACACATTCAGAAATTTGCTGGGCTTTCCATCAGGGAGAGCTATCAGACCTGCACTAACCCACTGGAACAAAAACCTCATTTCCAAAATGAATGTATTTCCACTCCTGTACTAAGTTTGTGCCTTAGTTTCAGCAATTGTCTCGTTACCGTGTCCACTACCCTGATGTACGTGCAGCACGGCTGTGCTCTGCCTCCATTTACCAAACCAGGCAAGTCTCTTGGAGCACAAGCTGAACACAATTACCTGTTCACTTCAGCAACCCTTTTTTTTTTTCCTCTCTTCTTCTAATATTAACACATCCACAGGAGGATGGTTGTTGAAATGCACGCAAAATACTCCAGCTGTTATCTCACCAGAGCTGCCTATAATGGCATGAGTATCTCTTCCCTCTGCTGGTAGCAACTCAAAAAACAGGCCTAGGATTTAATTTACATTCATTTTCATGGCTATATCATACTGTTGCCTTACACTCAACCTCAAACAGATCATTCATGTAGGATAATCCAGGTGGCTACAAATATCAGAGCTGGGTCCTGAAGACATCTTGCTTTCCTGCAGGCTCTTCCCGCTCCACACAAACACTGACCACCAACTGCCAGATGCACCCTCTGTCCCTTGCTGCCAAAGCCAAAGGTGATGTGCCAAATGAAAGTTCAGCCTGATCTGATTTCTGCCAATACTTTCACATCTTTCTTCTCCTCTGCTGCCGAGCTCCCAGCTTCTAGCAGAAATTCTTGTTGTAGTCTCCAAGCACATGGCCTGCTGCTCTGCACCACTAAACATTATCCCATTTCTATGACTCCAGCACAAAATCATCCAATTCCCCCTGCACAACAGCCTCATTTGCCTCTTCTGGTGTTGGTGCTTCCCAGCTCAATGTCATCAGAAAATTTAATTAGAAAATGCCTCTTTTTTGTGCCAGGGTCATTAATTTAAATACAAACCAAAAGTCAATCTCTACTCCTGAGGAAATCCATAAACGATTTGCCAGGTGACTGATACTTTTTCTTCCAGTACCACTTGTTTACATTCCCCTTGCTGCCCAATTCCTCCCCACCTTACAATTCTTCTACATAACTCACTAGATTAACTAATTACTTCCCACGTGGCTTACAGGTAGATTAATTTCTTTCTCTAAGAGTTGAACTAGAACTCTAAAGAAAGTGCTGGCAAAGGTAACACCTTTGCTTAAGAAAGCATATTTCACTTTATTCCACTTTCCAGTTAGTCCCAAGTCTTTCACTTTTCATCCATTCTAAATTTGTTATAAAACTCAGCAGATTGTTTAGATAAAATTAATAACTCCAGTTGCCTGGATCACTTTTCCTTTTCCCTTTTAAGAACAGGCATGGTCAACACAAGTCATTATTCACATGAGACAACAGCAGACCCAGTAAATGTTACTGGAAATCTCTGCTCCCAGTCCTGCAATTTGACCTACCAGTTCTTTCAGTATTCTTGGATGGAGATTATGCAGCCTTCCAGTCCTAATGCATGGAGGTCTATGTTTCCACCTAAAAGCAACTACCTCATCTCACATCTGATGACACACATCAGAACAATCAAGCAAAAAAAATGAATTTTTTAAAGTCGTATCTTCATCAATTTTAATATTCATTTCACTGATACTGCAGCACAGCCCTTGGCTATTTCATATCCTTTGCAGTATCACAGAATCATAGAATCATCGAGGTTGGAAGAGACTTTCAAGATCACCCAGTCCAACCGCCTACCTACATCACCACTAAACCATATCACCCAGCGCCACATCCAGACACCTCTTGAACACCTCCAGGGACGGTGACTCCACCACCTCCCTGGGCAACCTATTCCAATACTTAATCACCCTTACAGTGAAGAAATTTTCCTCATGTCCAATCTGAATCTCCCCTGCTGCAATTTAAAGCCGTTTCCTCTCGTCCTTTCACTACGGGCACGGCAGAAGAGACCGACCCCCACCTCCCCCCAACCTCCTTTCAGGCAGTTGTAGAGAGCGATGAGGCCCCCCCGAGCCTCCTCTTCTCCAGACTGAACAACCCCAGCTCCATCAGTTGTTCCTCATAAGACATGTTTTCTAGTCCTCATTCACTGACAATCTAAAATAATCTGAAGAGTGCTCTTAAAAAAGTGCTGTGTTATTATGAAACTTAACAATATACAGCTAGCATTCATACTGCCTCTTTAAGCTGAACTATTGAACAGAAGCTAAAACACTTGGCAATAATCCAGCTGAAGGTACCCTGAGAACAAGCCTAATAATTTCCAGTGGGACTAAGAAGGAAGAACCACTTGAAAGCAGTATTTTAGAAAAAGGCACACGTAAACATAAGAGTTTAGTGGATAAACACCATCCGGTAGGTTGAAGTTCAAAATTATTTTATATAGCACTACAAAAGGTCATTTCACAGGCATAGTCAGGTTAAAACTCCTTATCCCAAGATAGTTACTGTCAGAATGAAAAGATTATATGGTCTGGGGGAGGAGGAATGGTGAAAGAAATCATCTGCCTCAAATGAGGCAAAACACTTCTGAAACATACATACTATACCTATTTTTATCTTGAAAAGTATCACAAATAAAGATGCATATTGCATTGTGATATTGTAGCCAGAACAGCATACAACCTATTACACTGCAACCAACATCTCAGGAAATGGATATGGCATCCAAGTTCATTACATGTTCTAAGTAGTCCTAGCCAAGCACTCAAATCCAAGAGCTACAGAGATGAAACATCTACTATGAGAAAAGAGACACCTGGCTACTCAGTTTGAAGCTTCACTTTGCCCTATTATTTTTAACTGAACATGAAGAATTACTGAACCTCTTTGATTCAATGTACTAGACTATAAAGGCAAGCTTCATGTAGCTTTAAGTTCAGAAACTGAAGAACATTAACACCTGCAAACTAAGAAATTATAAAACTGAAAAGGAAGTTAAATCTATTTTCATGCCTGTGTGTAAAATATGCATTAAATTCTTTCATTTCCCACACGTGCCTACTTCCTCTTTCGTTCAAAATTTTCTTCAAAAGAAAATCATGGATCCCATACAAAAATCATCATACAACACACAAGAGTTTGTAACCTGGTGTGATTTTTGCATATATACCCCAGACAAAGAAAGTGAAATAACCAGACAAAGGCAAAAACAAGAGCACACGTGTTGGTATTTTTTGAAGAGTAGGCATATTTTCCTTCTGCCACCTAGTGACCAATTTATTCAGATAAGGGTAGCATTTAAAATGCAGCATATTAAATGGAACACCTTCATAACTCTTCCTCCATCTGACAGCAGTAGTTTTGCTAACTGCATTATTCCCAGAGACAAGTATTGTACAAGACATGTTGTTGTGGGCTCCTTATACTAAAGCCGTATAATGCTCATCACCGTAAAGCTTCAAGAGCAGAGTTCACTCTCATTAGAGCCAAGACTTTGAAGGCTGCCTTACAGAAACACATCTGGTGAACCTGTCACACATCACGACTCCAATTCCCCGTACAGCTGACAGAACTGTAAATAATTTCACAGATCTTCACAAGCTTTTTATAGCTTGCAGGATGCACACTCGGTATTCTAAATCCTACTGATCCAAGGTAGAGAGATTTCTAAAATGATTAAACCTGATCTGTGCAGTCACTCAGTGGCACTGCTGAAAATGTGCCTGGCCCTACCTACTGATGGTAACAAGGGCTGGGATTACTTAGTACTTTTCCTGTGTACCAGAAAAGCAATTAATGATGGAAAAAGCGTATCTTTGAGTTCTTTCTGCACTGTGAAGAAGCAACCTGTAATATAAAGACCATGAAGGGACTAACCAGATTAACTGGGAAGAAAAATGGCCTAAATATTCTCTTATTAATCTATCAAGCTCTGTACAATACTGTGTGCCCCACTGGAAGTGGCTTCTTGTATCTCTGACAGTCAGGAAAGTAAGGCCACTTCAGTGCACTCTTGATTTGTATCATTTATACCAGAGATTCCTGGGGTTCCTGCCACTGACTCGACAATTAAATTTAAAAATGCAAGTGTCTCAGAAACAGCAATTTGCACACAGACATTTTTTTTTCAGCACAAAACAGTCCTGCCTTTGATATGGCTACCTGATAGGGAATCACTGTTTCTCCTTTTCTTTCACTTCAGTGCTGCTTCTTTTTCTTGGGTCTTCAGAGGAAAGAATCTCAGACTTATTCTAATTTATTTAATTGTTTTTATTTTTAAAGCTTTTCCAAGAAGCATCTTCCTAAACACTATAATACAAACCCCTTTTCATAAACTAAAGAAAATGAAAGCTGCTAAGAGATTGGTTTTACTAAGTCTCCCTCACAACATTTTCAAATATTTAACTTCAGATAATTTGGCACAGGTTTACCTAGCATCAATGCATTTACAGAACTGTCCTGGACTTCTAGACACACCTAAATTTTACTATGGTACGGCAGAGGCAATGGTACTATGGAACCCTATTCATAATGCTTACAGTCTAGAGAAGGGCATTGGTCCACTTTTGCACTTTCTATATGGAAATCTTTATAAAAGAACCAAATTGGATTCCTTTTTCTTTTTTTTTTCTTTTTTTTTAAAAAAAGGGCGGGGGAGAAGGAGAAAGGACTTTACACCTGATTGACACTGGCAGATTAGATTCAAGCCCACGGTCTAACTGAGATGACAAGAAACCCTCAGCAACAGGCCAGCATGCTCCCTTCCTATCAGAAAATCTCAAATCAAGACAGAGCAAACATGACAGAACTTCCCTTAATTTGGTGTCATTACTACTAAATATTCCTAAGATACATGCTTTGTCCATGAGGCAAGAGGAAATTCCCAAGTTTTCTTGCACAGGATTATTGTGGCTTTTTATTATTATCTGTATTGAATAACTAAAACTAAGAATGCTTCCCTTTGCTACCTGCTGCATCATAACTCCTCCCCACCACATTCATTCCCACTTCTTACCTTGTCGTCTCTTCCTCTCACTCGAGATTCCCTTTCGCGGCTGCCCGCAGGCTTCTCACACTTGGATCCTGCATGTGCTCTGCCAACAGGCCCGCGGGGCTGCAGTCCTGGTGATTCTTTCCTCGAAGGTTTTACTTCTCGGTTGGGACGTTTTATCTGAGGTGGAGCCCTAACAACAAGCAACCACAACAAAAACATGCTAAAAACGGTGAAAAAAGAGCAACATTAAAAAGGAAGGATTCTAATATGTAATTAGTTCACTTAGTGTGTTATTACTAAAGCTGACAAGCCCCTAACTCTTATCTCCCTATATCTGCAAATCCAGCAACATATTTCTGGTTCTGTCTGACATCCAAAGTAAGAAAAAAAAACACAAAAGGGGAAAAAAGTGCTAACTTCAAAAAGAGTTTCCTGGAATATGTCTTAAAAAGAGTACATTCTTAAATGCATTGCTTTGTATACTTTTTCATCAAACTTAACAGCACAGAAAAGGGGCTAATTTTCCATACTTATTTGCACAAGAATTAAATTTTAGCTTAAAAAAGTGGATGAACTATTGGGCCTTTACCTCCCAGAAAGATACAAGAATAACTACATCTTGCATGTCACATAACATTACCATGAAAATTCTGGTAATTATTTCTACCACTCAGAAAGTAATCAGAGTTAATATTATTCTACACTTACATTCTTAGTTTTTTTTGAAAAGTGAAGATCCATTTGTTTGATAATCATAAAGCACATAAATTTACAAATAAACTTAGCATTTCTTTCTGTTAACCAAGATCTCTCATTTTACTTTGTTCCTTTGCTTATGTGAGTATACACACATTAAAAATCTTTGCTACTACAATGTTAGAAAAATGTTGGCGTGATAAATGTTATTCTTGTTTTTAGATTGGATTTGTTGTTTCCAACAACCTGTGTCAAGCTCTGTTAGGGTGCAAATAGGGATTTCAGGAAACGCACAAGCATCTATTTTGAGAAAATTTTCTTTTTTTTTAAGTTACGTGGAGGTTACAGAAGGTAAAGGTGGTTACAGAAGAGAAACACTATGTATAACAGAACTAACCAACAGATTAAACACAGGTCATATTATCTGTAGCTAGGGAGAGATTTTTAACCACTATGTCCTTCAAGATCTTTCAGTTCCAGCTCCTTACTGACTCCTCAGCCATCAATGAATTCTACTGCCTAAATAAACTGAAATGGAAAAGTTTTCTCCCTGCACGTGAGAAAGGCAACTGTCACCAAAAGCCCACTTACTTCTCCAGCAGACTTTAGTTCCAGGCACTTAGCTAGTAACTCCTACCAGAATAAAGGAGTGATTTTCTTCAGAACTTCAGCAATTAATCTGACTGTAGTTTAATTACTTTTTTTCCAAAATAATTACATTTATCCTTTATTAAAAATTACTAGGAGGTAAATGAAATGTGATTTTCACATTACAAATGCATTCCAAAAAGAACATAAAACTATGGTGACCCAACTTTATTCCACCCACTGCTTGAGCCTCTAATTACCTGTGTTCAGCTGGAACAGGAGGAGGCCAAACAGCAGGATCTCTAAGAGGCTCATCTTGACAGGATACAGGGATATCTGCAGGTCTGTCCATTTTAAAACTCTCTAAAGTGTTGACAATGATCTTAACTTGTTCATATTCTTCAACTAATTCTTGCCGGACCTTGAGAAATACACACATTATTTAAAAACTGTTACAATTCAAACTTTTTTTATATAAACCATAGGAAGTACCTCAAAACATACACTACCCTCAAAAGCAGGGATTCCCAAGCCTTTCCATTCACAAATCCCATCTCTATCAGGCTGACAATAGATCTTTAACAACAGCATAAACAATTCAATCTCTCTTGAGTTCATCTTCCTGATTGTCAATGTCATGACCAGACATGATTGCTAACGCAGTGATCACTCTTCCGTAGCATGTGCTGATGTTTAGATTTATGTGTGTGTGTTGACATGTATGCACACATACACTTTTATACTAGTAAGGGTGCTGTTGGCAGATCTTTAAAATATTTCCTACTATTCTGGCATAAAAGAACTTAACTGATTACAGTCTCCAAGGTCCTAGTTATAAAACCAGCTAAATCATTAAAATACTAAATTAACTTTGTGAGGGACACAACATCACCATACAGTCAAAGCACAAGCCAATTCTTTGGGGGACTGCAAAGATTAGAACAGAAAATGGGAACTTTAACACCCTATAGCATAAGTTCAAGTGTTAAGTACAATAAGCAAAATGAGAGGAAGCTATGTCTCAGAAAGAAATTGGCTTGCAGAATTATGCAGCTGAATTTTGTACTCAAAGTTTCTATTGCCACTAGTCAGGGAATTAGAACTACTGCGATAAGTTCAAGATTATTTACTTGATATTTGTTCATTTCAATTTCTTTCTATGAAGCCTAGGAAAAATAAAATAGGTGTAGAAATTTCCTAAGTTTTAAGTGATATGGCTTGTTACAAGCTCAAGGTTTGTATGCTAAGGTCACTGCTTCTTAGTACACACCAGAAACCAAAAACTGCATTGTATATCCTTGCTCAGAAGCATAAGCTTTCAGTGCATTAGCTTAAGATGTGCTAGGATTCACCTGAATCCATTTATACTGCATCTTACTAGCCTTCCACCTATCACTCAATGATGCTTTCCATTCTGTGGGATCAACCTCCATGCTTACTTTGTTTTTTACCTGCTTGAGGGTTGTAACACCCAGACATCACTTCTTCACTGATGTGTTGGTGCACAGCTAAAAGTAATTCATGCATTGCTGTGCACACCTGAAAATCAGCATTGGCACTCTGCAGCTAAGATTACCTTAAGCCATTGTGAATCTTGCCTGTCGCAGGCTCGCAGCTGGAGCTACAGAGACATGCTGGACCTTTCCGTCCACTGGAAAGGCATGTAGGCTCTAAAAGCTCTTGAGAAGAAACACTGGTGAGGATATTCACAGGCTACCACCAGGCACACTACTGAGTAAGGCTAAAACTAGCATACACAGCAAGGCTGAATCAAAAGCCAGCATCTGAAGTCAGCTTACAAGAAAGCCGAGGAAAGACACCAGGCACCCAGCTGTGCTCGTGTCATGCATCCACGTGAAAAAGAGCTGGAAGAATATTGCCTGGGAGTGCTGCAACCAGGCTTTGCTTTGTGGCAAACAGAGGAAGGCAACTCAGGACAGTATCAACAAATGTCAATGATACTGCCTGAAATCACAGAATCACAGAATCACAGAATTCTAGGGTTGGAAGGGACCTCGAAGGATCATCTAGTCCAACCCCCCTGCCAGAGCAGGGTCACCTAGAGTACATCACACAGGAACGCATCCAGGCGGGTTTTGAATGTCTCCAGGGAAGGAGACTCCACAACCTCTCTGGGCAGCCTGTTCCAGTGCTCTGGCACTCTCACAGTGAGAAAGTTTCTCCTTATATTCACATGGAACCTCCTATGCTCCAGTTTGCATCCATTGCCCCTTGTCCTATCATTGGTCGTCACTGTAAAAAGCTTGGCTCCATCGTCCTGACCCTCACCCTTTACATATTTGTAAACATGGATGAGGTCACCCCTCAGTCTCCTTTTCTCCAAGCTAAAGAGACCCAGCTCCCTCAGCCTCTCCTCATAAGGGAGATGTTCCACTCCCTT
>VZRW01007854.1:28451-42588 GCA_013398125.1 Aegotheles bennettii | reverse complement strand
GACCCATCGATTTATGGATGTCCAGATTACTCAACTGATCCCTAACGCAATCCTCACCTACCAAGGCAATCTCCTCCTTTATCCTGACTTCTTCTGGGGCTATAGGGATCAGGGGCTCCTGGGGAAAGCCTGCAGGAGTAAAGACAGAGGCAAAGAAGGCATTCAGCACCTCTGCCTTCTTTATATCCTCTGTCTCTAGGGCACCCACCTCATTCATCAATGGGCCTATATTGCCTCTAGTGTTAGTTTTATTTGCTATGTATAAAGAAAAACAACATAAGCACAGATTGACTGAAATGTGTTTAAAATTAAAGAAAAAAAGAAAGTAAAAATCATCTTTTGTTCTTTAAGCAAGAATACAGTGCACCTAATCACCCACTCCAGTGACTGTGGTCAGTAAGGGTGCCTTGCTGGCTGCTCCAAGCACTCTGAGAATCGTTGAACTCCTGGCTCAACTCTGGCTGAGGCTTCTGCACTCTCCGATACTGTGCAAAACAGAGCACACGGTTATAACATGCAGCAGGCTTTGCTCGGCAGCCGCTGGCCTTGTCTTAAGCCAGTACTATCTCCCGGGGGCATGCTCTGCTGTTATTCTGCAGCTGCTGAGCTGTCACTGAAGCCACTCTTTCCTACAAGCCAGCTGTCTAGTAAAAAGACTGCAAGAGCCAAGAAACTCTCTCAGAATAAACAGGGGGAATGTCAACACAAGTAAAGTTCACAGGAGCAGTCATGAGAGTAAACCTACCTTTTATTGTTACTAAGTAGAAAAAGAGATGAGTTTCTTCTGGTTTTTAATCTTTCCAGTCTCAGCCTGTGATTACATGGATTAATGTGCCTACATGTCAGCCAAACCTTAGAGCACAACAGAAAAGTAACTTTTTCTTTTTCAGATGAGCTCGGAGACCTATGTGTGAGGGTAGGAATGGAGCTACACTCAGCCACCCATGAGCAAGCTGGAAACCCCCTGTACGCAAAACAAATAAGGGTCTCAAGAACAGGTCACCCTTGATATCCCTAAGCCAAGCTAGTTATCAGAAGATCAATGACAACGAATTTTCAAAAGGGTCAGAGGAATTCTTATGTTGTCACACCACTGCTCTGCTGGACCCTCCAAGATGCATCGTTTGCCCTTTGGAAGTTCTGCAGGTTGTGCCAGAGTAGTAACACAATCCCTCTCCCCCAGTCAGCGCTGATTTTGAAGTCCCAGAAGCAGCACTGCATCAAGTGAAACTGAGCCAGTCAGTTATTCCCAGGAGAGCAGATGATAAATGTTCACATTCCTCTTTCTCCTAACTATCTTCTCAGCACCAAACACAAGGAACCCTTGAAATGAGGGTGCCCAGTTGCAAAGCTGAAGCTGACTGTGCCAGATGAAATACAAGCCACCAAATACTTGCACAGAGTATCATTCTGACCAGACCAACCTGTAGAAATTTGAAAACAACACCACCTAAGCAAAGAGAGGTAGATCAAGAGTGTTCGGGAGTCTGACCCAAAACTCCAACTACTTCTAGTTCACCTCTGCTATACATCACTCAATAAACTTGATGGAAAAATCCCATGTAGTATACAAGGCAACAAAAGAGATCCACCTAGCATAAGGTTCCTATTCAGGATGAAGCACTCACTGTAGAGAAGTAACCAGATAGGGAGAACAACGGTTCATGTAACCGGTGTGAGTTGTTCAGCTGCAGTACCTGTTCTTTGAGATACTACTCACATGAACAAATGTACAGAAAGGAAGGGCATGCTTCATACTCCCAGATCCCCTCCGTGTTGGTGTCCCAGGAGTCCTTCAGGAGGTTCAAGATTGTGAATGTGCATGCAGACAGCAGGTCTGAGAAGAACTGGTTTAAGTAACAATATTCACCTTTGAGCACTTACCTACATGGACGTTCACACTGTGGATCACTCCCAACAGTACAAGCTCTACCTACCCAGTGTCTGCTACAGATTGCTGAACTCCACCTCCAAAAGGTACCAGTGGTATTATCCTTCTGAGATTCCTCAGAGGATGGAGAAACTGAAGAACGTGAAGAACAGGCTAGTTCCATACACCAGAGGAGACAGAATTTCAGGTAAAAATCAACTGCATTCATCCCCTTAGCCATGACCTAAGGGCTGCTTTGCTTCTGGTGCCACTTGGAGGACGCATACGGGTATGGAATCTTTTGCTTCTACACATTACTGGTACCAAGTGGGTTAGACCTGAATTCTCCTAAACTTACATAATGTGTATGGCATTAACTTTTTTCTGAGAATGATCTAAAAAGAATATCTAAATATTACCTTAATATTGTGAATGAGTGTTTCTTGTGATCCCACGTTTGGTTTAACTTTTTTCAGAACAGGCTGCCTGTCAGACAGCTACTGAATGTGACTGACAGTTTGGATGTAGCTGCTGTTGGAGCTGGAAAGCAGTGCTAACATCCAGATCATCAGACTCCCTCTTAGTCTGTCTCAAGGAGTGAGAAGGCATGACAATTATTTATCAAGAGTGGGTAGGAAAGCAGGTTTACCTCTATAGGTCTCACCAAACCATTCAGGTGTAGGTATGGAAAAGCTAGTGCTTTCAGGGCTGCATCATTTTGTTCCCAGTGCTACAGGTAGTCCCATAAATGAATAAGAAGTTAAACAGGCTGGGGATGAAGCACTTCATTTTTTTTTTTAATCACGCTTCTTACTTTTTTGTGTTTGTCCCTGAGCCGAGACTGGCACCAGTAATGGCAAAGGGATATTCTGACAAAGCTCATCTGC
Source organism: Aegotheles bennettii (assembly GCA_013398125.1). NCBI lineage: Eukaryota > Metazoa > Chordata > Aves > Caprimulgiformes > Aegothelidae > Aegotheles > Aegotheles bennettii. The sequence goes on along the minus strand of VZRW01007854.1, from coordinate 39,831 downwards.
CACCATAGCGTTGGGAAGTTTCAAAATAAAGATGAGCGCACAGCACAACAGATGCTACCTCACCTGCAGTTGATCTTCCAGGGGAAAGTTCTCTAAAGCATTTATGGGACACTGTCAGGAGCCATTCTGGTTTAACCTGAAAGGGATAATTCCTGAGAAAGTGCCAATTTCAGATCCTCTGCTAAGGAGTCAGCTGCCCTCTCCAGGGAATAATCCTGGAAACTGTGCTAATGGTCCTTTTTTACTTGAGGCTTGCCTCCAATGTACAGCATGCACTCCACGGTGCACAGGCTTCTCTGAAGCAGTTCAAACAACATACAACACCAAGAGACTTGAAGTAACCACAAGATAAGAGCTGTTAACAGTTTAATGGAAGAATCAACGTAATCGGAGGAAACACTAAATACTGGAAGTGAAGGCAATGCAGTGATGCAGCTCCAGAACGAGGAAAACCTCATGCTCTACCTTCATGTCAGCTTCAAGTTTGGCAGGAATTCAGGACATGCATGGGACACGAACACCTTGTACCAGCGTGTCCTGGGGTGGGGAGGAGTTTGAACACAAATACTTGAATGTGAGTATCTCCCGTACAGCACTGGGGATCATCAGGAAAGCCAGGCACTATCGCTGCTGCTTGTACACATGCATGCTTTGCAGACAAGCTCTTAATAAGCAGACAGACTTTTACAGTACTATGATAAAGACCTATGAATCATTACAAAATGGTTGCTAACAGGGTTGTAGCTATCAGTACACAAAACACTCTATGTTAGCATTGGATGTTTCAAGCACAAAACCATAACCAAAGCACCTGCTGCAATAAAACTGAAAAATTTGCTTCTGTTTCTAAGTGACATCATTTAAGTGTGTGATGTTTAGAAAAACTGTTCTTGAAATCATCTCCTCAGCTACTTACTGCAAAACTGTATCTTTTATAGGAGCTATGCTTTTCTTTCAAAAAATAATATTTATGCTATATGAATTTTTTATTCTGGAGTACATCTTTATATTTATGCTATATGCCTTTTTTATTATTTTTTTTGTTGGAACACATTTTGTACAATGAAAAATGGAACCACAAAATATAAGGAAGGCTTCAATACTGAAAGTGCTATGACGGTTCTTACATTACTTCCTTGGCTTCATCAGTTCTCTGCTTAGCAAGGCAATGCATGTGTGCAAGAACCAGGCTCACAGTATTATTTGGAGTTTCAGAAACCTGATCCAAATTTGCACATCATAGCATTATAGTTAACTGCTACTCAGACAACTATTCTAAGTGATGCTAACACATCCACTCACATCTTATTTTACTGGACATTAGATGGTCAACAGATAAAAAAGCACAAGGAAGTCTTCAGCAAACCTGTTTTTCCAAAGTATGTAGTCACATGCAAACAGACCAGTGATTAACCAGACATCCTAAGTGAAAATAACAAAAAAATGATTCAATTAAAAGAAAATAATTCCTTTTAAATATGCCACCAAAATTATCTCCCTATAAGTATTAACAAAATACTGTGAAAGAAATGTTGTGAACTTAGCTTCAATATACATCCCCTACATCTTAAAAGGTTTGTGAAGTGTAGCATACATATTTTTCAAATATCAAGTAATAGAATAAAGGCAGCCTTATTTCACCCTACCTGTTGCCATTTGCCCTTAATTGCTGGATCTCTGATTGACTGGCAATGTCTCTGGATTTGTTGGATGACACCCTGGTAATACACCATAGAAGAGTCGTAATTCCCAAGGAGTGCATATTCTCTTCCTTTTTTGGCATTATCGCAAATCTCTGCTAAATTCATCTTCACTCAGAAATCTAAAAGAGAACATAACATCAGAAAAAAATAATTTTACGTGCTGTGGAATAATTCAGACCATAACACTCCAGTTTTGTTTTTTCTCTCATAGTTGAATTGTGTCTTTCCACTCCCCATCTCCCCCCTCTTTTTCAACCATTTAGCTCTGGAGTATCTCTTTTCTGGACTAATGTTTGAGATCATGAATCATAACTCTTTTATAGTGATAAACCCCACAATTTCTTTGCTGCCTTTGGCCCCAATCCTGTTAAATTAATGCAAGAAAATTAAATGCCCTGCCCACACTGAATCTAACAAGCCAAACTTTAATTTGTAGATCACCACAATATATTAACAGTCATCAACCCATGAATCACAAATCACACGAGGCATTAAATTGCTCTTTATACTGTTGGATTACATACGTGCCTAAATATGCCAACCATCATCAGGGAAGCCTGCACTTAGCACTTCCAAGGGCCCTCACCCTAATGAGATTACGATATGGTTGAATGACAGCTCTACTATAGACAAAGTTGAGAGCCTCATTCTGTTTAAATATGCTTTCAAAGTACTCCAACATCCACATGCTGACTTGGAGTTTTTCATTAAATGTAACATGTCACTTTGGGATTTATGGCAGAGTTAGCAATCCAAATTTAAGATTTCTCCAGCAGTGATTCCCAAAGGACGACCTTCCCCTTGTCCCCAAAACAATTTAAGATTTACAGATTTTACTATCTTTTTAATATAAGTAGTAAATTGCAGCATGACTTTAAGGCAAACCCATAGTTCCAGCTTCTCCCAGTGACCGTTCAAGAAAGCAATATTAAACCACACATTCAAAAGTAAGCTACGTTGTACAGCTAGGTTTGTATTTAAGGTTCAAGATCAAAGCAGTGCCTGCTCCTTTATCTGAATCCCACATGACCCAAACTCTAGGTCCTTACCACACTAAAAGAGCATCAGTTCCTTTTCCTTGTTCTCTGACTCAGGATGGGAGGGTCCCTGACATTCACCCACATACAAACATCTGGAAGTCAAAAATTAAAAATTATGATTCATAGCTACGCAACGCAGAGTTGCATGGACCAAGGAGAAGAAGGCCTGCTCAGTGGGGTTGTCCACTAGCTGCCTCGAGTCTGGCAAGACCAAGGTGGTGGAGAAGAAACGGGAAAGGATGGGGGATGCAGCCAGGCAGAGAGAGAGCAAGGCACACAGTTCAGGCTATACAGCTGAAGCCAGCCTGTGATATGGGGTGTGTGCAATAGGAGCAGGTGTAGCAGAGAGAAGGCAGAACAGGGAGAAACAACTTATAAAATGTTATAAAAATGTTAGTAGTTTTTACAGAACAGGCAAGACAAGATCAAGATTAAGGAGGATGTATCTTATGCCTTTGTATTCCCTTGTGCTTAGCAAAATTCAAACCTCTGACAGTAAGTTAAACATACATCCACATGACTTTCATTCTGCCTCCTCCCCGAGCGCTGCCTATAGCAAAGACACGCTCTGCCTCTCAGCAGTGCCAAACCTGTGGCCCTTACTGTTACCTGCAACTGCTCACCAGGTCTGTTCCACCACTGCTTCACTCCTGCTCCCTGTAGCTGAGCCATGAAAACCTGCTACCCTCACCCACCCCCACAGGTTACACAGCATCCATGTGGCTGAAGAATCTGATGGCAGAACATGCTGGCACTCCACAGAGCGCAGCAAAATGCATTGGGGGTTACTCATCCTCACGCTGTGCCACACATTTCAGCTTGCAGACCATTCCCATGGACTGTTATAAACTTCTGGGTAGGAGCAGAACTAAGATGGAAAGGGCAACAACCCTAATTTTGCTTTTTCTGGGTGCTGAGGGAGGGCAGGATACATTGTTGGAGAGCTCTAGCTCCGTAGCAATTAAGAGCACTTAATTTTAAAATACAGAAGATGGTAACTGATAGGAAAAAGTGATGTCACCTGCATTGCACTGGAAGTGGATAAAAAGATAGGAACAGAAAGTAGGTTACAACCCATTCAGATCTTATGAGTGAACTTATAAATGAACAAAACACCACCTAGGGCAGAATCTGTTGCCCTGTATCAAAACACATCCAGGCTAGGATCTGCTACACAACCAGCTTGTCCCCATAAGGACAGTCCTTAAATCTCTGGAGGATTTCTCCATATGTAGCAAAAAAGACAGTGTCGTGCCCACTGGAGAAGACAACCTCCTCATCTCCGATGGAAGCTGGGCCAACCCATGGGCAGGAGGCGAGGCACGACAGCCACACAAACACAGCCACACCACTCATGGGAGGCAGACACGTTTACATGGTCTTAAACCAAATAAGAGTCTCCTGTTTCCTCCAGCAACCAAGAGTTCAGGAGGCTTCTGATCTCATGCTGGGGACACTGAAACTTAAGCAAGAGCCTGATGCCCAGTGCATCATGCTGGAGAGCTTCTAAACATCAACAGGCACTGAAACCTGGAGCATGCTTGGAGCTGGTGGATGTACATGTATATACCTACTGAGCAGTCGATGCACCCAGACCTAGGCTGACAAAAGCCTTGAGATCCTTCTCCTGGATTCAGGCACTTCAATTTTCACTTACCACCTACCCTAGACACCAAAACAGGTAATATAGCTTGAGAAGGTGAATATAACGTCACCCATATACCTAAGACATGTTTGACACATCAACTGTAGACCTCAATCCTAAATCAGTGCTCCTCCTAACCCCCTACTGCAAAAAGACTGGCTATTTTAAACTAATGGCTAAAATAGCTTAAACAAACTACAAACCTTTTACACACACCAGTGGTGGTAACGTTAGTTCAGAATAGACAAAGCAAATCAGAACAAGTATGTCCAAAATTAAGGAAAAAATATTTTTAGGAAGGAAGGAATTCCTTCCTGGATTCTTTCCTGAATAACCCCACTCTTCAGCACCAGGGGTGGGGAGGAAAGGGTAGCTAGAACCAGGTGGGGGCTTTTTCATGTTATGTACTTGTTTTTTATTATCTGCTCTACATTATATTATGGAGTTCTTACAACATTGCAAACATCCAAGAAACCAGAAATACAGAATTCATAAACAGTGCTTCTGTTCTTTGGTTCTATTTTTTTTTTGGGGGGGTGGGTTATTTTGGTTTTGTTTAAATATTTGTTTTTCCTACCATATCACAGCCACATCTTTTAAGTAAATACACAGCCAGGGACAATTGTTTTCAGGTACATGTAGAACAACTTACACATTACACATGACACTAGCTTTTCATCCTATCATTGCATGGTTCTTTCCTGCTGCATGGAAGGAACCATTTCTTTCTTCCCTGACAGCTCCACAGCACATCAAGATATCCTTGGAGATTCCTTAGTTCACGGATCATTGACAAGAAGAGACATTACAGCCATTCATGTCAGCATAGCTGCCACATATGGGGTCTTAAGCCCACTTGTTAAAACCCCTGCAGCAGCTAGGCTAAAAGGTCACAGGGCATATTAATCTCTATTCTTCGGAGCATAAGATGAGCTGATCCCTACCTGGGGTCAGAAAAGAATTTTTCTCCCAGAACTAAAGCAACACACAATTGAGCGAGACCCAAAAGACTGTCTCTATTTTAACATTAAAGCACTATAGACACACAAACATATCCACAGGCAGATACAGTCACCGTGTGAATGGTGGGCACAGCCGACATCTTGTTTAGCACACTTTAGCCCAAACTTGTGTGCAACACCAGTGGGAATGCAGGATGGCTGCCCTCCTCCAGCCCGCCTCCCACTTGACCTCACCCCAGTGCTACCAGAGGCCAGAGATGCCTGTCCCTATAGATGGGGTCTGTAACAGGGCTTTTCCTATTGCTTGATATTTGCCATTCTAACCCTGCAAGTGCCCACACGAAAGGCACCTCAGCTATCTGTATGTCTCTTTTATGCCTATGAGTTTTGACACAATCAGTTACACAACTGCATCCCTTTTTCTCCACAGGCACTCAAAACACAGAATCACAGAATGTTAGGGGTTGGAAGGGACCTCAAAAGATCATCTAGTCCAACCCCCCTGCCAGAGCAGGACAGCCTAGAGCAGATCACACAGGAATGCATCCAGTTGGGTTTTGAATGTCTCCAGAGAAGGAGACTCCACAACCTCTCTGGGCAGCCTGTTCCAGTGCTCTGGCACTCTGACAGTGAAAAAGTTCTTCCTTACGTTCACCCGGAACCTCCTATGTTCCAACTTGCACCCGTTCCCCCCTGTCCTATCACTGGACATCACTGAGAAGAGCCTGTCTCCATCCTCCTGACACTCATCCTTTACATATTTGTAAACATTAATGAGGTCACCCCTCAGTCTCCTCTTCTCCAAGCTAAAGAGACCCAGCTCCCTCAGCCTTTCCTCAGAAGGGAGATGTTCCACTCCCTTAATCATCTCTGTGGCTCTGCGCTGGACTCTCTCAAGCAGTTCCATGTCCTTCCTGAACTGAGGGGCCCAGAACTGGACACAGGACTCTAGATAGGCCTCACCAAGGCAGAATAGAGGGGGAGGAGAATCTCTCTCAATCTACTAACCACACCCCCTCTAACACAGCCCAGGATGGATGCCATTGGCCTTCTTGGCCACAAAGGCACATTGATGGCTCATGACCACAGTGCACTGGACTCTTGCACGAGATGGATGATACTCTTTAAATGAGCAGTTACTCATTTTCGCTTTAGTCTCCTTGTTGCAATAGTCACAGCAAGCCTTATTTACTGCCTACTAATCAGACTTTTCTCCAAACCAGTTGTTAATTCCTCACTGATAGGGCTATAATATACCTGGGTTTTTTTCTGGACATGTATCTTTTCTCTGACCAGAATTTTACCCAGGCAGACCAAAAATTTTCCACAGCTCCCTGGCATTGCTGGACATATGGTCTCAAGTCACAGCAGCTGTGCAGTATTGCTGACTGGACAACTGAACATCTGGAAAGGCCTGGACATACACAGATGAAGACTGTTACTAATTCTGTTTCTGATTTTCTGCAAATCAGCCATGCAGCATGATGTTAGGCATCCAGAAATGCGATGTAAGAGTCCCGACTAGCATCACAAGACAAAGCACCACGCTGTTAGGCACCATCCTCTGAAATCCAGTGCTGAGACACAACTATACATCTTCCACATGTGCAAATTAGAGCCAGGGTGGCCCTCTGCCACTATATAACCTCAGAATGGGTCTATTGCCACACAGACCAAAGCAAGGAAGCGAATTCCAGTGTTAAGAGGTTTTGTTTTTTGGATTTATCCACTTTTTGTGTGCACCCATTTCTACCCCCAGACTCTGAGCAATGAACTGAAGTAGTTCCTTTCTCAAACACTTCTTACTGCTTGGAAGCTTTTCCTTACAATTAATCTAAACCTTCTCTGCTTAGTTTAAGGCCATACTGGTTTTGTAAACCAGCTTTGACCAGTTTTGAACAGCTTCTTTCCCCTTGATTATGTTTTCACTTAAAATAGTACAATGATATTATTTTGGTTCTACTTTTCAAAGTTAAAACTTGTTAAAACACAGACGTATAACAATATGACAATACCTTACCCAGAAAAGCATAAACTGCAACACTAACTGGAACATTATCAGAGAAGAAGAAAGCATTTCTTCCCTGCATGACATGTGATTCCTACTAGAAACTACAGAAGTCTATTCCTGACTGAAATACGGACTGCATTTCTTTTTTGTGTATTTTATTTGATTTTTAATAATAAGTTGTTAAAAAAGAAGTAAGTAAGTCCTCCCTGCTTTACTAGAAAGATTATCCCTCCTATTTTGGACTTTGGTGCAGAACAACTGGTCTTCATTTCCAATAATTAACTGTCCCTGTTCAGAAGCAACCACTGATGTTGCAGACTATTATCAGGCATTATGTTCGCATGACAAAAACAACAGTTTAACTGATCATTGTCAGATAAAATACAAACAAACAATCGGCTTGCCAAGTTCCACAGCCAAATCTATCTTCCCCTGTTAACTTGGCTTTGTTTAAACTCTGCATCTGCGTCCCATGGACTGGTGTGGCAGCTAACAATCATTACCTCACAGGATCACAACTCCTGTTAAAAAAAGATATATAAATAAGTATGTGGCTTAGTTTCAGCAGATCTGGATTTAAACTGCATTTAAATGGCTTCTTCAATCAAAGATGAGAAGTGTGTTATGCCAGTGCCCTTTTCTTTTTTCTTCGTTTTGCTGTGTGCACCAGCAGCGACAGGAATGGCTGCAACCACAGCAGCACCAGGGGCTGCAGCAGGTACTGTCATGGTGTCCGCTCCCCACGCGACACGTCACTTCAAAGCAGCACACACACCACATAAAGCACACACACACGCCGGGAAACCCGGTGCCCAGGCATCTCTAAATTCCGTTAACTGCTTTCTGTTAAATGGGTTCTGGCTTCTTTGCACTGCAACTGCGTTTTGAAATAGCAGATGTTGAGTTAATGGGGCAACGTCTGTGGAAGTGGGAAGGAGAAGCAGCATACACACAGGCCTCAGACTATTTTTGTCTGGAATCTTCTGAGAGCTAACATGAAACAGAAAGTTGGATGTCACTCTAAATGCAAGTGAAAAAAAAATCTGCAAATGAAGACATTTGCCACAAGTTACCAGTGAACACAAATACCTAAGAAACCACTGAAGAGTCGGTCAGTGTTTTAATTAGAGATAACACACTACTGCGCCGAACAGTGGTGCCCTGCAGAATGAAATTACCATTCACAAAGCCTTTGAACTACAATTTCCTAAACCAGAAAGAGGAGACTTGGAGATGGCTGTGCTATTCCTAAAAATTAACCGCAAAATGTATCCTTCTCCAGAGCACCTCACGTACCAGATTCAGGCATATCCACAGGGCCACACCACCATTATTCAGGGTGATGAGGTTCATCAGCTAGGCTGGGTAACCAACAGGAACGCAGCTAACACAAACACTGGAGTGTGGCTCCATACACACCCACTTAGACAGTGAGAGACTCGCTGTCTTCTCCATCTCGGCCCTGCTGGACCCAGGCTGGCTCCACACACCTCTCTCCTCTCCAGCACAGTCTCCAGGGCTTCTGGCATTAGCACCACGCCAAATCCAAGCGTGTTCAGGGGCACCAGCACTGTGGTGACTGATCCCTCCTCTGACAGGATGCAGGGCTCCAGTACCAGAAGGATTCTGCAGGGCCTGTCCAGAGCTCAACAAAGTGAAACTCAGCCCAAATCAATAATCCCTCCGGCCCTTTGTGGAGCCACTTGCTTCTCTGCACATCGCGTGTGTAAGCACTTCTGGTGGAGCTAACGTGTCACCAGAGACTCCCGAGATGGGTCTGCACAGAGCCAGCTTGGGTTCAAAGTGTTCATTAGGTCGGGCTCTGTGCCAAGAAATGCAGTTAAACTGCTTCTGCACCTGGCCCTGGATACAGCACATCCACGTTCCCACAGCGCTGCGGCTCCCGAGCCCTGCCAGACCACAGTCAGAGCCACAGAGATTCAGTTCTGGTGCAGCAACATTCCTAGCACAGCCAATCTGCAACCCAGATAAACTTTCCATGAATAATTGCAGGTTTAATGGACTCACACGTGTGCTTATAACCCTGACTCATGAGGTCAGAATTTAGGCCTTCCACCTTCCCCTCTGAATTTCAACATATTGGCTCTTTAGGACAATGAGTCTGTATTTTTTTAATTATAATTTTGCTTTTTTAAGTTCTTCTACACAACAGTACATGTTCTTTAAAATACACATTTATATGCACATTGCTGTTAGTGCTACAGACATCACATCTTCAATTTCTCAGCTGACCCCCAGAAGAATCGGCTTTATTTTTTATTGCAATTATTTACACAGCAAACCAGATAAAGGCCTATTGTTGTTTCCTTGTCTTCCATTTACTTTTCCAACTATCTTGAGATTGTGATTAGCTCAGGGCAGGATCCATTACTCTCCATTACCTACTCAAAAGCCCAAGTCTCCAAGAGCAAAGCTCGCTGGAAGCACGCTGCAGCAGCGAGGTTCACTTCTGCAGCCCGGTAAGCACCAGGAGCTGCAAGAAGCCTAAGCCTGCCTAGGATGTATCTAACATGGGTGTGGGGGGGAAGAAAAAAAAAGAAGCTGCCCAAAACCTTCAACTGCCATAAAAATCAAACGTACATTGGAAATAAACCCATCTTGGGTGCACTGTCAGCAAGTTTGCCAATGACACCAAGCTGTGTGGTCTGGTCGACACGCTGGAGGGAAGGGATACCATCCAGAGGGACCTTGACAGACTGGAGAGGAGGGCCCATGCAAACCGTATGAAGTTCAACAATGCCAAGTACAAGTGCATGGGTTGGGGCAATCCCATGCACAAATACAGGCTGGGCAGAGAATGGATTGAGATCAGCCCCAAGGAGAAGGATTTGGGGGTATTGGCTGATGAGAAGCTCAACATGAGCCAGCAGTGTGCGCCTTTAGCTCAAAAAGCCACCAATATCCTGNCCAACATAAGAAAGACACAGAGCTGCTGAAGCAAGTCCAGAGGAAGGCCACAAAGATGATCAGGGGGCTGCAGCACCTCTCCTGTGAAGACAGGCTGAGAGAGTTGGGGTTGTTCAGCCTGGAGAAGAGAAGGCTCTGGGGAGACCTTAGAGCAGCCTTCCAGTACCTGAAGAGGCCCACAGGAAAGCTGGAGAGGGACTTCTTACAAGGGCATGGAGTGATAGGACAATGGGGAACAGTTTCAAACTAAAAGAAGGTAGATTTAGGTTGGATATTAGGAAGAAATTCTTTGCTGTGCAGGTGGTGAGGCACTGGCACAGGTTACTCAGGGAGGCTGCGGCTGCCCCCTCCCTTGCAGTGTTCAAGGCCAGGTTGGATGGGGCTGTGAGCAACCTGGTCTAGTGGGAGGTGTCCCTGCCCATGGCAGGGGTTTGGAACCAGATGATCTTTAAGGTCCCTTCCAACCCAAACCATTCTGTGATTCTATGATCTTTGTGACATCTGAAACTGTATTAGGAATAGGCATCCATATACAAGGCAGTACTAATGCACTGATGTTCCTCAGACAAAATAACTCCCTCTAATACACCAATCATAAATTTGTATATTTTAAATCTGATATGGAACAGGAGCTGTAATTTTATTCCCCCCATGCCTGTTGCAGAATACAAGATAAAGGATGACACTGGAACTGTCATCGGAGGGAACTGGGATGGGGGAAGAGGCAAATGCCAGTGCTGACAGCGTAACACAAATGTGGGCACAATAGAAATGAAGCAAAATTGTTTTAAGAAACACCGTGCCTGCTCCTGTAAAGAACATGTAGTGCGACAGCTCAGCAGAGCCTGAGTGCGGCAGGACACAGCAGCAAACCACGAATGCACTGGCTCCTGGTCCTCTTGGACCGCTGCCTCCTCCGGCTGCGCTGCCCCAGCCCCCAGCCCGCTCTGCCTCCCGCACCGCGCTCCCCTCGCATCCGCTGCCCGCTCCTCCTCCCGCAGCTCCCCCCTTGCCCCCATCCACCCGTGTGCCCCGCGCCCCCCCTCAGGCTCCAGCAGAGCCCCCGCTCGCAGCCCCCGCCACCCGCCCGG
>VZRW01007854.1:0-27373 GCA_013398125.1 Aegotheles bennettii | reverse complement strand
CCCCGCCCGGCTGCGCGGTGCCGCTGGGTGCAGGCGCTCGGCCCGAGCACAGCCCCCGCCTGGGAGGGGCTGGGGAGAGGCTGCGGGGCTGGCCGGGGGCTCGCACACGGGGGATCGGCTCCATCTTCGGCCGCTTTGCTCTCGTGCAGCGGCAGAGGAGCGGGTCTGGGGTTTGCCCGTTCCTTGGAGCAGGGCGATTCCCGGTGACCGTGGGCAGCCTCGCAGGACGGCAGCAGCCGATGCCCCTCGTCTGCTGAGGGCGGGTGCTGCCCAGCGTTGCTGAAGCGTGGCTCGGTTACCGGGAGCAGCCTGGCCCCTGCCCGGGCAGCAGCGTGGCTGTAACCCTCTCTCAGGGAGTCTTTTCACAGTTAACGCGAGCCAGCCTGTGTCTATTGCCACCAAAAGGGGCAGTCCTGCCTTCCTCTCTGGCCATGGCTGTGCTTCCCTGTTCGGTACTGACACGGCAATAACGCGTTGCCATCTGGCGAGGCGAGCCTGGGACCCGATCTGCTGGAAGGGCAGTCATGCCCCTCCAAAAAATCACAGGTATTCAGCTGGATCGAGTTGCTGAGCTAGCTGACCCCGCTGCAGGCACAGGGAGGCGGAGGAGGGGCGCAGGCAGCAGCAGCTCACTGAGATCCCGGTGGATCCGAGCTGTGTTTCTGCGCACAGCTGCACCACTGCAGCGAGTCCTTCTGCTGGGGCTGCTCTGGGGCAGCCCGGAGAGCATCCCACCGGTTAGGACCTTGTTCCCCGATAACGACACGTGATTCGTCTGGAAAATGTCAATTGTAGTTACCTTAAAGTAGCAGCGTGAGGTTGTATCTCACAATAAGGCTCTCAGAAATGTTAACTGAACCAAGTGAAAGAGCAGGGATTGAAGCTAAAAGCTCAGTGTGCCTCTTAAACAATACAGCATGTGTGAATGTGTCACTCGCATATCTACAGATCTTGCTTCCCTCAAAATCATGTGGAGATTCTTACGCCTTTGTGAGTATTTTAGATCTGCAGCCAAAATCGTGATGAATTTGTACCAGCTGCAACTCTGACTTCCCTTTTTTCCAGATTTCTTCAAACTTGCCTGCCCATGACATCAATTCCTGCTGTTTTTTCACATATGCAAAAGCATGGATGCTGTGCAGACCTTTCAGAGCCCAACACTTCTTGGGGAGAGCAGATCACAAGCAGCCTGCTCCCAGCACCACCGTGATATCCCTTCCCACGATACTCCTTATCACGTTAGGCAACACATTAACTGCTTTGTCTGAGGATGCATCCCCCAGCTAGGAAATTGTGACACAGAGAAGGTTCGTTATTTAGTCATAATCTCCCTTTGTTTGGTTTGGGATTTTTTTTCCCCATCCCTTTTTTTAGTAATGCTTGAGTTGAGTGGCAGAGGGCACCCATACTACTGTTGACCTCCTCTTGAAAAGTAGTTGCTCATAGGAGAGCAGTACCAGTGTCACCCTAGATGGACCCTCAGGGGGAAAGTTTGGTAACCATGGGCCTGCACAGTTTGCCAAGATCTGCTAAGTGAGTCGGCAGGAAAAGAACTGCATCTCCAGGTGCCTAGCCCTGCATGCTAGGTCTATGTAAGGATCATAGGATAATTCAGGTTGGAAGGGACCTCAGGAGGTTGTCTAGTCCAGCCAGACAATAAGAAGTTCATAAATTTGTTAATAAGGCAAAAGAATGGTACTGCGAGTGTGAAAAACTCCAGCAAACCTGGCTGGAGCAATACAAAAAATACTGCTTCCCTGGCCATCTGTTCCTGCCTCCTTACTGAAGGTTCCTGCCCCACAGCCGTCTCTGGACTGGAAAACACTAATGTTTCTAATCCATTTTGATACAAAGTATGACATGGAAGTCATCTTTATCAGCAGTTTGAGCTAATTTGCTGGACCTTGTATTGAAGCAGCTGGACTAGTGCCTGTGATTCATTCCACCGACTGCTGTGTGGCAGTCATCTGGGGCAAAGAGAAGTTAAGGAATTGCTGGGAGGGTATGTGACACCTTAAGCCACTGAAACTTGCTCTACTACAAGTATATTCTCACGGCTTATATCTTTTTATTTTTTGATAGAGGCTATAAACCTGGCAGTTCTGGATAAGACACGATGTTGGTGGGTGTTAGCGGCTGTGGTGAGGCGGGCTCCAGCCGTGCCGGTGGAGGAGAGCATTACTCACAGCCAAATCCCAGAGACTTATCATGCCCCTTTCCAGCGATCTGCAAATCTGCCAGCAGAGCTGATTGTGTGCCCCCTCTCTCTGATTTATTCTAGTCAGTTCAATCAGAAGCTGATACAAATTAATGTAGCTCTTTTGCTGTGAACATTTGATATGGTTCAAAAGTGTCTCTTCAGCTAGAGTAATTGCAGACACTGTCAGATAAGTTTAAAGCTATCCACTCTCGGGGTCTGTGCCAGATTAATAAAGCTGGCTTCTGAATTGGTTTGGTTATCATTACATAAATTCCATAGACCGTGTCTAACTCAGATGGCTGGCACAGGCTTTTAGTACAAGGTAGCAGAGAGCTTCATTTGTAACCTCCTCCCACACACAAAGTTCTGTGGGAGAAGGTTAGAAACACAAGATGTCTATAAATTATGAACTGCCCCTTGCTTTTGTCTTCCCTTCCCCTTGCAATTATATTCAACTAGACTACAGGAATTATTGTGCCTTCATAATAATCTCTAATGCTCACATGCAAACATAACTCTTTACCAAAGGTCTTACAGGCTGCGTTCAGAAATGCTGTAATAATGGCAAGTGGAAAGCAAATGGGGAAAAGAAGGTGCATGTCACATATCCATGGGCATTAGCCTTCCAAGAGAAGTTATACACAACTCAGTAAAGGTATCAGTAGACACTGTTAATTTTCATACACACATAGTAATTGTTCTGCGTAGATATTTTTATGGCATTATATTTATCAGTATGACACATCCACCAATTTCTCTCCTAGGAAAGAACCTCAGAGTCTGAACCTTGAGAAACTGTGATGGAGTGGCAACACAGAAGGATTTAGTCAACATCTTTCACACAAGGTACATCTCAAAATGCTGTGAATTGTTAATAGAGAACAGTTAGAGGGAAAACAGATGATTTTCAAATGAGATCTCAGTTAATCCAGAAAGTGAGAATGGGAATGGACACGGGTGTTTGTATTTACTGGTCAAATGTAGACATCTGTTTGGTAGACCTTTGCCTCTGAGTTAGCTTTCCTCTAAGTGTTTTCATGGTGGAGAGGGAAATAAGTACTTTGGGGATATAATTCACGCTTCGACCAAGGTGACTGTGCCCTGAATGTGTTTGATTTTTTTCAGTGCATGTAGCAGACTTAGCCGATCAGCATAAACATAAGTGTTTGCACTGTAGATGGCTGAAGGCCGGTGAGAGGAGTCGCGCCGAAAGTGTTTGTTGCGTTGTTAGAGCCATAGAGAGAGAAAGCTGTCATGGCAGTTATGACTAGGTTGATTAAAATGATGAAGGACAAGCCAATGCCAGGTTAATGGAAAATACAAGTAGAAAAGAAGACATCACAGAAATGGGTTAAAGCAAGTCCATGGTAGGTTGTGAAAAACAGTTCTGCTTTGAGTCTGTGGACAGAAATTAGAAGAATTAACAGGAACTAGGATACTATGCTTCTTTTCTGTGTATACTTAACATGCAGAAGCATTTTGCATATGTTGGAGCATTGCTGTTTGGAGAAGTAGGAAAGTATCTTACAGTAGTCAAAGAGGGAGGAAGACTTGGCCAGAAACCTCAGAGAAAGTAGAGTTAGGCCCAGGGAGCTGTGTGTCAGCAACTGTTAAACGAAAACCAGGACAGGGAAGAAAAAAAAAAATATTCACATCATCACACTCTTGTGGCAGACCACTAGGCAGTATCAAGTGGCAGAGTTCCCTTATTCTGTCTGCTAGGGTTGACAACTGGGAGGAAATCTCCTGTGATGCACAATTAAGCAAAAAAAAAATGTTTGGCAGTGTAACTCTTTCATGGTGGGATGTGAATTTTAGGCTGGTTTGCTGAAGATGTGCCACTTCTGCAGTTGCACACTCTGTCCCACTGCAGTAATTGGCCACCTCACTGGCCAATTCTGTTTGCAAAAGAGGGGAGGTCTCAGTGGTAACTGAATTCCTTTTAGTTTCATAGTGAGTAGCATGCTAGAAAAGGTGGGCTCACCTGGTGCCCCTGCGGAGCACAAGGTAGGAAGAACTTAGCTGTAAAAGGTTTCATCTGGCGACGAGCTGCCCAGTCTGCATGCATAAAATGACCAACAGCTCCACACTTAGTGCTGCTTGCAGCACCTACTTCTTTGCACAGTTGCAATACCATGTGTGACCCATAGGCAGCTGTTTTACTGAGGTGATGAGGACTAAGTGGAAATGTATACAAAACCATAGGGTACGAGCTTTGATAGTTTGAACCAAACAGTTACATCAGTTGAGCCTGTTAACTTAGGCACAGCCGTTAATTTTCAGTCATGCTGGTATATATTATTCTCCTTCCCCTGTGGATATTTCTCTGACTTAAAAGTGACAGTTTCAAATAAGGGAGCTGTTGGGCAGTTCTTTTGCACACACTGCTTAGATGCCCAAACCACTAGAATAAACAAATCACAGTCTAATGATGCTAATTAATGGCCTGCCCAGCTTTTTTTATTTCTTAAGCATGCTAGTTCCAGTTCTGCAGTATGAGATATTAGAAGATGAATTGACTTTAACAATCAACTCCTGTAAACACATTAATCCAGAAGAGAAGACAGCTACATTTAAGGAGCATTCTTTAACGTATCAGCAGTGCTTTCCAGGACTGTCTCAAACAGTCCTTTGAGTAGTGCTGTGATCAATGGCAATGAAGGTGGTTATGTCGGAGAAAGATGCCCTGAAGATCTGTGTTCTGATTTGTGCCTAAGTATCAATATTCTGCAGGGCAGGAGAGCAGGAGGTAAGCACATCGGTGACCATGCATCTACATTGGAAGAACAACTGCCATTTAGTGATAACTTCTTAAACCCCTTTCACTGAATATGTAAAAAGTTCTAAGCAGGTAGGAGCAATGTAGTAAATGGCAAGATGTAATTAGAGGTGAAAATTTAGCCAAAGTTCCTAATTGAAAACTTAAAAAAAATGCTTAACAAGAGCAAGAATGTTAGATAAGATACACTAGTGAACATCATAAAGAATCTCTTTTCCCTTTCTGGTCCCCTAACATGATTACTGTAGGGAGTATGCAGTGGTTTTCATGTGAACAACTTTGGAATCTTTTTTTAGCTTCAAAATTTGGACTCTATTTGGATGATGTGCATTTTGTTAATGTTGTTCATTTATATAATGAATGGGAAACTGTGCCAGTAGAGGGTCAGTGGCACAAGGAACAGTATCTCTTAAAAGAAGAGACATTGGGTATCACAGCTTTGGTTAAACATATTTTAAGTTATTATAACATCTCATTCATATTCTTGGGGGGGAATATTTACTGCCTATGTTTGAACATCTAACTTAGATGCTTAAATTAGGAGGCTTGTCTCCCTAGATGCCTTGCATAGCTGAAGGAGTGAGGGAGGCTCCTCCAGAGAGCAATTCAGACTATCTTTGTTAGGCTTCTGCTGTGAATTATCATCTGGAGGAGCCTCTTCAACTTTGAATGCTGTTCTGTGCTGTTCTTTGCATCTTTTCCTTGACAACAAAGATGACTTAACTTGTCTCCACCCCTCAACATTTGTTCTTGCCCTGTGCTTTTGAGTATCACTCTGTCACTTGTGCTAGTACAGCTGTTGATGCAGTGGCACTGTCAGGTTGGTGAAATCATCTGGGTTGAAAGGAACCCTGAGAAAGAAGGTGTTACTTTTAACCTAGATCACATCTCTGATCTGGTTTATCGCATGACCTTGTAAACAGTTAAACCTGCGTACCTGAGGAAGTAATGAGCTTTAGCAAGAGACAGGAACAAGCTGTGGAACTTGGGGATATGTTTGCCAAGTGTGCCACCAAGAAAAAGATAAATTCAACTTCAAGATGTAAGTTAAGGAAATTGAGTCTTGTATCTAAGCATCATTCTGTTCAAGTGCATGATTTTTATACCATTACAGTTTCACAAATATCATGGAAGTTGGTTAGGGCTTGCATCATTGTAAGAAAAAGATAATCTAGTCTTGTATCTCTATTATCCATGTAAAAATGGTCATAATTTAAAAAAAACCCCAAACTTACAGGACTTACAAATGTACCATGAAAAGTTATGCTAAACTTTATAAATAAGCCTAAAAGCGTGGTGATGTCACTAACACAGAGCAAATGCAATCAAATTTGAGTAGCTTAAGAAGTTCCCCACCAAGAGCTGCTAATGTTTCAACAGACACACTGGATGACATTTATCTAACTTGAATGGTTTGCAGTGCAGACATCTGCACATGAGCTAGTTGCCTTAGATTCTTTTCAAAATCATTAGAAAATCTGGCCTTTTAGATGGTGCTTTATGTGAACTGTATGAGATACTCATATTAGATATGAAATTTCTGCATTTGGGCAGCTGAATCCCAGCCACGGGCTACGTGGCTGTTCCTTGTACATAGAGAAATGCAGGCTACAACAAGCTAGGTTCAGCTGCCTTGTGAACTAACCTAAAAGCCACTCACACTTAGCTGCACACATGATGGACTAAAACTTCATTTTCTGATCATTAAAAGGCATTCCCGTTCAGAGAGATTTGGTTCCACTAGCGACCACCAATAGGACATTTTTTCAGTCTCTGGCAGTGTAGATATTTCATATTGTTACAGAATTAACTATCCTGTCTTAAAACAGTATTATTTTAAAACAAGCATGCATTAGGAATGCTGTCCACAAACCCAATGAGGTGAGAGAACTGTTTATAGTTTTTAATAATAACTCATTCTTACACTGCATCTTGTGCTGCTTTTTAAAGTTCAGTAGTCATCTGGTAGGCTTCTTAATAACCTGTGAAGAGACTGTTTAATTGTATTTATTTGTGATATTCCATAGCTCGACCTGGCTAATTACATCTTTTAGGTAAAGTACTCACCTCTTTCTGGTCCTTCTCCATGAAAGTAAGCATGAAAACATTCCTAAAGAATCAAATAAGGAAGAAGATAAAGTCCACAAGGAAGCATAAGTGAAGCTAAACTTCTATATGCGAAGCTGGAGCTGAAACTATATATGCTGTTGTCTTCTTGTGTGCATTTCCTCATTCAAATAATTTTTCATATCACCTTAAAAGAAAAAAAAAAGGAGAAGTGTGCTTATGTAGATGGTAGATTTAGGTTGGATATTAGGAAGAAATTCTTTCCTGTGAGGGTGATGAGACACTGGCACAGGTTGCCCAGAGAAGTTGTGGTTGCCCCCTCCCTGACAGTGTTCAAGACCAGGTTGGATGGGGCTTTGATCAATCTGGTCTGGTGGGAGGGGTCCCTGCCCATGGCAGCGGGTTGGAACTAGATGATCTTTAAGGTCCCTTCCATCCCAAACCATTCTGTGATCCTATGTTTCATGTACGATGCATTTTTAAATGTAATGAATTTAAGAGACTGAGCTGTTCTGGTCTAACCCCAGCTGGCAGCTCAGCCTCACACAGCCACTCGCTCACTCCCTGCCCAGTGGGGCAGAGGGGAGAATCGGAAGAGTGAAAGTGAGAAAATTCATGGATTGAGATAAAGACAGTTTAGTAGGTGAAGCAAAAGCTGCACATGCAAGCAAAGGAAAATAAGAAATTTACTTCCCATAGGCATGCAGGTGTTCAGCCATCTCCGGGTGGTTGTGGTTACTTGGGAAGACAAATGCCATCACTCCAAACCTCCCCCTTTCCTTCTTCCTCCCCCAGCTTTTATTGCTGAGCATGACATCCCGTGGTGTGGGATATCCCTTTGGTCAGCTGGGGTCAGCTGTCCCGGCTGTGTCCCCTCCCAGCTTCTTCTGCCCCCCCAGCCTATTTGCTGGTGGCCTGGTGTGAGGAGCAGAAAAGGCCTTGACACTGTGTGAGCACTGCTCAGCCATAATGAAAACATCCCTGTGTTATCAGCACTGTTTCCAGCACAAATCCAAAACATCGCCCTGTCCCAGCTACTGTGAAGAAAATTCCCTCTATCCCAGCCAAACCCAGTACAGAACCTTAACTCTTCACATCTTTTTACACTGGAGAAATACATGTATGATGGGGGTAGGTGTGCAATAGAAGATATAATATCAAGGTTTCCATAATTACAGGTTACAAAAGAAGAACAAAGTTTATTAAAAAAAATGTTCTAAAAGCACAGTATAATATTCTACAGTTTTCTCAAGATGGGAAAGGTGATCCTGTGCTGTTTCTCCTGGTCACCTTTGCCGTTTGTATTCAGGGTTTCTGTTTTGCTGAGGTACAGAAAAACCCACCACCCCCTACTGAGATAGTCCTTGGGACCTTTCTATGTTAGAAAAACAGCTTCCAATGCTGCTGTTCAGTGCAGTGCTGCCTGGTATTTCACAGCTGGTAGATAACAGCAGAGCAACTGATGTCATCTTTCTGGACATGTACAAAGCATTCAACACCATCCCACATGACATCCTTGTCTCTAAATTAGAGAGGCATAGATTTGATGGATGGACCACTTGGTGGATAAGGAATTGGCTGGATGGTCGCACTTGGTGAGTTGTGGTCAACAGCTCAATGTCCAAGAGGAAATCGGTGACAAGTGGCGTTCCTCAGGGGTAGATACTGAGACTGGTTCTTTTTAATATGTCAGTGACATGGATGGTGGGATCAGGTGCACCCTCAGCAAGTTTGCTGATGACACCAAGCTGTGTGGTCTGGTCGACACGCTGGAGGGAAGAGATGTCATCCAGAGGGACCTTCACAGGCTGGAGAGGTGGNATACAGGCTGGGCAGAGAATGGATTGAGATCAGCCCCAAGGAGAAGGATTTGGGGGTATTGGCTGATGAGAAGCTCAACATGAGCCAGCAGTGTGCGCCTTTAGCTCAAAAAGCCACCAATATCCTGGGCTACATCAAAAGCAGTGTGACCAGCAGGTCCAGGGAGGTGATTCTCCCTCTCTACTCCACTCTCATGAGACCCCACCTGGAGTACTGTGTCCAGTTCTGGAGTCCCCAACATAAGAAAGACACAGAGCTGCTGAAGCAAGTCCAGAGGAAGGCCACAAAGATGATCAGGGGGCTGCAGCACCTCTCCTGTGAAGACAGGCTGAGAGAGTTGGGATTGTTCAGCCTGGAGAAGAGAAGGCTCTGAGGAGACCTTAGAGCAGCCTTCCAGTACCTGAAGAGGCCTACAGGAAAGCTGGAGAGGGACTTTTTACGAGGGTATGGAGTGATAGGACAATGGGGAACAGTTTCAAACTAAAAGAAGGTAGAATTAGGTTGGATATGAGGAAGAAATTCTTTGCTGTGAGGGTGGTGAGACACTGGCACAGGTTGCCCAGGGAGGCTGTGGCTGCCCCCTCCCTGGCAGTGTTCAAGGCCAGGTTGGACGGGGCTGTGAGCAACCTGGTCTGGTGGGAGGTGTCCCTGCCCATGGCAGGGGGTTGGAACTAGATGATCTTTAAGGTCCCTTCCATCCCAAACCATTCTATGATTCTATGATACGGCTGTACTCCCTGTGCTAGTGGCTCAAAATTGTGTATCCATGCAAAAGAGGGAGCAGTTTTCCATACCAAGGCTCCGAGGTGCATGTTGACTCGCACCCAAGCTGCTTAGGGCTACTAGAGACTGACTGTCCACACCACGTAGTCCTGTACCATGGCTCTCATATGTGTACTTTGTGGTATCCCACCTCTGCACTTTCAAGAGTGCGAAGCCTGCAGGAAAGACAGCGGGTCTGAGGGAGCCAAATACAAGGTTCTTTACCTAATTGCCATTTGGGAGGAATCCTGGGAGTGAACTACCCAAGATCCATGCCTTGTCTTGAATGCATGGGATGTACCTACACAGGTCCCTGAGGAGAGAGCTAACAATTGAGCAGAGGGGACAACTCAGGGCTCAGGATTTTTCCTTTAACCCCAGTGTAGGATGTAGTGTAGACATGTCTTAAGTGCTCAGTTTTAGTCCTGTGGTGGGATGAGTACAATATAGGCACATAGGTTCCTATAGATTAGCTGAGGACATACGTTAATTGTATACAGGCTTCGAAAACAGAAGTGGTTAATACCATTTATCAGAGGCACCTTACTGTTTCATACATACATACATACATACATACTGCTAAAATAAAGCTGCTTACATTCCTCATTAGTATCTCAACCTGCAACTCAGCAGAGCTCTGGCTGACTCTTAGATCTAAAAATAAAATTTTCCTTCCTGAGATACCATACACTTCAGTGATATGTTTAGTAGGAATGGAATGCAAAAGTGGAATAGATTGTATTAATTGTTGTCTGGAAGCTTTCTATCTACTGCATAGGAAACCTTCATTACATTCTTCAGCACACTGTATGGCATCTAAATATCGTGATAAAATTACTAATGCAGGACAATAAATAACATCATGATTATGTGTTATGGGTGGCACCTCATATGTGCACAATGAGTAATTATAGTTGGAATGAATAATGGAGATTTGAGTGTTATATCTAGGAATATATTAGAAAGGACACAGGTTTTCATTAAGCATGGTAACTGTCTCATCTGACTTTACAGATTCAATAAGTAGGTGTCCACACCAAGCCAGTCATCTGTGACTGTATCTGTGATCAGCAGAGAGGAACAGGCACTTCAGAAGATAAATGGCCCCTCCGGTCTTAGACAAATATTTTCAGAGGAATGCATCTCAAAATCTCACACAAACAGAAAATCTTCAACAACATCTTCCAGGGGGAAAAAAAGAGAATATATTCAGGAAAACCTGGTCACACATTGTAACCTTTCTCAGATGAATCTCCAAGTCTATTCTCCGCTTCAGTGGATAATCATCAGTAGTGAAACTTTTGCTGATGTTTATTTAAGCCATTTTTGACACGTTCCAGTGATGAAAGTTTCACCGTTTCTCTAGGCAGTCTATACCAATGCTTAATTTTCCTTAATCCTAGACAGTTGCCTGGTGATTTAATGTAAATCTCCTTCGCTGCAATTTATCTCCATTGCTTGTTGTTCGAATAGACACAAACAACAGTTTATTTCATGCTTCTTTGCAACTACTTTTTACATATTTAAAGATTCTCCTCCCAGTTTTCTGTGTTCTTGACATTTGTGTCTTGACACTTAACTAAAGTACTAATGAAGTGATACTAGTAGGATTTAGGTACATTTTAAACCTTCCCTCACCTACCTTTTGGTAACTCCAGTAACCTCAGTTGTCCACCGACTCCATGATGGCACTGATGTATCTTGCTGCGCTCACAGTTGCAATACCATGATGCTGTAAGTCTGTCACCCCTGGCTAACTTCAAGTGAGCACTCCCAGTTAATTCTGTCCCTCCTGGTAAATCAGTGAGAGGAGGGGGTTAAGCGTTTGGTTGTTTCTGTCTCTTATGGACACTTAACTTAGCTGGCTCACAGCTTTCAAAGGCATGATGCCCACACTCAAAAATGAAAATGTGGGGCTTGCTAGGCAGTGTTTGCAAGTGTAATGGAGTTTTTGATTAATATCTGCCTTTTTTTTTCCACTTACTGTTTGCACAGAGCTTCCATACTTTCTAATTTCTTTACTGTGATATCTTCAAAATTTCTGCAAAGCATTGAACAGAAATCCAGCCATTTTTTTTGTGTGTACTGAAATATGCTTAAGGATCTTGTGAGTTACCCTTAACACAGAACGTTTCACAGGACTATACATTATACTACAAAATTATTCTTAACATGTTAATTTAAAACATATTTTTCTTTAGATTAGTTCATAAAGAGAGAGGAAGGAAGATATTTAGCTCCAGACAGCACTTGCAATAGAAATCAGTTATTTCTGTACAGCATCTTTCCTTTGAAATATCACTAAATGATTTCCAGAGAGAGGAAGAATGTAATTTAATGATCCCTTGCACAGCTCGAACACCTTTCATCAGAGCATCTCAAAGCATTTCAGACAAGCCTGAAAGCTTGTCTGTTTTTCCCCAACTATTTCAGCTAGTCTAATAAAAGATACTATGTCTTCCTACACACCTTGTATTGTTTAGCACTCAAAGCATTATCATACTTGTTTTACAGATAACTAAAAAGGGCACAAAGAATCCACGTAGTTTTATTTCAAGCAATGAATCTAAGATGAACTCTGTGGGGTCCCGTTTTCACTGAGTCTCCAGGACTTGCAGAATACATGTTCTCAGATTACAGGCAGACATGTGGAGCAAAGTCTTCGTCCCACTGACATCAGTGACAAAATTCCCATTGATCTGAATAAGGCTGAAATTGCGTCCTAGCTTTTCTAACTGCTGCCTGCCAAAATCGACTTCAGACCTGTGCATCTTTCCTGTCTTATGCGTCACCATTAGTAATGAAGGTTCTGCAGTCCACGTCTGCCATTATGTTCTCAGGAAGTGGTGAAGATGCATCTAAATGAAGAATGAGAGACCCCAGCAATGGGAGGGGGTCTCTGCACGGTGAGTGTATGATGTGTGGTTAACAGTCTCCTTGCAGTTACTGCAGATGGATCCATCTGCCGGTTATGCACACGCTCTGTGCTGACAAAAGGAGCCATATGAAGAGATGTTTGAATCAGCTTGCCCTGACATGGATGTGTGCTGTCCTTGCTCACCAGTGTCCCGGGTTTCAAGTGTGCTGCCAACACCACCGCAGAGACTGTCAGGTCTCTGATATCATGTCTCAACTTTTCTAATTGAAGGACAGTCTAACCATTTTAGAAAATCTGGAGATCTCTTCCAGCTTCATTTTTGCCTGGTTAATACTGGTTTTGGACACATAGCACCAAATGCACCCAAAGTGAGTGTTGTCTCAAGGAATTAGTCTCAAAAAATGTCAATAGGTCTTTCTACTATAATGTTTGTGGATTATGCACTATCATCAAAAGCCGTATTTTACAACAGAAATATAAATACTTTAAAATACAGATTAAGAAGGAACATGAAGGGAGACAGCGCCTGTGTATGCAGTGTATGGATGTTGGCTTCTGCTACTGAGGATGGCTGAGCATGGTCCTGGTGAGAAAAAGTGGATCTGTTCATTCTCACTCCCTGTATTGTCCATTTGTCCTCTGCTGCAGGAGTCTTCTTGAGCTTGACAGAGGTGCAGACACCCGGTCTTAGTATATTTGTGATGGTTTTCTAGCAAAATGCTCACTGAATCCTCTGGCTGTTGTGCTAGACTGAGAACAGAAAGCTCTTGCTCATCTGGCATTTGTTATCTACAGCTGCTTTTCCTCTTTCATAGGTATTTCGGGTTACGGATAAGCCAGAGGAAAAAAGAGAGTTTTTCATACCACCAGTTTCAGTTTGAAGCTAAAAAACACCAAACAGCCAAGGTCTGAAAGTAACTCCTAGTCTCATGGACACATTCTCATGTCTTTTTGGCTGAATTAAATGTTGGTCTTTCTATTACATCTTGTATTACGAGCTGCTTGCAAATCTTTATATCTGATGATTCTCTCATTGTGTTGGGAAACAGTATGTGGGAGTTTCCATACTAGATCTTTGTGGGTTACTTGCTAGTAACTCATTTTACATGACTCAGATTTAAATAATAAAAAGGCTTAACTCCAGTCTGAGAAGAGTTTATTGTCCACAACTGTAGCCTAGAGACAAACTCCAGCACCTTTGGGACTCAGCTGAGGCAGCAATTAGGCAGCATTTTATTGTGATGCAGTGAGTGCACTAAAGATGAAGCTGGACTACTCTCAAGAGCTTAGAAACAAAATTGGCTTCCTGGAGAGAGAACATAAGAAATCTGGCAACCTAAAAATATTTAAAGAGCTTAGGGCTCCCAGGGGAGAATTTCAAGCTATTGAAGTGGAAAAGACTGAGCATTTGCTAAGACTGAAAAAAAAAGAGGAGGGGGTTACATGAAAAACGACCAAGTGTACAGATTTTTTTTTTTTACTGTAGCATGTTTCAAAGGGGAAAATATAATAAACCTGAAATCAATCAGTAGCACAGACTTCAATGCAGTGTTCCAAATCAAACAGCCCTGGCCTGAAAACGGGAGTCAAAAGAGATTTTTTTTCATTTCAGAATTATAAGGGATTGAGGCCAAGAAACCATTAAATGAGGTGAAAGGTCTAGGCTAGAGGGCATCTTGAGCAAGTCTAATGAAGTCATGGTTGCTTCAGCGGCCACGTTCCCAAAGGGTTTTGCTGTGTCTGTCACTGCGTGTCTCTGTTCCTCCTCTGAATCTGGCTCCCTGGCCTCTGCGGTTACATGCCAGAGCGTGCCCCACCAGGCACCCTACAAAGCCTCCTCCTAGCAGCCCTGTGGCGTGTAGCATCCCTGTGTCAAAACAAAGCCATATGAGATGTGATTTATCTCACCCATCATTTGGCGTGTGTCACACAGACATTTACCTGTGAGCTAGTCGTGCCTGACTCCCTGTATTGTCAGCGCAGAGCAGCAGGAGCTTACAAGGCACAATTTAGCTCAGCTGAGTGTAAATTCCTATCGTATGCCAAAAGTGCCTATTTCTCTCTGACTTAAAATGACATCCTAAGGTGACTAACTCACAAATGGACACCTACGGTTTAAACATCTACATTTGCTCAATGAGCTCTACCCACATAACCAGCATTACGCCAGTGCAGGCTACAGAGGTTTCTGTGCTGTGTTCAGGCTATGCCTTCACGTACCCCGTATCTAGAACTAAGACAAATTAGCTAAAGCAGTTTAGTTTATGTCCCAACAGTAATGAGAGGGCCAGAGGGTGCAGCGTATTTACCTTACTGTAGCCTCTTTCCTTCCTTGCCACCGTTCCTCTGCGCTACGCTGACAGCCCTGTCCACACCACTGCTCCAGCCAGGTTTGGGGGCTGAGGGGCAGCTACCTGTAAGGAGAGAGGGATGGAGGACACCACAGAACAGGAGCGGAGGAGGCTGGTGGAAGGAAGGAAGCATGCAGAGGGAGAGAGGGCCAGGGTGCTGTATGTGCTGTGGTCAATAATAGCAGCCCAGTCTGTATCTTGGGCATCCACAGGGCAGTGCAGAGCAGCGCAGTCCTGAGCTCTATGTGTGTAAGCAGCTGAGGGACAGATCACCTGGATTCTGCACCTGGGTCCTGCAGCAAGAGCACCTGGGGCTGCACTGCAGGTAGGGAGCGTGCCATGTGTTATGGCTCTGGCATGAAATAAACCCTGCCACACACATCCTAACTGTGCCCAGTATCACTGCCGGGCCTCAGGGGTACAGCTCCACTCACATGATTTCATATGTCAGATGCAAGCCCATCAAATGACAAGAGAAACCCCCCAAGATGCCCCAAGATATCTAAAGCATTTCTGCGCCAAGGGGCAGAGCCAGACGACTGATCAAAGTGGAAAGTCTCGCTCTGCTGTACCTGAGTAAACTTCATCCGCACAAACTCTTGATGCCTCTGTTGACTTTGACAGAGCTACGCGAGTAGGACAAACTAGTCAATTATTTGTAAATAGTCCCCTGAGGAGTACCTGTTCTGTGCTGAATGTACTCAGTTCCCTCTCACGGTCCCAAGGCTTCTCTTTCGCCTATTTAATGTCATAGCTTCCCATCCGGTTGCTCTGTTGCTAGTTTGGCGGTTTCTGTGCTCTCTGACTGTGATCTGCTGGGCAGACAAGGTTTGTTGCTGTTATCATTCATGCAGCAGTGTAACAGCCTGGCATCAGCAAGCTGTCCAGTGTGGCAGGCCTTTGTTGAGCCCTACACACAGCCCCGTACATACTGGAAAGCCATCCTGCTCATCCTGCTCTTGATTATTGCTAAATTGCCCAGAATCCATCTCTTTTGTTTGTCAGAAATTAGGCACCTCTGGTAAACAATAAACAGCAGGGAAAAGAATGGCATTATCCTCTGTGAAGCGTACCAGCATAGCAGCCAATTTCTGGATACACCATTCACAGACCAGAGAGCCAAGCGCTGGCTGGTGTGCAAACGTAACAGCAAACACAGCATTCCCTGGGGAGGCTGAGCTGTAGTGTGCACAGACACATGGAGCAGTTCTGGATGAGCAGAGGACATGCGTACCACAGCGTGCTGCAGACAGCCGTTGCTCTGGTACTGCGTGGGGCAAGGCCAGATGTATATTTAAGGCATTTCCTGCTTCAGCAGTGTCTGCTAGGAATATGATACACATTTTCTATACATCCAAAAGACCTTGTATGAACGCAGTCGCATCTGTGAGAGAGGGGGAATCAGACCCGAGGCCCAGGACTGGTGTGGAAACAGTCCCCAGCCACTGCTGTGTCAGTGATGAGGAGCAAAGCACACTGCACAGCACCCGTGGTGTTGACGAGGGGACGGTACTGAGGACCTGATCACATACACCCATCCCAGGCTTCACGAGTTAACCTGCTTTGTGCTGGAGATCCTGTTGCTTTGCTCAAGTGATGCCGAAGAGGAGGCACGGTGGAGGTCAGGTTTGGCGGTATGTGTGAATGCACAGCCTGGGCTGCAAGGGGAGGTGGGATATACCTGAAATTAGTTTTGTTGCTGACAGCGGTAATCTGCAGCCTCAGAGTCAGGGCCTCACAGTAGGAATCCAGAGCCACATGCCCTTGTACAGTACACCCTTTTTGTGCTGGAACAGCTTCCACAGACAAAGCACATTTTGCAGCGAGACTTGAAAGAAGCAAGTATAATCCATTGTCGTATTGCTAGGTGACAAGAAAATAAATGTTTTTATGCCTACCAAGATGTGACTAGCTTGTCAGTTAGGTAACCCGCTCGTTCATGCTGTTGTCATGATCTACAACTAGTTTTTCTGACAAAAGACCTTAGACAGCTTCTTGGCCTTGGGAAGCACTAAGGATCTGTGCTGTATTGTGCTAAATATGATGCTTATGAACTGTGCTTGTGGCCATACATTTGGTGTTCTCGGATTAAGCCAGTCTGTGATATGCAGCGATTTAAAAACAAGCAGACTCTTTTGAAAGTATTTTATATATATATATATTTATTTTAAAGCTGCATATTTAATAAATAGTTCACCCAAAACACAGCTTATTTTATAGGAGAGACGTGATAGGGGACCAGACATGCAAAGTGTCAAGTCAGAAAGGGTTAGTTTAGGACATGCACCACACACTTCAGAAACACCAGTAGCGCTTTGTACTTCTGTTGAGATGTGCTTTGACCATCTCAAAGCATTCCACAAACTGAAGTAGCAGTTGTGCCTCTGCCATAAGAGATATCAGCATTACTCCCATTACAGATGGGAAAATGAAAAGCAAACGGGGCAGGGATTCATCTCTTGTCAGTGGCAGAACTGGGACTGGATTCACTTGTCCTGATTTTTTGCTCTAAGCATCAGCATTATTTCTCAAGTGTTGTCTCAGCCAACCCTTAGCTGATGAACAGTGGGGCAGGAAGCAAAGTAAAGCCTAATGAGGCCAATGTTTGTCTCAAAGTAGACTGATATTAATGGAACTCAAGTAGCTGCTTTGAAATGACTACAGGCTGACACCTCAGTAAATCAGGAAGATCAAGACCTGTTTATTTTGGGGAGGAAAGAGGTCCTATAGGCCAAACTCACACAAACTAAAACCAGACTCTAGCTGGAGGACTAATTTCTGATTATGGTCAGAATTTCTGAGTCTGATAAACAGTGTTACTTTACTTGTTTTACAGTTACTTTATTTTGTACCTGGAAACCCCAGCTAAAACGAACCTGTTGTTTGCTAGGTGCTCTGAAAACACAGCGAATGTCCCAGGGCTCTGTGACATTACTGAGCAGCAGATGCAATAAACCTAGGCAAGGAGATGGCAAAAGCAAGGGGATTTCCTCAAGACACAGAACTGAGATGGCACCACATGAAACACAGCCCAGGTCTCTGGGTGAATCTGCCAATCTGCAGACATCTACATGGACAGACTGACTTTCAGGATTACAGGTTCCAGGGCATGGAGAAGAAGGTGAAGAAACCAAATAAGATCCCTTCCTGGGCTGAGAGGAGCTCAGATGACGTCCTTTGAGTGCCATTCTGGTGGGGAATGCTTTTTTAGCTTCTGTCGTGATCCTCTTGCAGGAGCAACTTCCTCAGAGCATCCCCCTTGACTTCCTCTCCGCTGGTCTCCTTGTCCTCTGCTCTTCCCGCTCCTGAGCAGAGGCCAATGCCATCTGTAGAAGGACATGCCCTCTGGAAATGAGTTTCTCTCTGGGACGGAGGACTGCACACTCCCTTTGGAGAAAGAGAGGGCTGTGATTATTGCTCCCAGAAGAACTGGAATAGCTGTTTACCCACAGCAAGAAAATGTTGCTTTTGGGCAAAAGGGAGCTGTAATGTTTTCCTGTTACAGTAGTTGGCAGCATTTCTCTATAGCCCAAACAGTTCTTTACTCATTGCTGTAAGTTTACTAGAGGGAGGGAAGTATATGAACAATTCTGGAATTCAAACAAAATAATACTGACAATAAGATCGGTCTAAACTGTGGGACCCCAATAGTGACCGAGCGAAAGAACAGCAGAGCAGGACCCAGAGGCAGGATTCTAAGCTGAGGGAAAAATTGCAGCAGGGGAGATTCAGATTGGACATTAGGAAAAAATTCTTCACTGATCACAAGGGTGATTGGGTATTGGAATAGGTTGCCCAGGGAGGTGGTGGAGTCTCCGTCCCTGGAGGTGTTCAAGAGGCGTCTGGATGTGGCGCTGAGTGATATGGGTTAGTGGTGATGTAGGTAGATGGTTGGACCGGGTGATCTTGAAGGTCTCTTCCAACCTTGATGATTCTATGATTCTATGATTAAAACTGTACTGTTGTATGTACAGTGATTTTCAAAGCTTAGGAATAGATACAGTATGGACATCACTTGCAGCTTTTTCTGGGTTCATCCAGATGTTTCAGCTTACTAAATTTGAGTGATGGCATGGGGAAATGTGAACCAAATGAGTTAGCTGAGACAACTGCACTTGGAGTCTGTAGTGAGCTGATCAAAGACATGAAGGTGCATTTTGTGGAAATACGTAATAAGAAAGTTAGGTAGCAACTGCCTCTCCTACAGAACTGATTATAAGCCATCCTATGACCCTGATTTTCCTCTCCCATTAACATCTTGTCTCTAATCCTCCTTTGTTTCAGTGGAAGGTTAGTGGAGAGGCAGCTGTGGGTTAACCCTGACAGAACTTGTCTTACAGTGTAGCTTCATCTTACAGTGGCCGCACAAACCTGACAGAAAAGGGAGGAATGAACTCTCGCTCCAGGGAATGCCGAGAGAGCCCCTTGTTCAGCTGTTTGGCAGTGTTGTGGCACTGGTGGCTGATGCAGCCAGAGTATAAGCTGCTGTGGCATCTGTAACCATGGTGTAGCAGGTGTTAAATCTAGTGCATGTGTTGCACTGAACACATTTGAAGGTTGGGTGCATAGCTGGATGGTAAAACAGCAAACACCTTAGACCTAAATACCACAGGAAAACCCCTCACTTACATGTATATCAGATGTGTTTTCCTTGTGGCACCATTCTTTAACAGATGGTTGTTAAACCCCTTTTCTCTATGTTCAAAGGAGCAGAGGAATGTTTGCATCCCATCCCAAGGCAGCTGCCTGCCCTGACCCCCTGGCATTTGGGGAGGTTTACAGGGTACTGCAGAAGCCCACTGTAGTTGCACATCCCATCATCCCTGCCAGCTGAGTCCACACTGCTGTCAGGAATGCCAGTCTTTCACTTTCCATCTCGGCACACCCCTCCTTCTCCTTGTGCCAGCCCCCACATCCACTCGGCCACTGGACCAGCCAGTTCAGCAAACTGAGCCGACTGAAAATTAACCCTACCAAAAGGGGGGGTGGGGCGGGGGCCGAAGGAGGGGAGGATTGTACCGAGACCAATCCACCCTCCACGCCACTGACCCTACAGCCAAAGGAGCACAAGTGTCATTAGAGGGGAGAGAGCTGCCTTTTGGCAGGAGCCCAGCTGCAGGTCAGCTTAGGCCAGTTGTGAAACTGCACATCCACACAGTCCTGAGCGGCTGAGGGAGCCAGCACGCTCGGTGCCAGCTGGCCACCCAGCCCCTCAAACATCACCGTGGCCAGCTTCACTGCCGGGAGGTGTGCTAGGGACCCAGTAACAGCTTTAGTGGAACCAGGTACTCCTGCAATTCATGTCTTGGGTCTTTGAAGAGCTAATGCCCATTTTCCCAAGCAAGAAAGGAGCAGATTCTTACTGCACAGAGAGGGTGATTTAATGTTATCCCATGAGAGTGCATGCTTTGGGGCAGAGCTGGGTCTTGTTCTCCTCCAAAGTGGGAGGCATAAACAGTTAATAGAAGAACAAAAGAGGACAGCTATGCCACAGGTTACACCTGGGAAAGTGAGAACGCAAGTTAACCTTCTGGCTTGGGTTTGGAAGAATGACACAAAGTTTTGGATGTTCTTCCAGCAGTGTTGCAGCAGTGACAGTGTCAGGCTATAAGCAAGGCAGAATTTGTAGGAAGAGATGAAGTCTTTTACTAGACCAGCTGACCACATTGCAGACACATAAGCCTTTCTTCAGGCCTGTTTCAGATTTGAAGAACTTGTGTCTCTGAAAGCATGTTTTGCCAAGGAAGTAGGTTGGTCCAATAAACCTCTTTTCCACCAATTTTGCCCCACTGCTGAATTAAAGGTGCTCTTCAGGCAAAAGTTTCAGCTTTTTGAAAGCTGTTTTCAGCTGGGCATCATATTCCTGATTCTGGAAATGGAGTTCTCACCCTTAAACGTTAACTTGCAGATCCACATTGTTAAAGGCACACAGAGGCAGGAGTGGAGCGCAGCCAGTTACACACTGAATTAATTCTTCTTCCTTCTCTCCCCCCTGCCGGGCACGGCCACACGCCATCTAGTGAAGTAACAAAGAACGCTGCCTGACACATCATGCACATGTAGGGCACATTTATCATATTGAGCCATGAAACGATGCCTACTGGAGAGCAGGCTATTTTTTTCAAACTCAAGTTTTAAGGTAGCTATCCTAAGGAAAAGACCTTTCCCAGCCTTTGTTGTTACGTAAACTGGGGCACTCATCGATCACTACTGTGGTGGGATAGATATAACCAAAAGACAACATTTACAGAAAAATTCCTTAATACGCATTCTATAACCCTGAAGGGTCCTGGAAGGTAGCTGTTGCCTAAAATACTTCCTGGCTAAAGGTAGTTGCTCTTATAAAAGTAACTTTATCACCGTGTAACTGCATCGCAGAAGCGAAGTGGACTCCTTGGACCCAAAAGCCATATTCCTCCCATTGGCAAGGCTAAGGAGCTGAGCAGTCCCTCCTAGTCCTTCCTCCTTCGGGCTGTCACCCTGTAGCTGCAGCCAGTGCTACAGGAAGCAGTGCTGAGCACACACCCTCCCTTTGTGCTTTATGAACCTTACGAAGGCAGCAAACACTTGTCTCTTGTCAGCGAATAAAGCAGAGAGCGTAAGACACGGAAGATTTATAGGTAGAACTTCCCAGCACTGCGTGCTTGGATTTACCCTCACTCAAATCCCATTTACTTTAATAGGAATGTTGTTGCTAAACCCCTGCATGATGTTTAAAATATTTACCCCATAGGGAGCAGATAATCTGGGAAGTAACAAGGTGCCATTTCCTACTGAATGTGCTCTCTGACTATAACCACATGTCAATGGTACAGTTCCGGGCCATGCTAGAACGTGATGTCGATTCACCACTTGCCGGCACAGTTAAACTGTGCCACCATGTGAACTGGGAAGGTTCTGTTTGCTGTCATGCTGATATTTGTCAGATAGGAAAAAGAAAAAAAAAAACAGAAAATTAAGATACCAAAGGGGGAACATCAGGCTTCCTTGTTTGGCTTGCGTTTCGTATTTTTTCTTTTAATCCTCAGAACAAAGCAATTTTATTTTGGGGTCCAACTCTGAAGTTTGTTAGTTTTCTGTGAGCGCTGCAGTGGTGCTCCTCACAGGTGACCAACACAAATGGTGTAGTGGCTCTAGAGAAGACCACACTAAGCATGGCAGCAGGATGCTTCATGTCAGAAATTCTGTCTTCCTTTCCAAGAATGTCAAAATGCTGCCTGGCCCTTCATTTTGCCAGGATTTTACCCATCCTGGTGTGGACACCAGCAGATTTTATTCTATCCTTTGCAACATGAGTCAAAGACAGGAGTTGAGTTTTCCCACCATGTCACCTACCTCTTGCTCAGCTCTGAACGAAGGCATGTCAGCATATCACAGCTTAAAACCTCCAAAGAAGCCATAAAGCCCAGCAGTCCCCATGACGCCCATCTCAGAAGCAGTAGCTCCTCTCCTACCCAGGCTAAAGCAGTACTTGGCTGACTCTCCTTGTCAGTGGACAAGGAGACGTGTTTTGGGATATATTAATGAGTGTGTTGGGAGGGATTAACCACAATCCCTCACCTTTAAATGGCTTCAGCTTGATTTCTTATGGAAATGAGGGTCTGTGATTGCATGGGCAGCTCTATACATATGTCTCAGTCTGTGCTTTTCTGCATATCTGCCCTTCCCCCACTAACTTCTGAATTCACTGACCAATCTCAGCAATCCGTAACAGAGGAGTAGCAGTCTTAAAGATAATTAAGTTTCTAAATGTTCATTAAAGTCAGTAGTGAACTACAGGAGAAAGAACTTATTGTCATTTAAAATAACAATGTGGCTCAACACTGACTTGCCCCAGAGAATCCCCATGGGGTAGGATATTATGCAAACCCTTTTTTCCTTCCCACACGTGTGTTTTAGCAGAGCCGAATCCAGCCCTAAAATCTTCAGTTTCTTTCTAGATTGTTTCTGAAGTGTGGATCCCAGATATGTTATTCCATAGATAATTAACCACCAAGCACTAATTCCTTCAAACGTGGCGCAAGGCTTAGCAGAGTGTGTGCCGCAACAATCTGCCAAGGGAAGCAGTTCATTCAAATCCTTAATGGCATCACTAGCAGTGTTACCTAAACCACTAGAAATAATCCGTGGGATTGGAAAAGTTTATTTTGATGTGGCGTACATGGTAGCATCCAAACTGTTTTCACCAGGTCTCTGCGTCGAGCATAGCACGCATGTTGTCATTCACCCATTTTGTACTCTGACCCCATCCATTTTGTGTGTGCTGGTGTGGCGGCGGCAGCACCTCTGTCTCAGGCAGCAGAGGAGCAGCTGAGTTACCCAGCTGCCGGTTTGCAGGGAGGAATCATCTCACTCTGCAGCCCTGCCCCACAAATCTGAGAGAGCAGAGTCCAGAAGCACAGCTTGAGCAAGTGGGTGACATTGCTCCTTTGGGATCCCAAAACCCCTTGTGCCATGACACAGAGAAGGGGTGGGGGTGACAGGCGTTCCCTGCTCATCCCTGAGCTCAGAGCTACCACTTAAAACAGATGTCTGTGTAAAAAAGGCCCCACACCTGCCAAACCACCAGCCTCAAGCTTCCTTCCTCATTTCTTCAGGCCTCAGAATAACAAGAGCATTTGTGCAATGTGCAATGCACCCTGTGGTTTTCTCTTCTCCCTGAAGACATCCTATCTAATCTCCCCAGAGCAAGAAATCAGACAGCAAGCCTTACAAGACAGGAGAAGAGAGGTGAACAGTGAAGCAATGTGCACTTTGCTCAGCTGGCTTCACTTTTCAACACCAAAAAAAAAGGAGGAAAAGCGTGGGTCAGTGTTGCAGACCTTGCCGGAGAATTTGAATCTGATAAACAGTATGAGTGCCTCATTTGCACACATTCTGCAGCGCAGTGCCCAAAGCATGAGACTAGAAAAAATCCGTTAACTGAAAAGTCATCTTGAATCGGAAACTTTCAAGGGTTCAGTTTTAAACTACGGTGAGAATTTAGTGTTTCATTGCTGCTCTGCTCTTGGTTCCTGTTTTTGCTAGCATTGAGAAACGAGGTGCCTTAGGAAGCCGCATGGTGTGTAACACGCAGTATCAGCCTGTATACAAAGGAAGGAAGATGATGTGGCAGAACATTGTTGAGGAAAGATCCTGTTTGTACAGGGATCTGGAGAACAGTAAACCAGAACAGAGCAGGGATGCAGAAAGACCAGAAATGAAAGGAAATCAACCCAAAACGCTCGTGAATCCTGTTTGTGTGCAAGAGTCCGCTAGAGCCACTGAAACAATTTAAACATCTGGTTTATTTGTCTTTTCTCAGATTTCCTATCCTCAGAATTTGGGGAGAAGAGAGGAGAAGAGAGGGGAGACACACTTCGTTGCGTTCCCCTGCCGGTCTCTTCTCCCATGGCAGCCCTGCTGCAGCTGGGCATGTGACTCCAGCAGCTGTGAAGTTTGCATCAAAACTGCCAGAGTTGACCAAAAGTTTCTTAACAGTAATCCCCAGCTGTTTTTTATCCCGGGGACACTTGATTTCAGGAACAACTTCTGAAAAGGTCCTGTCTACCTTTGTGATTTTTGAGATGTATAAAAAGCTGCCTCAGTTTATTTCTGTGAAACAGCTCACTGTTTTGATGAGCTTCAGTTCTGACAAACATTTGCCTGTTCTACAGATGCTGTATGTGTAGCAGAGGGAAATTACTGCGCTGCCATATATGCCCGTTTCAGGTAATGTACTCTTCTGTTAGCCTTTTTAAAGCACAGCCACTTAACATCATTACACTCTCTGAATAAGTCTCTAATATGATTTTTAATAAACACATCTTTTCAACATATCAAACATCCTGATAACAGAGTATCTTGTCTCTGCCACAGGAGGATTAGCCTGTGAGTAATCTGGGGGGTGCTGCAGCAAGTGTTTTTCTCTGAATTGGTTCAAGTGGTTTATGGTCAAATTTAGAGACCAATGCATGCACAACGGCAAACCCCTGCATCCAAATACAAGTATTTGTAGTTCCTTTTTGCCTGTGTATAGCCTTCCTGCATTGGTGTGAGCAACTTTGATCTCTGATACAGTGGCCAGCTTCCTGTAGTAGGCGGAAGAGGCATTCTTAACCGTGTCTGCAAGCTGTGTCAAGAATTTATCAAAGCTGCTGACTCCTAAAATTCAGATGAGCTATGCCATGGCACATAAATGACCCTTTTCTCCTGGCCCGCTGGCTGTAAACAAGCTTGATGCAAATTTAGGCAAGGAAAGCACCATGCCAAGGTGTTTATTGATTTCTTTGTGTTGTGACTCTGGTGGTTTGGGTGGACCTGGTAAAGCTCTATGAAAAGGCAATGCATGAAAATGCCTCCCCTGTGAAATTAGCAATAATTTTAATAGGAACAAGCCAGAGACATCCCAACACACATCAAAGCTTTCCTGGACCTGAGCAAAGAATAACACGATTCTTATCCCAAGACACCCGAAATGCAGTCAGCCAGTGCTGACTGGGGAGTGAATCACAGGCCTGGGAGAGAAGTAACCCGTCAGGGATATTCTAAGCATTGAGACAAGCCTGTTTCCTCAGGTGATTTCTACAAGGAACTTGCCTGGTTTGAGCTTTTCTGTGGCTGATGAGTGACGTCACTGGATAATTTTGGTCATTCTAATGGCAGGTGCAATATGAAGGCACAAGGGGAAAGCAAAGGAGGGTTAAAATCCCTCATCTCCTGCTCCTCTTTGATGTGGCTGGCACCACTCACTCTGATGGGGTGGGGTGAGAGGAGCTAGTGGAGACAACAAAAGCTCTTGTGCACAGCTGAAGCAAGGTATGATGGTGCTGTGGGCTCCACCAGCTCTCTGTCAGGTATGGTTGGATACCATATAGTTAGGAGGTCCCCTAACACAGTTAGATGCCGTATGGCTAGGAGGTCTCAGGACCATGAGGCTTGTGGGCAGGAATGGGCTCCAGGCAGCAAGCTCTGCCTTTTCATGCGGTCCACATATGAAGAGGGAATAGGCCTGTTTATATCAGAGATGTGTTTCATATGATTTCTCCTAGAGGTCTCATCCTGTGCCAGGGAACACACAGGAGCGTATATCATCCCAGCATGCTTGCAGTCTCTTTCACCATTAGCAGTAAATGACTCAACTGTCTATGAGGCAGCAGTGGTGCTGCAAATTTTAAATCAAAAAATGCCCCAGCATGCTTCCCAGCCCCTAAGTGCTGATGTCTGAGTATGCCAGGTGGCATCTCAGGAGGAATGGGAGCTCTGGACATGAACTTCACATAGCCATCGGCGCCAAGTTTCATGTCTGCATAGTGTGGGTGCAGGCATCTGACAGGACATCAGGGAGTGCTTGGCCCAGGTCTGCCTCTGCTGCTTCAGTGCTGACCAGGCACATTAAAAGTTTCATTGTGGTAAGGGATGTCCTCTCTTCTCACCATTTTGGTAAATTTGTGCATCCCCTCTGGGTCTGTATGATATGATGCATGTCTGAAAGGGAAACGGGAAGGAGCTGCAAATGGAAATTTCAAGCCATCAGCAATGGAGCAAACCCCAACCAACTTCCCATGGCATAAGCAGAAAACCCAGGCCATGCACTTCAAGTGATAGGAGATGCTGAACTTAAGTCTTCTGAAATCAGCAAGCACTGGAGATACTGTGAAAGAAGTGACTTTGTCCTGTCTGTATCTGCCTCAGAGGAGAGAAGAGGCTCTGGCCTGGGTTGAGCATCCCCTGGCATGGCTCTGCCATTTGCCTCAGCCCTCCCTGAGATGCTGTTCCTCTGGGCCAGCCACCCTTTTTTGTTTGGGGGGTGGCTGTGGGAGGGGAGCTTGTCATATATAAAAGTTCTGCTGTGCCACTTGCTGACGAATGAAAGAATACGCCCCGGTCTGTTTTGCTCACAGCATAAATCACAGTGTCAAATTTGTCTTTAGCTTTACTAGAGATGTGACAGAGAGAGTTTTGGCTTGTGATGGTATTACACATGTCCAGCTGCCAAGAAAAGATGTGAATAGAGCAGGGGGAAAGACCTATGATATGAGAGCTTGATATCTGTATTGTCTAATTTGTCTGTACACCATCACCCCAGCCGAGAACTGGTCACTGTGAGCAGACAGTGTGCAGAGGAGTATTGTTACAGAATCTATGCTTATCTCCAGTTAATTAGCTTCTCACCCAAGGACTGCTGAGCATGTTATCTCATCTCAGGAAAGAGCCACTCCCACTAGCAATGTAATTTAACCAAATGAGTTGCCAGCCTGCAAAACCCTTGTACTAATGGGATTCTCATTCCCTGCAAGGTGTGGTTTTCAGGTGGGCACTTTCAGACTCTCCGATTACTTTGCTAAGCTGAAGGAGTTTATGCAATACATGTATATCTGTAAATTGATACAATCCTGTCTGGGATTTGCCTGAGTAAAAAGTTTAGCACTGCAAGTATGCAAGTTTT
This sequence comes from Aegotheles bennettii, assembly GCA_013398125.1. NCBI lineage: Eukaryota > Metazoa > Chordata > Aves > Caprimulgiformes > Aegothelidae > Aegotheles > Aegotheles bennettii. The sequence goes on along the minus strand of VZRW01007854.1, from coordinate 88 downwards.
GTTGACTTGCAGTGTCCCACAGAGGAGATTGTGGTGCTGGACTGCATTAATACAGATAAGGGCTTCCTTCAGGATCCTGGGACGGCTG
>VZRW01007853.1:3225-30034 GCA_013398125.1 Aegotheles bennettii | reverse complement strand
ATCTGTATTTCCAGGTAAGAAGTAAGAGTGTGGCAGGGTGTAGGTAAACTTCTGCAAAATTTCAGAAGTTATGGGGTTTTTTCATTTGTTTCATGTGTCACATGAGCTTGCAGGTGCATACTAATAATCCTCACTGAAACTGTGCTGAGTTTATCTGTTCTGTTTTCTTCAGGAACCACTGTGCACAGAATTTATGTGCAGCTGGGGTAAATCCTATGCCACTAAAGAGTTAATTACTTGGTTCCAAATAATTGTGACTATTTAGAGAGGTGATAAGCTTTTCTTCACTGCCTGGCTGCAGGAATGGAAGGCTGCTTTTATCTTTTGTTCCAGAGTTCATGCTGTTTCGAGACCTATGGTGTAAGCCAAGAGACTTCATAGGGCTTTTTCCTCTCTGGCAACATCATAATTCATTATTATAATCTCCTGATAAAGGGTGCTCATTCTGAACTCCTGCTTAACTTGCAGCAGCTAAACAGAGGTGTTGCTCGTTAGACTTGTTCATAGCTCAGTAAAATAAAACTAAGCTAAATTTAGTGATGTTGGGACAGGTGTGCCAGTTCTTTCTGCATGTGACTAGAATGAGATCTGCTGTCTAAATGGTACTTCTCCGTTTCTTTCTCTTTGTCACAGGGACTTCTTACCAGGGGGCAGGAGAGATTACACAGTCCAAGTCCAGCTAAGGTACCTTTTTCAGTGTTTTCTCGTAGCTTAATTGGATAATGTAATGTAAGTCTGGATGTTTGTGGAAGTGTATGAATGTGCTGACACTTGAAAATGACTCTTTCTCTTTTTGGGGATATAGGTTATGCCTAGCAGAGACAAGCTGCCCTCAAGAAGATAATTACCCTAATAGTTTGTGTATTAAAGTAAATGGGAAGCTGTTTCCATTGCCGGTAAGCTTGTTTGTACATACTAGTGGCATCTTTGACTTGTGGGGTGTGTCTTTTCTGTATTGTTAGCCAGCTAGAATGATCAAGCTGTTTATTCTTATCACTCATAACTTCTCTAGTCAGTAGTGTTAGGAGTGTGGTTTGTACCCTGGCTGTGTGAGAGAGCCATTACTACTGCTAATCATATTACAGCCACTGCATGGATTAATTGTTTTAGCCACCTATAGCAAACCTTTGCAGTTTACAGAACAAAATATGGCAAAACCAAACCAGTGTCTGCATGGGGAATCCTCCTAGCAGGTCTTCAGAGTGAGTTTATTTGACTTGGTTGGTAGTAGCCCTCGCTGTTTGGGCTATCTGTATTTGTGATTGGCTTGAGTTCCTTCTGGTTGTGAGGGAATGGTGTCACCTTATTCTGTACAAGTTTATACACTGCTCTGCATCTGTCTGGTTAGAGCAGAATTCATTGTGAGGATGAAGAACACACACTTGAGGGATTTTACCACTTGCTGATACTGGAACAGAACAGTGTTGGCAGTCACACACTTCACGGGTGTCTTGATGTTTTAAAATTAGTGTGTAGGCATGGTCACCTCAAGGCTTGAATATATACAAAAAGGGAAAAACACTCATTGTTCTTGAAGGATCTGTGGAAGGGGTATCTGTACGGTGGAGCAGAGAAACTCCATGCAACCCATTCTGAAACAGTTCTGGAAGTTGTGGAAGATGGAACAAGTAGTAGTACAGAGGACGTTTTTTGGCAGCGGGTTTGAAAAAATGCTGTGTAGAGAGATGAGGTGTGAAACCTCTTTTTCAGAATGTTTGTCACCGCCCTGGTGTGTCAGATGTGTGGTCCTGTACCCTCTCTCCTGCCATCTGCAACTGCTTTTTTTGCCTCTACTCAGCTTAAATGAGACTGTCTAGCTTCTCTACCCCCTACTTCTTTCACCATTGCACCACCGTTCTTCTGTCTTCAGCGTTTAAAAGGATTTCTTTCATCTGTCTTCTGGTCAATATTTACTGCAAACACCAATTATGTACTATGTGGTAAACTTGAGGATTTTCTCCTTTATTCTGCAGATTGTCTTCCTTTAAGCAACCTCCTGAAAAGAGTTGGGTCTGTTATGTTGTGGACATCAATGTCTGCTGATTCTCAGTCTTCCTAATGTGTTTTACACACTACTGTGCTGTTATGCTGTCCATTTTGTGCATAGCATATGTCACAGTTGCAGCAAAAAGTGTGTGTGGTCTTGGGTTATTGCTTTGCTTCAGATCTGAATCTTGTACGTTCTTCCTGCACATCATAAGATGATTCTTTAATCTATTCAGCAGAAACTTTAGGTGAGAAAGTCAATAAATGACTGTTGTCTCACCATCTTCCTTTCCTCCTTCAGTATGAATTAAATAGCAAATAGAGTCTCAGTCTGAGTGCTCCTGTAACCCTTTCTTGTTGATTTGGTCACTGTCTGCATCCCTCTGGTGGTTCCTTAGTGTTGCAGGAAGTGTAAGATAACTTCTTTGCCTCAAACACCACTGTTGTCCAGCTCGGTAGTGTTGGTGTAGGTGACTAGTGATGCCAGCCTCTATTGCTGACCTGTACAATTCTTGAGTGAGTACTGTTTTGTCTTTCCATGGTACAGCAGCTCATGCCTCTGCAGAGGTTAGCAAATTATTCTTGGTCATCTCCTTGTCTGCATTTCTTACCAGATGCTTCAGAAGCATGCTGACAGTGTGCCAGTACTGATTCAGGTTGTGTCAGCTCATGTTAACACTGTTTTCTGGTGTTCATACAACTATCTGTGTCCACCTCTTATAGTGTTGGTTCTGACTTAAAAGGAGCAATGCTGGTGTCTCGGCCAGTAACAAGGATTTTATACATAATGCAGTAGAGTAGCTGGTTCTGCTGTTGACTTCTCTTGTAGGGAAATAAAACATGAAAATCTGAGAAGGTAATTTGCTTTACTTCTCATAGGACCTCTGAAGACCACTGCAGGTCTCTTTCAAAGGACAAAATATACGATGTCAGGGCAGGCTGGAAAGAGCCAAACAGGAGAGCAATCACACTTTCTGTTGATTTATTTTTTCTGGCTGTTAAAGGAGTAACTGCTGCCTGAGCGTTCACCTGCCATTCACAGGGTTGCACACACACCACCAGTCTTTAGCTGCTGGGACTGGGGTCCCTTCTCAGTGGGCAACTCCAGGGAGCTGATGAGTGTCCCTTTTGACTCCTCACACACACACACACTCTCAGGCATGCTTCATCTTTTGAGGCTCATCCCTAGGTTTCCTGCGGCAGAGTGTCAGGTGTCAGATCTTATAAAAACCAATCAGTTTAATTAAAAGGTACAGCAATACGGTCAGCTTGAGCTAGGTGCCTCCTGAACAAAGAAATGCCTGGGCAATTTTATCCTTGTGAGCTACACACTCGCATGTCAGGTGCTGTTCATGTGTCTTCTACTCCAGTGGTGACTTTTGGTCTGGAGTCTTCTAATACCTGATTGGATTCTTCTTCTGTGTCCATGCATTCAAGCCATTGACTTATCTTCTTGACTTGCAGTCTGTGCTGATGGGTGTAGCCTCCTTGTCTTCTAGTTTAGTCATCTTCTGCATGTGTGCTTGTTAGCAGAACATGGGTAACTGAAAAGTCCCAGACTTGGGAAAAACAGTTCTTAACGTGTTATCGTCATTTTTTTCATACTAAAAAGGCAAAACACAGCACTGTACCAGCTTCTAGGAAAATCACTAAGAAAATTAACTATTTCAGCTTAAGGTTTCAGCAGCTAGCTACTCATGCTAAAGGTGTAAAGCTAGGCAAACAGCATAAATCACACAATATTATAACTTTTATTAGAATAAGTTAGAGTGATTTATTCAAGCTGAACAACTAGTATCTCTCAACACTGGCCGCAGCAGATTCTACCTGCTCTGGCTGATATGGTTCTTGCAAGAGACATGGAAGATTTAAAGACCCAAATAGTGTTGGACCTTGCAACCTGCCAGAATTGGCAGCCCAATGAAACAAGACCATGCTGGTTGTGGTAAGCAAGAAGAGTGCTCTTTACTTGGCTCCTGGAAGGCTAGCAAGGGAAGGCTTTAAAGTGTTCTAGATTGAATCTGATCTCAAGGCCATTGCTTTGTGGAAGAAAGCATCAAAAGCATGACTGAAATGAAGCATGTGGACTGCAGAGCTTGTCTTTAAAAATGGCAAAAAACCCTTGGGAAATATAAGAGGACTTTTACTCTTGAAAGCAAGGCAGCTTCATTTTAGGTTGGAGACCAGCAGGATTATTGTGGCTGGTAGAGTAGGTGTGGATATACTTTCCTAAATATTGTAGGGATGGTGTGTTTATCCACATAAGCTCATGGTGAAGTCACCATAGAGAAAGGCCCACCACAGCAAAGCATTTGGGATATGTACTCTGTAAATGGCTGCAGCTGTTATGCCATCTCTTTAATCAGACATTATCCTTCATTCTTTCAAATGTGAAACCATCTGCTGTTTCTGTGTTCTGTTATAAAGCACACATAGTAAGGTTCATGATAGCTACTGGATCTCTCATCATCTGGGGTGAGAACCTTTTTAGCGTTCTCCAACAATTGCTGTCTCCTTCTCTGGCCCAGCAGACTTGCCTGGAGAAGCTCTGAGTCCCTGTTCTGTCACTGCAAGCAAGCAAGAGTCCTGTCTGAAATAAATAAAGGGCAGTGATGAGGCACAGCCAGAGCTTGTTTGTCAGGTGAAGCACATGTCTAGTAATAGAACTGCTTTGGAAACCTAGGAAATGATGTGACAACTATGGAGTCCTCCCTGGGTTAACAGCAGTGATTATCCTATGCTGTACTTGGTCTGAGTGGAAGAGGCTGTTTATTTCTGGTTTTCATTTTCAGACTTAGCATCTTTCAAAGTAACTCTTTACCCAAGCACTAGGCTGTGAATGTGTGTGCTTCTCTGGGTAAAAAATACATGTGTGTTTCCCCAGTATATCCTTTCTGGGAGAGTTTCTTGTACAGAACAATACTGTCATGAGCTAAATGGAATCTGGCAGTCGGTTCTGTGTGAGACACGGGGCTGCAATCTTTATTGGCATCCTTCTGGTGCAGGATGAGTTGTTGAGCTGAGTGGACTGCAGGCTGTGTGAGCTCAAAAAGAGATTCTCTGCGTTCCTGTGACAGGCTGACTTGATTTCATAGCAACAGGCACAGGGTGAGATGAATGAGTACAGTTAGGCCATGTGCTCATTCATATAGCACAAGACTTTCTGCTCACAATGTGCTGGAGAGAATGTGCTTGCCTAGAAGAGAAAGGGAACTGGATGGCTTCTGATTCAATTCACAAAATTCATATAGGAAATAACCCAGACAGCTTCTCTCTGTAGCTTTATGAAATTCTTCATCAAAGCTGAGCAAACGGTATCTAGTTTTATTTTGTTTCTGCAGACAGCATCAAAGCTTATCACAGTTCTTAAACACAGCTGATATTCCCTGTACAGCTCTTCTTCAGGGGCCTTGGCAGGGTACAGATGACAACCTGTCACTAGTGGGGCTGGATGTAGTTGCGAGGCAAAGTAGGCAGCAAGGAGGTGTGGAGCTCCTGGAACAAGACCTTATTGTTTCTTGTTTAGAATCCATGAGTTGGATGTGAGACACTGAGTTAGGTCTTCATGACTTGTGTTTGTCACTAAGGCTGTGTCCTTGTTGATGCTCCACTCTTTCACTGGAGTGATGCTTTGTCCTTTTTTCCACCAATGTTACTTCTCACTCTTCCAGTGAACTTAACTGGACCAAAACTGCATTCTCCTCCACCTTTCCAACACTTCTGTGAAACCACTTTGAAACAAAAAATGCTTTAAAATTGTGGCTGACTTATGCTATTTGGCTGTCAAGGACTGATATTTCTCAGAGTAAGTGCTGAATTTAGTCTCCAGCCTAGAGAGCCCCTAGGTTTACCTGCTCCCCATAGATCTGTTTAAAACAAGTCTGTTCCAGGGTACAGCAGGGAGACTTGATAACACTTTCCTTTGTCTTTTCTTCCCACAGGGTTATGCTCCACCGCCAAAAAATGGAATTGAACAGAAGCGGCCTGGGCGCCCCTTGAATATAACATCTCTAGTTAGGTTGTCATCAGCAGTACCAAACCAGATTTCCATTTCCTGGGCTTCTGAAATTGGAAAGGTAAACTGTGTATGTCCTGTAGGGTGTGAAAAGCTGTCTAAATAACCTCATCTAGCATTCCTTCTCCCTCCCTGCCTGATGTTGCTGGGAAGGCAAACTCTAGCAAGTGCTCAGTATTAGGTGGCTGAACTTATTGCCAGTGCCAGGAAACAAGTTTGTTCTGGAAGCATGGTAGTTTACAATAGAATCATAGAATTATTATGATTGGAAGGGACCTCCAGGGTCATCAAGTCCAACCTTTATCCCATCATATTCCTAACCATTGGACCATTAGACCATGGCATATATAACATATATAAGATTTGTGTACAGATGGCAAAGACTTCATTATAGAATTTGCATTAGAAAACCTGCTGGTTTTGTTACACCAAGATCTTTTTGTGGTGTCAATAGTACAAAACAGTTCAGGCATGACAGAATACCAGAAGGTTTTTGTAGCCTGATGGTGTGAAAGGTGAAATTACATAGCCATATATTCTAAGGCGTGTTTCTTAGTGTCTGTTGTAACTGTCCATTGGGGAAGGCTTTTTTAAACAGACTGAGGCCACAGGGGTGGTGACATGCATTTGCTCCTGAGATACTTCCTAAGCAATCTAAGTAATGTTACAAAAGCAGTTTTTATTTCATATGAAGAACTGGTTAATGGGTATTTCCACCTCTATTCTCTTGAGATCCCTTTTTTTACATGAAAATTGCCTCTCTGAGTTGATTTTAAAATTGTACTTGCAAATAAACCAAAGCAGGGGTGGGATTTCCAGCTCAGAAAGCTCTTAGACTGCAGATTGATGGGAAGGATTTACTGGGGAGGTGTCAGCTCTTCCTGGGCTTGGTGGATCACAACCATGCTCGGCTGGACCATAGCTCTGTGTGTGCATTTGTAAAGCAGGATATCTGAGCAGTGTCTTTCCTTACAAGTGGAGAGTATTCTGGAAGTTTGGGTGGTGTGAGGGAGAAGTGACTCAGTGTGGGTAAGGATGGAGAGCTGGGGAAAAAGAAAATCATAATGCAATTCTAAATTTCATGGAAAGCTGCAGTGGGGAAAGTGTGCTAGACTTCAGGTGGCAGGAGATAAAGGGGATGGTTACTGAAACATGATACCTGTTGCTCTTTAGTGCCTACAGTCATTAATCATAGTTTAAAAGGAATTAGCCTTTAAAATGGCTGCGTGGCTGTTTGGAAACCCCCCTGTGGATTTACTAAGGAAAGAAAGGGAGAGTGTGAGGAATTCTTGAGTTCTTCCTAGGCTTAAATAGCTGTTGGTAAGTCAAGAACTACTTATTCCTCGATCTGTGACTAGCTGTGTAATTCCTTCTGGATTAAACCATCAAAGTACTTCACCTCTGATTTTTTCTTTTTCTTCAAAATCAGAATCTGTGGACCAAAGACACCATATGTTTCAAAATGAGATGCCTGTATAAACTTCTATACAGTAATTAAAAATTTAAAAAGAAATTGCAGAGAAAGCAAATGTTCAGAACATAAATGAAGGTCAGTGCTGACAGCAGTTTTTTTGAAAGCAGAGGTGGAGGGAAAGATCTAAGCCATTGCTTCCATAAACCACAAGAGCCTTGAAATTACTGCAGTGTTGTGTTTGATCTTGGCCTCTCCCACTGGCCCCCCCTTTGTTCTTCCTCCCCTGTACCTGCCAAAATGTATTCTCATGGAAGTGGTGCATTGGAGGCTGTCTCAGCACTCTCCCTTGCCCTGAGAAGTAAAGTGAGCTCTCTGGTTTAATGCTGGTGCTCTGCCTGCGATGTCAGAACTAGCACAGTAGCTGTCACATTCATCCTCTAAACAAGACCCTTGGGGACAGTGTGAAGTGTCAGTGGGCTCACATGATAAGGTCTTATTTGTGTGTACTTGACTAATAGTGGGTGGCTTTAATGCAGCAGACCTTGTCAAACTTGAGCCTACAGAATTCACTCTGTGGGTAATAAACAGTGCAATGTATGTTCATTCATAGAATCACAGAATCATTATGGTTGGAAGGGACCTCCAGGGTCATCAAGTCCAACCTTTAGCCCATCATATTCCTAACCATTAGACCATGACCTCAAGTGCCTCACCAACCTGTTTTTTGAAGTCCCCAAGGAACGGTGACTCCACCACCTCCCTGGGCAGCCCATTCCAGTGCCCAACCACCCTCTCAGGAAAGAACTTCTTCCTAATATCCAACCTAAGCTTCCCCTGATAGAACTTGAGGCCATTTCTTCCTGTCATCAGCAATCTGGGAGAAGAGACCAACACGAGCCTCACTACAACCTCCTTTTAGATAGTTGTAGAGGGCAATAAGGTCTTTAAGGGAAAAAAATAATCCATTTTTCTTGGTGGTTTCCTGTGCATTTAGGTAACTTCATCTGCTCATCTGGGTAAGAGCTGGTTTTCCTATAGGTGGCAAAGGAGGAGCAGGGCAGCAGGTGTTCTTGTTTAGAGTTCTTGTGAAGTACCCAGGTGGTATAGGAGCCATGAGGAGGTGGCTGGTAGGCAGTGGGAATGAGAGACTGCAGGTTGTGTTTGTTATACAGATGAAACCATTATTATTCTGCAGTAGTGGAACTTGCAGAATTTTCCTCTTTGTTAGTGACCTTGAAGAGAGTTGACACTGAATGGGAGCTGGCAAGTGATATGAATTAAGGACGAGTAGTAAATGCTGGGGAGTGTGGCCAGCCTTATAGGAGTGGGTATGGTGTAATGAGGCTTGGCTTAGATGTGCAGAGCAAGCTAAAGAAAAGGTACAGGAAACTTGTGCAGCTGTATGTCATCTGAAGGTGGCTTTTGCACCCGAAAGAGCATTCATTTTTTACTTTGTCACATGATTCTCTGAGCTCCCTGATGAGATTGACACTGGAAAAAAAAAAGAGTATTTAGGAGACAAACATCAGGAGTTTTAAAAGACTGCATTGTATGAGAAGATGTGTCACCAGTCTAAATCATCTTTCCAAGAAAAGAGCCCAGGTTCTCTCTTGGTTGTGGAATTATTCTCCTTAGTTAAGTCTCAACTGGGGTATGGCAATTGGACTTCATTGGCAGGAGAATTCCAGCTGAGTGTTGGACAGCACTGAAGTCACCTGGCAATGCTTTTCATAACTCAAGTAATAAATCTGCACATTCTTGTTCTTACTGTATGCTGCAACTAGCATAAATAGTAATCTGTTGTCATAGTGGAAGTACTGCATTAAATCACTATTTCATCTTTAATCACTCTTTTTATAGAACTACTCCATGTCTGTGTATCTTGTTCGTCAGCTTACTTCAGCTATGCTTCTGCAGAGACTAAAAATGAAAGGTATCCGAAACCCTGATCATTCCAGAGCACTAAGTAAGTCAAACTAATTTGCCTGTCTGTACTTTTTGAGGGTGGTTGGTGGCTCTTGAAAACTAAAACTAGTAATACTTAGGGGATTTGGAGCATTTTAAAACCAAAATCCATGCCCAGAGTATCAAAAGTTCCCTTTGTTGCTGAGGCATCATGCGTTTTGTCAGTGAGGGTCCCTGTGCAGACAGGGAAGCACACCTAGAGATCCCATCTGAGATGTTCTTGTGGGAATGCCATGAGCACCACTTACTGTGGTGGGCTGTGAGGTGCAGGGATATGTCCTAAATACGGTTCTCTTCACTTGCAAGTGATGCTGATTGTCTTTGTACCTCACTCCCTGGTGATTACTTTATTTACCTCTTGGCATGTTGAGTTTGCTCTAACCATTGTGGCTGTTGGTGCATCTTCTGCACATCAAACAATCCTGTGATGCACTGTGTTTGCCAGTTGCTCATAACTAGCGAAACTGTTGTTTGATTATTGCTATGGACTAGTTTTCTAGATGCTTAATTTTTCAGGTAGCTGGAGATAAAGTAGATGTGCTGGCAAATCAAGATTTGCTTTTCAAATAATGTCTGTGTATAACTTCTTCATTTATTTTAACAGTTAAAGAAAAACTAACTGCAGATCCTGATAGTGAGATTGCCACAACCAGTCTGCGGGTATCTCTGATGTGTCCTGTAAGTATGGCTGGATGTTACCATATACAGATTTGTATATTCATCTGTATAGTGGAGTTAGGCTGCTTTTGAAAGGCCCGGCTTTAGAAACTTCACTGGCTTTTGTTACATACTGATTCATTAATAGAAAATAGTGGTGAGAAGGGTGCAACTGCAGGCACCTGGTTGTAGAGGCATTCAGTCAACTATGATTTAGAATGGTGAATGCCTCAGTTGTAATGCAGTTAAAATCAAGTTGTTACTCATATTATAGTGAGGTCTTTAGAAGGAGTAACCTCTTATACTGAGGTGTTGAGACTAATTGGGCAGAGTGATGGAATAATTAAAGGATACAGTGGTAAATAAAACTTTGGATCTCCCCATCTTGGTGGTATTGCTTACACTGGCAGCTGCTATAACAAACAAAAACTAATCACTGTGTAACAAGGTAATGCTGCCTTGGGGGTTCTCTTCCCAGGTAGAAACTGGCCTTGTGTTTGTGACTGCTCTGGAGCTGAATGTTAGAATGGGTGTTACACCATCCTGAGTCTAACTGGAGCTTACAAAAACCCTTGAAATATTTGGCTAAAAGAAAGATAAAAGTGGGTGCTTCAGTAGGTCTTTTAGTAAAAATAGAATCCTAGAAATAGCATTGTGGGTTCATTAGAAATGTTTCTGTTTTCAGCTCGGTGAAGGCTTTGAGGATGGCTTTATTGTTCCTTTAAGTGCACTGTACATGTTTTGATAGGGTGGGTTTGCCTACAGCAGCTCTAGCAAGGGGCACCTCTAGTGAGAAGAGACAGTTACCTCACCAACTGCCTCTGATTTCATTGTTGGCCATCCATACCTACCTCACTGTCTCCTCTTCTGATGCTCTTTAAATGTATCTCCTGCAGCTGGGAAAAATGAGATTGACAATCCCATGCCGGGCTGTTACCTGCACACATCTGCAGTGTTTTGATGCTGCTCTTTATCTCCAAATGAATGAAAAGAAGCCCACCTGGATCTGCCCGGTCTGTGACAAAAAGGCAGCTTATGAGAGCCTAATATTAGATGGGTAAGAGACTGGGTTTGCAATTTACAGTTACTCAATATTTTTCATTATGTACTTGGGAGCTACTTGTGACTTTAGGCTTAGCCATTTCATACTATTTTCTTTGTTAAAAGACTTTAAACTGGGAGGAACTGTTATACTCCTTTAGTTTCTATTCCCATGTAACAACCTATATAAGTTTGTCTCCCAGCTGCATCATCAAACTCCTGAGCCTCAGTACATTTCCTTCGAAGAAATCAGAATGTGACATCAAAGGAGAGGTCTCACTTCTACATGACCCTGTCTCTGAAGCTATTAACTCTTAGAATTTAACTTCAACTCATAAACAAGTGTCAAACTTCATTCAGAGAATGATGATTTTTGCTTCTGTATGGAAATCTATGAATTTCAGTGACGTTGGAGTGGAATATGGGTAGTCTGGGATACACTTAGGTTTTGATGCCTGGATGTCTGAAGGCTGTAATGACAGGCTTTCAGGTAAGATGAATTACAAGAGGGTACATGTGATGGGTCATAGCTGATCATAATTAGCTTTTCAGCTGTGTCTCTTTTTTTGCTTAGAGCAAAAAATGCCACTTGAAATCAGATATAACACTCAACTCTATTTTTCAGACTTTTTATGGAAATCCTTAATGAATGTTCAGATGTGGATGAGATCAAATTCCAAGAAGATGGCTCCTGTAGCCCCATGAGGCCAAAGAAAGAAGCTGTGAAAGTCTCGAGTGCACAGTGCACCAAAATAGAAAGTAGGTACATCTGGGTCCTGGTTGCAAACCAAGAAAAAACTTGGAGACTTAGTTGTGGCTTTGATAATGTGTATGGATGTTGATGTTTAGTGGAGGGCTTGTACTTCTAACCTTCTTGTCACTTAAATTAAAAGGAAGGGTTGCATCTCAAAGTGTGCGTTTTTGGGCTTTGTCTTTGCTCTTTACAATAGCTGTTCAGAAAGTGAAACATTGCTCTTGTTTTAGGTCCTTAAACTGAGGAGTGAAGATAAGTCTGTGCTTTAATAATCTCAACATGATACAGAATACTAATAAAACAGTTCCTGGGCCATCACATCCTCTGTAGTGGCCAAGAACATTGAGCTAAAACTGGGTTTGAGTTCATGGTTCTGTTGCAAATAGAAACTGCTTGATGTCAACAGCCTTTAAAAAACAGTGATATTTTATTTTCTTGTTTAGGTCCCAGCGTTGTTAGCAAACCCTGTTCTGTGACCGTGGCCAGTGAGGTCAACAAGAAAAAAGTTGACGTTATTGACTTGACAACAGAAAGCTCTTCTGATGAAGAGGAAGATCCTCCTGCCAAAAGGAAATGCATATTTATGTCTGAAACACAAGGAAGCTCAACCAAAGGGTTTGTCAATTTTAAAGTTAGTTGTTATTCTGTAATGTCTCAGATAAACTGATAGGCAGACAAATGGACTTGTAATCTGTCTTTGGGATCCAGCTCCACACTTGCAGAGGGTGATTTCTAGGCCTCTCTTTGCAGAAGGTTGTATTCACACGGTACCTTTGTACAGGCAAGACACTATTAAATAGTTTTACATCTCACGAAAGACTTGCGCTGACTGTGTTTGCAGGGATGTTTCTCCATAGAAAAGGAAGCTAATGTACAGGATTCTCCTTGAAGCAGATTATGCCAAGTGGAGGAGCTTTATGCAGTCTTGCTAAGTTAGTGTTGTGTTAAAGGTTTTTCTCTTGCTGTCTTACACCCTTTATCAGTTGCTCTGGTGCCCAGGAAATGAGGCCGTGTTGTCTGTTTCATCCATCCTGTCAGCCTTGGAAGGGAGGTGCTTTGCCGTTTTGAACCCAGACAAGCTTTTCCTCCATCTCTTAGACTCCGGAATGTCTTGGACCCTGTTGTTGGCCATGGTTATCTGTCAGTCCTGCACCTTGGTTAGCACAACTAGTCACTTCCCAAGCCCTCTGTTAACTGCTCCATCTTTGTAGTCATGCCTGACTCCAGGCTTAACCAGCTGCTTTACTGTTGTGCTGCCTTCTGTCTGTCCCAGCCTGTGCAACTCAGCTGCACTTACTGCTTGTGGCTTCCAGAAGGTGATTGCTCTTGGCTCGTAGGACACAGGAGACCTGCAGGGAGGGAGAGGCACTGGTTAGGCTTGCCAGCAGTCGCTCCTCCATGAAGGTGATCACAAGCATCAGCTTTTAGTAATGGCTTATTAGTTAGTGTTGCTGCATGCACGAGGTGTGTGTTTGTCTCTCGGTCTAGTGGCTTATGTCTTGTACTAAAATAATAGTAACAAAACCAAACCTCTTCTGTTTTGCCAGCTCTTGAAGTAATGAGCAGGTGTTCGGTGTCTCTAGTCCACAGGAATGTGCGGTCTTTGAACAAATAGTTGGCCATCTTCAACAACTTTCAGCAGTGATACTGAAATGCTGTTGCTTTTTGTGAGGATTGTGGAGGAGTCCTTCTGCAAGAGACTTTCTTATTTTTGTGAGAAAAAAAATAGCTACAAATACATCTCTTGGAGTTTCTAAAGGCACCAAGACTTCCTTCCATGCTCCTGTGTTTGTCCGAGATGGCTACCTGCAACCATAATTGTAGAAGAACTGAGTTTTCTTATCTATCTGTGACCAATGTATCTTCCTTACTGTTTGGGTGTGGAAATGGCACATTTTAATTCTTCAAATCCAAGCCAAGGCCAGGCTTTCGGGGAATAGCTGATCTCCTGTAAACAACGTTGCCTGAATAGTAGTTCTGGCAAAACTGGGGGGTGTCTTTCTATAGGCAGAAGCAACATAGGCTGAAATGAGAGGTGCTTTAGAAGGGAGAGTGTGAAATCCAAGCTTCTGAAATCAGAAGTAGCGTAAGTGCAGCAGTCTGGGGAGGAAGACATGAGTAGATAATGCTGATGGGCTGGAGGGAGTGGTGCAGAGCAGCTGGGACCAGGAGTCTGGGTGTTTCCACCTGACTTAGGAGTTCATGAAATATTCTATGCATGTGGCCAGTGGTGTTGTCTTTAACAGTGCTGCAAAGTAATCAGGTGGAGGGTGGGGATGAGGAAGGGTTTTAACTGATTGCATGTTCCTGCAGAGCTGAACTTAGCTTGGGCTCAGGCTGTGAGTAAAGATGGGTTTGATACGTAACTCCCACATGTGCACTCTGTGCTCCAGGGGCTGAATAATGGTCAGTTGTGCCCTTGGTGTGACAGACAAGCACTGAGGAACAGTAGTGTGGAGAAATTGAAACGAGTGCTCTCCTCCTGGCTCTGGCTACCTGCACACCTCTCCCAGGGTGCTCCATAGATACAGATTTCCATTTCTGTCTCCGAATGGCAGACTGTAATAAATGACTCCAGCACTGTACTCTGTTTTAATGCCAACTTGCTCTTATGTCACAGCAGCTGTTGAGAGCCAAGATACGGTCATGTTATTATGAAGACACTTATGAAAGAGGAAATTAGAGTGGAATACTGTGTAGTGAGTAGCCATGCTCTAGCTGTGTTGTAACATAGTGACCTTGTGAATGAGAGTGCACAGCAGTGCATGCTTCCTCTCCTGTAACTAACGGCCAGGTTGTTTGTAATTTCCCATGCTGTTTGAAACAGGGTTCTCATGTATCAGCCATCTTCGGTCAGAGTGCCCAGTGTGACAACGGTGGATGCTGCTGCTATTCCTCCTTCACTAACAGACTACCCAGTACCATTCCATCATCCGCCAATATCCAGTATTTCATCAGACCTGCCAGGTAGGTGGTGGCTGTTTTTTGTGTGTATTCTGACAGCCTTATTAATTTGCGGGGCGGGTACAAATTGGAGAATTGATCAACTATTTTTTTAATGGAACAAGACTATATGCAGTATGATATCTTGCCTAGACAAGTCCAGTGCGGGCTGTCTTTCAGTTGCAGATTGCACTTGGCAACAGTGATGTGAGAAACGTTGCTTCTGGGGTACAAATTGGCACTTTGGAACAGCAGCCAGAGAACAACTTCTCGCTGTTTTCAGTTAGGCTTTGTGTAAATGCCTGGTCTTTACGTGTTGTAGATGCGAGGGAGAGTAGCTGCTTGTTTAAGTTACAGACGTGTGATGGCACTGACTCATCCCAGCCCTAGATGTAGAGATGTTCTGCTAGCTGATTCTAGTGGTGCTCTGTCTAGACTGTATGAAAAAGGTTAAGGTGAGCTACACCATGTAAGCTGACCTCTATTGACTTTCTTTACCTAGACATACCCTAAATGCCTATGATGTATTCTTCAACACTGCTGCTAAATATCAGACAAAAGGTGGGGATAATAATTGTTTTCTATCCTGGCTCCTTGAAAAGAACACTGTATATAGGGACTCTGGGGGTTTTCCTTGCCAGCTGTAGCAAACCCAGAGCCCAGGAAATGGTGACTTGCAGTGACAGGTGTCACTTTGGCCTCCCATACTTCCCTCTACCCCCTTCATTGCCTGTCTCCATTTCTCTCCTGCAACATCTCTGGGTTTTTTCCTCTTCTTTCAGCACCAGTTTGGCAATGGGATGAATATCATCCCCTTGTTTCTCTGTCCATTTTGGCTCCCTTACTGCTCCCTCCCTCCACTTCTCCCTTGTTAAAAAATTGGTTATCTTCCCAAATTGGGTAGGAGAGTAAGCTGAGAGAATGGAAGTCCAGAACTCCTTTTTTTGTCATCTATCAGCTGAAAATAGAGAACATGCAAGAACAAAAGCTGTCAATTCTGTAAAAGCAGCTGAGCTTAAATCTCTCAAATTGTTTCTCTAATGGAGCAGAGGAGAGATGCCACTGGCTAGGACAGATTTGGAGGTGAGAGGAGAGGGAGGTAGGAAGTTTACCATTGCTTTCTGTTGACATAGCAAACACAAGGCCAATATTTAAAAACAAAAAAAAAGGCTGTAACTTCCCATTGGTTTCATAATGTCAAACATCTTGCCCTAAATTGTTACACGCTGATGGTGTGTAAGACAGACACTAATTGTCACTGCTCTTGGAGGATATACGTTGAACTACTTGTAGTTTCCTCTTCTTCGTTCCTTTTATTTGTCTAGACACAAAACGGGGATGATATTAGAAATGTTTCCTTATTGGCTGCCCGTGGGTGGAGGAAGAGACCTGCTGCTTGTTTTTGGACTTGTGCATGTTGTGACTTTACTTCATTCCAGCATCTTTAATGTGATGACACTCTTCATGTCCCAGTTTGGCCAAGTCAGGTACAATACGCAGTGAAACTCGCATTATGAACCAACAGCTCCAAATGGCAACCTCCATCTAAGCAACCACATTGAACCACCCTGCAGTATCAGTGAATAAAGCATCATTATGTCATTCTCATTCTTAAAAAGAGCCACTAGTACTAGATAACTCGTTTTGCTGCTGCCTGAAGTAGTCGTTGAGAGTGGTGTCACAGTGGTAATGTTCCATTTAGAAACCGTAACAATTGCAAAATCTGTTCTACGGCCACAAAAAAGCTCCTTGAATTTGCTGTGTGTGAATAAGATACTCATCCATTTATTATCCTTCTTTCCAGGTCTGGATTTCCTTTCACTAATCCCAGTTGATTCACAGGTATGTTTCTGAACTGCTATGCAGTTAATTTCCAAGTCTGTTTTTTGTGATGTACTGCTTGAGTAACTTGCCAGGATGCTGTCATCATCCATACTGTGTTTGCAGTCCACTTGCTTAGACAATCACAGACCAGGAAAATCCATTTTGCCAACAAGAGGTGGTGATGGAGATGGATTAAGGGAGGATTCAGTTCAGCTTCAGTGTGATAAATCCAGGCATGGCAACTTGCTCTTACGAGAGTTTGCCTGAAGTGGGTAGCTGCACAGCACCAGCTTGAACGCACCCATCACATAGTTCATGCTCGGTTCGTACTGTGTATCTGTAGGGCTCTGTGAATATTCTCACTGATTGCTGGTTCTGTTGGTTTTGGTATTAGTAGATTAGGCAGATTATATGGAAATCTGGAGAGGGACTGGTGCCAAGGGCAGGGAGTGATGGGCCGAGGGGGAACGGGTTCCAAGTGCCAGAGGGGAGATGGAGATGGGATGGGAGGGAGAAATTGTTTGGTGTGAGGGTGGTGAGAGCCTGGCCCAGGGTGCCCAGAGAAGCTGTGGCTGCCCCTGCCTGGCAGTGTTGAAGGCCAGGTTGGCTGGGGCTTGGAGCAACGTGGTGTGGTGGGAGGTGTCCCTGCCCATGGCAGGGGGTTGGGACTGGATGAGCTTTGAGGTCCCTTCCAACTTAAGCCAGTCTGGGATTTTGGGATTAGATAATTCTAAGCTTCAAAGAAAATATCTTAATTTATTTGGGCATGTGACTGAACATTTTTATAATACATCTGTCCATGTAACACCTTAACCCCATTGGCTTTGGGTCATATGGAAATTCTGTAGGTCAGGAGTAACCAGGCAGTACTTTTACTTCCCTGGAAACTTAAACTTCACCCAGTTCGGGAGAAAGAATCTAGTTACAGTAGGAATCATACACAGACAGGCTGCAGCCTTGAAATGTGGGGGAAATACTGTCTCCCTAAGTAAGAGGAGCTGGAGCAGACCTTCATCTCTGTCACTAGAAGACAAGAGTAACAGAACTCTAGAGTTGACTTTCTGGTCCCTTAAAAACAGAGGGTGAACTTGCTCCTTTTCTTTCCACTTACTGCATCTTGCCATACTCTGTGCCTGACCTTGAGATCTGAACTGCCAAAAGTGGGAATAACAGAAGTGTGTTCATGTGGGAGACTGGAAGCAGTACGCTGCTATGAAGTATCCACTTTGGACAGTTCAAACAGTTCAGGCTCAGTTCCAAACACGAGCCCAAGATTGGAGTCTACAGGGTAAGAGAAGATGTGCTGAACTGTGTGTGCTCGTGCGCATGGGGTGTCTTACAAGATCCTCTCCTTTAACACCTGGCAACCTTGTGCTGTTTGTAAATGCTTAAAATGTTCAGCTCTGCTTCGAGAGGGCTTGCCCTCCCCTCCAGGAAATTGAAATCAACTTGGTATTTCCTTAATCAGATGTGATCAGGGCTTGTTTATCACTGCTGAAATGCTCAGGGACCTGCATGTACCATTGCAGGTACGTGCTGTGAAACTGTTGATGAATACAGCTGCTGCCATTTGGGGGCACAGAGTTACTGTGACCTCCATCATAGCACCAAAAGCATTCTGTGCCTCTGGTGATGAAAGGAGCCTGAACTATGCAGTTGTGCCCAGTAGCTATGGGCAGTGAACACACTCCAAATGCTAAGGGTTTTTTTGTCATCATGACACGGTCATGGCAGAGTTTCCTGATGTGCTAGTCAATGCTGAAGCTAACCAGTTAGTCAGGAAAACAATGGGGAGGGTGAGGGAGAAGAGTCGTGGCTACCATCTCTGCTTGCTTACTTGCTGGTTTGCAGAGCTCTGGCTCTTGCTGTGCATGTGTTAACGAGGTTCTGCTATAACATGTTTTGTGCTTGTTGTAGGGAAGATGTATCTTCAGAGCATACATTTCCCTTGTGCAGTTAGTCTCTTCATTCTTCATTGTTTGTTTCAAGCAGTACTGTCCTCCTATGTTTTTGGATAGTCTCACCTCAACCTTAACAAGCAGCACGCCTGGCAGCATCATCACGTCCAGCAGTCACCACGAGAGCAGCACACACGTTAGCTCCTCCAGCAGGGGCGAGACAGGAGGGGTGATAACCAGCAGTGGAGGAGGCAGTGCTCCCGACATCATCTCGCTGGACTGAAACCAGGGGCAGCAATGGAACTCCAAGAGAAACCCTGCAGAGCTGCTGCTGCTTGTGTCTCTGGAACCTGAGCATCATCTCAGAAGTTACTCTGATATTTATTGAAAGGATTTGCCTTCTGAAAACGGAGTAAATTCCTCTACACTAAGATCAGAAGTGATAATTTCCTTTTTTTTCTTTCTTGCTCATTAAATAGCTGGTGTAGAAAAGGCCCATTCAGAACGTGCTTTTATGCATTCAGCTTGTTCTGGGGAAACTGACTTGTTGCTGAGTGGATTCCACAAATGTTTAATTTTGTTGTAAAAACATAGCAATAATGTAAAAACAAAGAAACTTTTATAATAGGCACTTAACCACTCGAACAACAACAACAACCTGGACAAAGCTGCAGAAGTGTATGCATTAGTGAATTTTTAATATTTTCACTGGGGCCTGTAATAAACTTAAGACAATGGAGCTTTGTGAAATAGCCATGGCTTGTGTTGTATGTGTCTTGTTCCTCACTCCCCCTTGTGTGGGGATGTAGGGGAAGCATCTCAAAATGGGGATTTCTTATTTTTTCCTTCTGATTTTATGTTTTTCACAAATCCTAAGCTGTGACTTAATGCTCTTTGGGCTTGAGAAGGGGATAAACTATCTATGCAAACCCTGCATCACACACTGTGCTGTCACATCAGAATTGGAACATCTCCCCACCACCAAGACCTCCAAACTCTGCACAGCTGAATTTCCCAATTGATAACTTCAAGAGGTGACAGAAAAAGCAGCCTTTAAACTCAAATTTAGATACTAAGTCCTTGGTGGCCCTCTTGGGAACTGCCACCCCTCACCTGCACCAGTGAGGTGCATGCTTCCTGTGACAGCTGGAGGGAGGTAAAGTGGGAGTTGACTTTCTCCAGAGCAGGATTGTTTTCTATGATCTCTTGCCCATGGCTTCTGTCACTTCCAGGACTTCCCAACCTGTGTTCTCCCTGGGCACACTGCGCTATGACTTGCCAGGGGGAGGCTTGGCTTTCCATAAGATGGAAGCTGTAGCTGCAGTGTTCCTGCTGAACTGGAATTATGTGTTTTGTCCCACATTACATGGCCACCTAATCATGGCTTCCCCAATTCCGTGGGAGTAACTTCCTTCCCTTTTACTCCTCTGAGCCTGCTGCTCTGTGGTGTGTGTGCAGTGTCCCCACATGCCCCTAAGGATTGCCTTGCAGCACTGTGTGTGGAAGAGGCTGCAGACCAGGAAAATAAGAGTCATTTCCATAGAGCTGGATTAACAGTATTGTCCACGTATGTTGACAGAGCAGCTTTTCTGAGCGTTATGTTTCTGTTAACTGTTTTTGATATTATTCCTTCCCTAATGACCAGCTTTTTCCTAATTTCTGTTTTTATTCAGTCAGATGTCTGGTGCTTTTTTGCCTTCCATGACTGTTGCAGTATGTGAGTGAAGTATGCGGGTAAGAAATGCTGAAGCAGGATGTATTGTAACTCCTCTGCCCTGTACTCCCATCATTAGTGCCGTTGCTGTTCCTCACTGCCTTTTTTGTATGACCTTTCACAGCACTCTCCAGTTTGCGTTTGTGTCTTAATATTGCACCCAGCCTTTTGTCTCCTTTCCTTACCTGTTGAATTTTTTTATACCTGTTAAGGCTGGGTCTTCAGCGTGATTTATTTCTAATAAAGCCATGCCAATCATGAAGTTTTGTTCCCAATGGCCTGCAGCAGATCAGTGCTTTTTGCATCACAATTGCACAGCAACTTAAACCATAAGTAGAGTGTGGAGAGAGGTTCTGGAGTCGTTCTGAATAAAGTGTAAAAAACCTGCTACCTGTGGCTGAAGGTGGCGTTTGTGTTCCCAATGCCCAGCTCAGGTGTGACTCGGGGCAGCTGCTGGACGGGCTCAAGGGATGTTGACATCTCACATGCACATGGGTGAGTGCCCCTTGTACGGGACATGCTCTGAACCACTCATGGTGTTACAGAACATGGCTGGAATTGTGTCAAGTAGTGGGTTATCTCGTTACTCAGCAGGGCTGAGGTATAGCTGTGTTCTCCAGCTGCCTCAGCCAGGAGTTCCATAGCTGCCTTTAGCTTTAGACCTCTAGACCCATGAACTCCAGGTCTTTGAGTGCTGCCTGTTGAGGGGAGCACCAGGCTGGCCAGGGGCTGTGGGCTGAGAGAGCTGTCAGGTGAACAATGTACTTCTGAAGTGCTGCTGTGCACACAACAGGTAGCTCAACCAGCTCTCTTGGGCCCTTCTTCACTCCAGGGCTTTACCCCATGGTACTCTACCAAGCAGGTCCCCGAAGAGGTTAAAGTCAGCTCTCCTGAAGTCCAAGATAGCGAGCTTGCTGTGCGCCCTCCTCACTGCCTTAATGATCGCGAACTCCACCACCTCATGGTCACTGCAGCCAAGGCTGCCCTTGAGCTTCACCTTCCCCTCCTCATCTCCCCTGCCTCTTCCTCCTAAAGACCCTGTACCCTTCCATTCCAACACTCCAGTCATAGGAGCCATACCACCAGTTTTCCGTGATGCCAGTAAGATCTTGTTCCTGCAGGCACACATCTCCAACTCCTGTTTATTCCCCACACTGTGCGTGTTTGCACAGAGGTGTTTCAGTTGGACTTCTGATGGAGCTAAGTGACTGACTAGAGTGGCTGGAATTCCTTTGAGGTTAATACCCCTGTGCTTCCCTGTCAGCTCCTACTGCCTCAGAAACCCCTGGCTCATCTCCACTGTGTGTCCACCACATCTCCCATTACCAGGCTGAGGGCCCTCGCTTGCACCCTGTCCCTCTGACCTCAGCATATCACCCCTCCAGGTTGTCACAGGGAAGCCTGGTATTGTCCCCCTCCTTGTTCACACCTAGTGTCAAGCCCTGTCAGTGAGCCCCACAAGCTCCCGAGCCATGAGATGGACAGCAATAAGCACGCTTGGCCATCACCCACAGGTAAACCAGCTGGAGACAGCCAAGGGAGAACATGAGTGAGCAGGCAGAGTATGAGAGCAGCTGTCCTGTGGGTCCACACTATACCAGAACACTTTCCTATCAAGGAGTAAGGGGCAAATTGAACCTTCTGCGCCTGTGCTCAGAACCACACGTATTTGATAAGCAGATCTCAAAAAGAATAGTTGTTCTCCAGGAGATCAAATGAAGGCCAGGTCCCTTAGACATGAACACAGCTATTCCACCCAGCTTCTCCCCCACCACAGAGACCCCAACACCTCTGCACATCCACCTTCTGCCATGGCTGCCTTCCCAAGAGGGTCCCACTGACTCATCCCACACCTGAGGCTGCTCCTCCACTTGCTGGGATCACACTGGAGCTGTTGTGCTCACGGTGTTGGAGCTCAGCCCCCATTGCTGTCTAAAGCCGAGTGTAACTTTGCATCCTGTATCAGCACTGGGGCAATATCAGATCATTGCTGTTATCCCATTCCATTTCCATTTCAACCCATGGGACTGCTTTCCCTCCCCGATCCCCACTCCCGGGCACACACGGGTGACAGAGCAGCTGTCCATCCCACATTTCTCAGAAGGCAGAAACACGATCATACAGCTCCCTGCTGCACCTCTGCTGGTGGCAGTGCCACGTTTACGTTTGGACTCAGTGGTCTTCAGGGTCTTTTCCCACCTAAACGATTGTATGATCTCCTATGTAATGCCCTGTTGCACACCCGTATTCCTGGCAGATGGATGAGCTCCATGAGCCCAGGCTGTATCCCAGGAGTAGAGGCACACAGAACCCTCCTCACAGCAGGAATTGTTTGCCCACCGCCATGGTGTACGGCACCAGCGTGCAGTGACAGCCATGGATAGGCACTGGAATGGGCTGCCCAGGGAGATGATGGAGTCACCATCCCTGGGGGTGTTCAAAACACGGGTTGATGAGGCACTTGAGGCCATGGTCTGATGGTCTGATGGTTAGGAATATGATGGGATAAAGGTTGGACTTGATGACCCTGGAGGTCCCTTCCAACCATAACGATTCTATGATTCTATGATATCAAACCAAACACCTCTCGTGTTTTCCTCACACACAGCACCCTGTAGTACTGAAAGAGGAAAATCAAAGGTGTGATGCTACTCAGAAGCTTCTGATATGAACCTTCGCTCAGCAGGGTTCTGGCCTGACTGAAGTCACTCATGCTGACGCTGGATGGTTGTATTTGGACCAAGGCAGCGCACACCATGCACACAGCAAGGTCCTCCTGGGAACACTGGTGTCTGAGAACTCACACTTGGAAGACACTAAAATACCTACAGGCAACAATGCGTTCATTCCATAGGTTGAGTGAGGTGTGTTCTTTGGCGCAGACGCCTTCCAACTGGTCCACCAGCCTGTTCTTACTGGTTACACAGAATCAGTAAGGTTGGAAGGGACCACAGGGGTCATCTGGTCAAACCTCCTTGCCCAAGCAGGGTCATCCTAGAACACATGGCACAGGACTGCATCCAGACAGGTCTTGAATATCTCCAGTGAGTGAGACCCCACAGCCTCTCTGGGCAACCTGTTCCAGTGTGCAGGAACTTGCACAGTGAAGAAGTTCTTCCTCATGCTCAGGTGGAACTCCCTGTGCATCAGTTTCTGCCCATTGCCTCTTGTTCTGTTGGTTGGTACCACTGCAAAGAGCCTGGCTCCATCCTCTTGACACCCACCCTTTAGGTATTTACACACGTTAATGAGGTCCTCTCTCAGTCACCTCTTCCTGAGGCTGAACAGGCCCAGCTCTCTCAGCCTTTCTTCATAGGAGAGATTCTCCAGACCCTTGGCCAACTTAGCGGCTCTCTGTTGGACCTGCTCCAGGAGCTCCATGTCTCTCTTGTAGTGTGGAGCCCAGAATGGACACAGGACTCCAAATGCGTCTCACCAAGGCTGAGAAGGGCAGGATCACCTCCCTCGACCTGCTGGCAATGCTCTTCCTAATGCACCCCAGAATTCCATTGGCCTTCCTGGCCACAAGGGCGCACTGCTGGCTCATGGACAGTCTCTTGTCTACCAGGTGCCCCAGGTCCCTCTCCACAGTGTTACTTTGCAGCAGGTCAGCCCCCAGCCTGTACTGGCGCATGGGGTTGTTCCTCCCCAGGTGCAGGACCCTGCATTTGTCCGTGTTGAACTTCAGAAAGTTTTTCTCTGCCCATCTCTCCAACCTATTGAGGTTTCTCTGAAGGGCCACACAACCCTCTGAGGTATTGGCCACTCCTCCCAGTTTTGTGCCATCAGTGAACTTGCTGTGGAGGCACTCTACCCCCTCATCCAAGTCACTGATGGACAAATTGAACAACACTGGGCCCAGTACAGAACCCTGGGGGACACCACTAGTGACAGGCCCTTCCAACCAGACTGTTACTGAGTTTCTGGACATTCCACATGAAAAGTGTTACAGAGCTCAGATGCATTTCAGTAACACAAGCTACAACTACATCTTACACAACTACACAAAGCTCTTTAGTAGCCCACTGGAAACCAACAACACTGTCTTTGATTTCATTTAGATACTGGACACATTTTGTGAAGTCAACTGAGATATTTGGATCTTTCAGGTTGAAAGAACCAAATCTTACGAGCCTCAGACACTTCCCACCAATATTTCTCTGCCATGTAATGTGCATGGTATTTCAGTTCTTGGTGGGAACTGACTTCCCCTTCATCCACGTCCTCTGCCAGGCCATCAGGAAAGGGTGGAGCCTTCATATGCAGCCTGTTGTGTTTGTTGGGAGATTTAGATAAGTCCACCCACCTTGACTCTTCACCGTCCCACAGTGAGATACAACTGGATCTGATTTCTGTCAAATAGATCAAACACAAGAAATTCCCCAGTGCAAAGCCGATCACTTCTACATACAAATCAAACACATTCAGTAAACTGCAGCTTCTCCCCGAGGCAGTGTGTTAATGCCAGGCCCACTGAGTCATCTGGGCATTCTCTGCTAGCTTCAAGAGAAACAGCTACGTTTTCAGCAGCACATCTATGGCTACCATCGTTGTTCAAGTCAGTTTTCCTGTTCACTGCATTTTCTTCACATCTTTCAATGAATTACTCAAGAACTCCTTTTATTACTTCACCAGTTGGTCAGATTGAAAGCTTAGAAATGCTTTAAGGGAATTGCTGTAAGAAAACCAGCAGCAGCAGACTGAGATGACATTTTCAAAGGTTAATGTTTAGTCATATTCCATACACAGCAGCCCACAACAATTCTTGAATACTTTAACTGGAAAACCAGCGTGATCTTCAAGGCGAACCTCTAGATGCAGCTCCCCTGCTCCAGCAATAAGATGTTCACTAGATCCTTCGATAATACACTAGAAAATAGTAGGGATTAAACATTTTAAGAATTGATCAGTATTAACAGAAGCACAAGGACTAAATCAGAAAAATTACAGATCCCGAAACTGCTCAACTCCAAGTAGGTAAAAATTTGTACAAACTATCATCTCTGTATTATTTCCAGGAGTGCTTCCGAACAAATCTCCTCACCAACAAACCTGGGTACT
This sequence comes from Aegotheles bennettii, assembly GCA_013398125.1. Classification (NCBI taxonomy): domain Eukaryota; kingdom Metazoa; phylum Chordata; class Aves; order Caprimulgiformes; family Aegothelidae; genus Aegotheles; species Aegotheles bennettii. Next base: position 4,762 of record VZRW01007853.1, on the reverse strand, counting down.
CCCACATTAAACATAGTTTCTGTCCTATTGAGGTATCTGAGCATTAAAACTGCTGCTCAGAAACCCAACACTATTTGCTGCAGAGTTGTATTTTTGCTCAGGATCTTCCTACTCAAATGCTGAGTGAACTTATCCCTACTTATCTTGTGTTAGCTCATACAACTGCAACTGAAAACCATCTTAAGCCTGCATCTGTGCCTTTAGATCACATGAAGAGCTCTCTCTGAATAAAATCCAGTAGCTCTAAAGCTAAAACTTACAGATAATGCTCACCTGAACCACAGGATTAGACTTGGCCAGATGTTTTAGACCTTCAGCTAGTTTTGGTAGATCAGCAGGGTTTTTGCATCAACAGCAACGTGTACAACTGGACTAACACTCAGTTCCATCACTTCAATGTTGTGGGCATGTGGCACATGTACCACATGTGGGCACGGTAATGGTACCCATCTTCACCAAAAACTGGTCAACACCAGCTAGACCAACAATGTTGCCACAAGGTACATTCTCAATGGGCTCAACGTAACAACCCATCATCAAAATGGTTCTACCTAAGTCTTTTCACAAGAAGGAACAGTGCCTGTTATGTGCCTACAATCCTCCTGGATGGCTGATTTTATCAAACAGGAAAAGAAGATGAAGAAATAGAACCTTCATTAGGATTCCAAAAAACTAAAAGCAAGCATTTGTTATAGCAAAAGAAATAAACTACTTCTATCTATCTTTGAATCAGTTTTACTTAAAGTTCCTTCTTGCCAGGTGTGTAGTTTGGTCCCACGATTCAAACCTTCTGTCCAGTAGAAACAATACCAGAGCAGACTCATCCAGAGGCATAGAAACACCCCTTATCAGATGTGGGGACCATTTTGGGAATACACAACATCAGAAGCCCTTTGGGATCACAGTCTGACACCTGCAATAAAACATGTATCTGCATCAGACATATTTTCTGTGAGACTTCAAAACTTAGAATTATATACATGTGATTCCCAAAATTCAGTGAACCTCACAAACAGCTCCTCCCTTTTTCAGTTAGTAAAGCACAAATGTGTGCAGACAGATGAATTATCTCTACAGTTGCTATCAAAGATTCTTTGTTAAGGTAATGAACCATCACCACTGTTGTTTCTTTCGATATTGAGACCGCTGTTAGTAGTTACTCCCTGCTCGCCGAAGCTTCCCTCTCCTGGTAGCATGCTCCACGGTATCACTAAATCTCTACTAATATGACCCACTGCCAGGAAAAGTTTTGAATAGGGGGATTTAAAGATCTCCTGTAACCCATTAGAATCTGGACGACAAAATACAGTGCTAGAAGTTTGCGTCCCAGCGGTCATGTGGATGATATGGCCAGAAGCAGGACCTCTGGCCAGAGTCTGATTAAGGGAGTGGAACATCTCTGGCCAGAGTCTCATTAAGGGAGTGGAACATCTCCCTTGTGAGGAAAGGCTGAGGGAGCTGGGGCTCTTTAGCTTGGAGAAAAGGAGACTGAGGGGTGACCTCATCCATGGTTACAAATATGTAAAGGGTGAAGGTC
>VZRW01007849.1:43990-68044 GCA_013398125.1 Aegotheles bennettii | reverse complement strand
GGGTGGTGGAGGGGGGTGGTGGAGAGGGTGATGGAATGGAGTGAGGGAGCAGGGTGATGCAGCGGGGTGATGGAGAGGGGTGATGGAGCAGGGTGATGGAGCAGGGTGAGGGAGAGGGGTGTTGGAGCAAGGTGATGGAGAGGAGTGATGGAGGAGGGTGGTGGAGCAGGGTGATGGAGCAGGGTGTTGGGCAGTGTTGCACGCCGGGCACCTGCTGAGGCATCACCGTGCTGATCAGCTGCGAACGCTGTTACTAAACTTGGCACCGCAGCTGCCTGCAACTTCAGCAGATGTTTCTAATTTTTAGCACAGTGGAAATTTCTTGAATCACTTTTAAACTCAATTCCCAGGGAGGAAACCTCGAGTGAGTCATCCCTCAGTGAAGCCATTGGCTCTGCAGCAGATATTATCTGACAGCCGAGCCCGCTGAACCGTCCGGCTCACTTGTCTTCTCGCTCCTGTGTGCCAAAGCAGTCGTCCTGTGTGGATCAAGTGTCCTAAATACTGAAAGGGAACGATTTGACCCACCCTTCCCTCCTTCCCTTCTTCTCACCCCATTCCCTGTGCCGGGTCGGCCGTTGTTAGGGAAGGGAGCACTCGCACAGCGGGGTGAGTCAGCGCGGGGATGGACCGGGGGTGATGTTCCAGCACCTCACCTACCCCTGCAGCCTCTGCTTCACATGAGCTCAGCCTTGGCCTTCTGCTGGTCCCAGGCAATGGTTCGAGATGTCCCTTCTGCTAAGCTGAGCTGTGGCACAGAGGGTGACAAGTGTCTTGTCAGCGTGGGGCAGTGGTGGGTGACACAGAGCACCTGAGACCAACTTAGCTCCAAAATATTTTGCCCTGCTCTGCTGAAGGCCCCTTTGTGCACCTTCATGCTCCCTTTTTTGCAGTAGAATTGGTCTGGGGTGGTAAATTCAGGGCGTCCTGCATGCAGGGCCAGGAAGGCACAAGAGAGATGCTGGTGTTTGCTGGCAACCTTCTGCAAGCAAAACTCGGTTGGTTGCTCAGGGTCCAGAGGCTAAATGGTGTCTCTAAATGTGTGCATGGGTGGGACAAGGTCTCATCTGGGGAGGGAGCAGGTCTCAGAGCAGCTTTCTCTGCAAGAGCTGACGGGCACTTTTCTGTTCTTCCTTCAGGTTCTGCTCCACCCCAACAGTGGGGCAGCAGGGAAGGACGGTGAGATAGAGACGCTGCGGCTGGCTCAGTACAAGGCATTCTACACCACAGGTACTGTGTCCCCTTCAGAGCCAGTGAGGTCTGGGAAAAAACTTCTGACATTCTTGGTTCCCTGCACATACACGTAAAAACCAACCTGGGTTAATTCAAGCAAGAGCAAAGCCAGTGAGGTAAGGTATGTGTCTGTGTGATGGGCTTTGCAGCCCAGGGATGTTGGACTTAGGAGGACCCTCAGGCTAGCAGCAGGACCTGGGCTCCCAATGCTGGGACATGGTGGGACTGGGCCATTGCAGGTGGGTGAGAAATAGAGAGGTGATCTCGGGTCAGCCTGGAGCTCCAGTGTTTTTTCTCTCGTTTCCTCCCTAGGAGGGGCACTGGCTTGCAATGGGAGCGTTGGGCCAGCTGAGCAGCACCAGCCACCCCTCATTTTCAATCTGAATCGCGATACCCAGGAGCAGGAGCCTTTGGATGTGGCATCCAGCGAGTACCAGGCAGTGCTGCCTGCAATCAGCAGGGCTTACACCCAAGCTCTGGAGGACATTGCAACAGACAATGTCTCAGTTGCAGATTACTCCAAAGACCCTGCTGTGACCCCCTGCTGCAATGTGCACCTCGTGGCCTGCCGGTGCCGGGACCTTCGCACGGGAGGAAGAGCAGCACAGCTTTGTCTTTAACCAAATAATTGCTCAGGCTGCTCCTTTCCCCGAGTCTGGTTTCTGTGGCTGGGACTGCTGTACATGCTGGCTCCAGGCTGGAAGAGGGATGGAGGCTGCTGTCCCCTCTGCTCCTGCCATGAACCAGGGAGGTGAGCTCGGTGTGGGTCTGTGTGAGCACACAGAGGGTCCCCTTGGCTGCAGGACTGTCCCCTGCGGCTGGAGGAGCAGACACTGCAGTACCTGGTGGCACGTGGAAGGAGACAGGCTTTTTGTAGGGGTCTCCAGCTGAGAAAGAGCCAGGTCTTGGATTAAAACTGCCTTCTGTGAGAGCTGGCTCTGGGAGAGAATTCCTCTGGGAAAGTCGCCTGGCTTTCCCCAAAATGGACCTTGAGTGGCTGGTGGGAGCACAGGACAAGGGAGGATGGGGCTTACAACCTCTGAGCAAACATCCCTTCTGGTGCCCTGGAAGCCCGTGGCTGCAGAGAGAAAATTCCCAGTCCGCATGAGGTGAGTGCTCTGGGAAAAGGAGCACCTGCCCCACCAGCCACCAGGCAAGGCTTAGTAACGGGGTTATGTTAAAGACCCAACTGTCTGTAAGAGAAAGGGGGTGCTGGGGTCTCCCTCCCGCTGCCCTCCTCGTGGGCAGGACACTGGGCTTGTCCTGTGGCCGCTCTGCACTGCCACAGCGGAGATCGATGGAGTCCCAGTGTTTGGAAAAGGCGTTTTTGGGAGGTGTGGGAGGGAGATGTGCTCTTACAGGGCCATCTCAGGGCAGATGCAAAGGCCTGGGGAGCTGCAAACAAAATCGAAGGTGCAACTGAAACGTAAGAAACCACCGGGATTTCTCAGCAGCCACGTGAGGGTTTTCTGAAACCATTCTGGACTCCAATTTACGCACCCAGATCTTTCTTTGGACAAGTGGATGTGGGTGAACTTGGCCAGGTGAGTGGGGTGGAAGCAGCTGTCCTCCCACCAACCCCCCAGCCCCACTCTCCCACTCATAACTTAATCAAGACTGACATCTTTAGGGCCCCACAAAGAACAGCAGGAGCACGGGCAGCGAGCTGCCAGGGACAGGCTGTGACTTTATTCTCTTTAAACATAGCAAATGGCATCTCCTCTAATATCACTGCAAAAATACTTTGCCTGGGTAAAATAGTATGTATATACTGTACAAAGACATAAGTTTAATATACCTTCCTATAAGTACATTTATACACATAAAACAGCATAAATTAGAAAAGGGACAAACGGGTATATAAAATTCTGGTTACATACAAATCTGATTAAATTAGCATTTACATTGTGGTTCTAACATAGAGTTTGTTAAATATAGCCATGTGCATACAGTACATTGACACCCCACCCAGACACGAATTAAAACAAGGGGCTAGCGGGGCCAGGCAGTCACTTAAACATACCGTAGGAAAAAACAGTGGCCCACCTTGGGTGGCTTTTGGGTTTTTTTTCCTCGTCTTGGGGACTCACAAATGTGTTCTTCGAAATTCCTGGCTTTTCCAAAGCACTTCCCAGCAGCTGTCCTAAGCGCAGATGTTTGCTTCTCATCATGACCTCTTCGCTTTGCCCGGCTGACCTCCACGGCACAAGATTATCTACCAAAATCAAAACAGAAGGGCCTTACTTTTCCCAGCAACAGGGTGTGTTTCAAGTTGGTTTTACGCACATGGGAGGAGAAGGGGGAGGGATGTCCTGCAGTGTTTTACTTTCCACTCAAAGGCAAATCTGAGAGCCGTTTATTTATTTACTCTCCCCCTCCCCGAATTTACAGTCCTGGGAACAGGAACCACCTGGCTGGGTGATAAGTGTGCCTTGCCTCTGGCACTGTGCTGAGCACAGCCATGCTTGCAGGAGTTTGGTTACTGGAGGTCAGCTCTCTTTGCCTCCCTAGGTCCTCTCAAAAAGTCCAGCTCCTGGCACGGCGGGAGGGGAGAGGTGTGTGCTGTGCATCACCGTGTCTCTCCGGGGTCTCCAGAGGAGCCTGGAGTTGAACACCTACGTGTTAGCCTGGATCAGGGGAGGGAAGGCCATAGCCTAAGCAGCAGCAAAACCTTTGAGTGAAAGAGTAAAGCAGGTGTAGAGAAGGACAGGCAGCAGCGAGGACCCTGAGCCACTTGACATCAGCTACTCATGCCATGGGATGAGGCTGGAGACCTTGGGCTAAGATGTGCACCTGCTTCTGGATGGGGCCTGGGCAGAGCTGCAGCACCTGATTGGGTGCCTCAGCAGACACTAACCACAAGCCAAGGCACAGATCTCCCCTTTACCAGCTCCAGCCTGGCATCTTCCAGCAGTATGGATGTGATCCTCCTCCTGTGATCTGTCTCTCCATGGGCTTCAGGACCATCACTTGCCCAGTTCTGAGGCACAAGCACTGGCACTGGAATGCACATTTCCCAGATAATGTACTGACAAACTGGGCTTAATCCTGCAAGCCCTAGCTGCCCAAAATGTCTGTCTGAGCTACCGGGGCAGGAGCTGCTCTGAGGAAGAAGAGGCCAGTCAGATTCTGCCAAATTTGCTCATAGAATAGAATCATGGAATCATTTAGGTTGGAAAAGACCTTGAAGATCATCGAGGCCAACCACTGAAACATCATCCCCCGTGAAACACGATTGCTAGTAGAGCTTTACTGCAACATCTGTGGTCTTTCCTCTGCTCACAGCCAGCTGTTAAGAAGAAAAACCATTTAAAATCATTAGTGTCACATGTCCACACAAGGGAACGAGTGAGACCCCATCCAGCAGGCAGCCAGGAGCAACGCGGGCAAATACCAGTCCTGTGGAGCCAAAGGTGCATCTGCAACGTGGTCACTTGTATTAAGATCCATGGCCTGGAGCAGCGGGGACATGTGGACCCCACACTGGGGCACTGATTCCTCCCTCCTGCAGACAGCAGTGCTGCCAGGGTGGTGCCATCGTGCTGTCGAGGGTGGCCCTGGGGCACGAGCTGCGGGACCTCGTGCTCCTGCCCATCCTTCCAGGGAGCAGGTGGGAGTGGGAGCTGCAGCATCCTTCAGCAGCACGGGCAGGCTGCCCGGTGTTGGAGGTAGCCACGGACTGATGTGAGAGAGGTGCTTTTCAAGGTTGTGTATAAGTGAGGAGAAGCTGTCTTGGAGGGGCTGCCTGCTGTACGCAATCCAGCCGGGTTTAATGAAACTGTGTTCCTGACAAAGCCTTCACACCAGCTCCGGTCCCAAGGCTTCAGCGTGCAGCTGAATGCAGAATGGATCATGTATGCCTGGAAAAGCACCAAGCAATCTGCTGGAAGAAATCACCTTTCCTACTGAATCTCAGGAGTTTTAAGAAATCCCCTGATGTGCATTCCTCGGGTCCACATAGCCCATCTTGCTTGCTGAATCCTGTAGGACTTCTTTTGTCAGACCTCATGTCACTACCCAAATTCTGACTATGCCTTGGTGGGCAGAGGCACTACAGGAGCTCCTAAAAGTGGAGCTGGCCGAGTGGTGTCCAGCCTGGCCTAAAGCATACACCAACAGCTCCTGACACCGATGGAAACCTCACTGACACTGATAAACCCACAGGAGGGTGGCAGCTGCTCGGGCAGGTAATGAGAAAACAGCTGTAATTGCTGCAACCATCTGCAGCCAGAGCTGGGTTTGCCCTTCCCATCCTGAAGCCTCCCGACCACCCCAAGCAGGGGCAATGCAGCCTCCTCCCAGCACATCCAAGCTCGGCCCCTTCGCCTCACCTGAAGCTGGAGCCTGCTGTCCATCCCAGTAACACCCGAGTCCTTCCTGTGCAGGACCAACAGCGGACCTGAAAGTGCTTAATCCACCCCATCAATGCAAGCAAGAGATGGAACTGAACTTGTTTAACCTCCTGCCGCAGGATCCTTCAGCAGTCCTGGCAGTAGCAACATTCGCTCTTGTTGAGGCCACTTTTTATGAGCCCTCCTTGGACTTCTCATCTCTTCTCTGATCTGTCCCTCCTCCTGTTTAATGAAGAGGCAGTTTTCAACAATCGACAACAGATTTTATGTTAGACCGAAGCTGCTTTTCCTCACTCTTCACAGCTGAGCCTCTGAAGTTTTGCTTGAGGTCAGGGGAAGGCGAGATGTTTCAAAATGGAGAGGAATTGCTGGGGCTGAGCACTGCTGTTTCTCAAAAAATATGTCTAAGTTCAAAGCCCTACTCGTGGCGTGGGCTGCGGGTGAATATTCCATTTTGTCACAAGTTTTGAGGTTTTTAAGCGTCTTTTTGTTGCACGCTGGAAAACAAACAAAACCCTTCCCATGTTTCCACAAAGCAGAATGCTGTCAAAACATTTTTGTTGGATAAGGTCAGGTTTTTTCTCCCTCCTTCTCCACACAGAAGTGACCGATGCCTGAAACCCCCCTTGAGCGGCGTCACTGAGACCGAAGATCTCAGCGTTGAGCAAACAGCACAGTCAGTGAGATCCAGAGCATCCAAACATCCCGACCAATTCCTCACTGGCTGGGAGACCCGATGCAAACACATCACTGTCAGCAACGAGGGGTAAAACCCAGCTCCTGGCTGCAGAGGCTCTATCTGGAAGCTCCAATCGCTAAGCCACCATATCAGGGAGTATTTTTGGAAAGCGCCTTCCCTCCCACACCACCTCCTCCCTAACATCACACATGGTGCTCTGTCAGGTTAATTACAGCACAGGGTTTTGACAGATCAAAGTTCATTTAATGAAGTGCCTGCTGGTGTACAGCAGGGCTTTGGGGCTGCTTTTATACGGCGTAGTCCCAGCAGGAAGGCTCATTCAGGAGCAGCGGGATTCCTGCTTGCTGGCATTTGCTTGTCCCCCAACCACATGTTCAAGAGCAGGTTCATCAGAAGGAAGCAAAGGATTTCTCTCTGGCCCTGCTGCTCCTTGCAGGGGCCTGGGCCACCAGCTTCTCTGTGGCCACAGGACTTTGGCCAGAGGAGGGACATTTTAAATATCCTTCTTGGGTAATGGAGTAGGAGAACTAGAAAACTCCCATCCCCAGTTTGCAGCAGGTAACAAGATAACGAGGGAAAACTGGTCTAAGGTTTATGGGACATGAGTGAGTTGGCAGTGTTGTTTCAAAGGGAGTCAGGAGCTATCTTTTATCTAAATAACACTTTGCATTACATAATAGGAAAGTGCCTCGCAGAGGTCAGCCCCAGCATATGGAACAAATCCTGTGATCCCGATAAAGTTTTTACTTCCTCCTTTTCAGGCAAAACTCCAACAGCAGGATATGCAAAAAATGGAGTAAGGGATTCAAAAGCCTGCCAAGTCTACAACTTGAAAGCCATTACAAGATTCTGCTGTATTAATGCGTTACTATTATGATGACACCACTGATTACAACCAGATCAGAACACGATACCAACATCTGTCCACTTAGGGGTTAGACACTTCACACAATAAATGCGTAACAGGAAAGGGAGCTGGAGAGACACTGCCAGGCTTAAGTTAGATTTTAAAAAGCCAGTATCTTCTTCCAATGGTAACTGAGAAAGTGCTGTATAAAAATCATACAACAGTTTAAAAGTCTGTTATGCCTTTCATCTTTGTACTTGGAAAAGGAGTTTCCTTTTCAGTTAGCTCAGAAATGAAGACACTGGTGAGGTTGGGGTATGTCCCAGTTGCGTTCCATAGCTAACACCACTGACTGTAAATGCAACAGGGAGTATTGAGTTTTATTTCTAAATGATGGTCTTGTTCAAATTAAACCTGTTTCTGGTAATACTAGAAATCTGTGCAAGGCACGAAGGTCAGACCTGGATCTGAACATCATGCTGCATATGCACTTCATTCAACTAGCTTGTTCAGACCCATCTCTAATTACTAGGTTTAATCAGCTCTGCCCCATCCCTAGCTGCCCTTCAGTGGGGGTGGACCTTTCCTGGCACTGTCCCTATAACTTGATTAGTTATTTGAGGCTTCACAGTGAGCTGGGACAACATGGGGGCAACAGTATCTCTTCTGTAAGAGGTTAATGCTTTCTTCTTAGCATGAGGACTGAACTGCAGTTTTAGGGGTCCCGAATGCTCACAGGAGGAAACTCATTCTCGTCATCAAGACACACTGGTCCAGTTGCAAACTCATGCTCTGGGATAACCTCTCCTCGCAGGGCACCACCGTCCTCCGAATAACCTGTCCAAGTGAAAACAGAAAATGTTACCCATCATAGAATCATAGAATCATTATGGGTGGAAGGGACCTCCAGGGTCATCAAGTCCAACCTTTATCCCATCATATTCCTGACCATTAGACCATTAGACCATGGCCTCAAGTGCCTCATCAACCCCTTTTTTGAACACCCTCAGGGACGGTGACTCCACCACCTCCCTGGGCAGCCCATTCCAGTGCCCAACCACCCTCCCAGTAAAGAACTTCTTCCTAATCTCCAACCTAAACTTCCCCTGATGGAACTTGAGGCCATTTCCTCTTGTCCTGTCATCAGCAACTGGGGAGAAGAGACCAACACCAGCCTCACTACAACCTCCTTTTAGGTGGATGGAAGGAGGCTGGAGGAGACAAACAGAGGAGACACTATTTTATCACCTTTTTAGCACAGAGCTGCTTGCTCCAGCTTTTTGGCAGAGCACTGGGGGACTGCAGAGAGAAAGGTATCTCCATCGACACTATGGATTAGGGAATGGACTGCATGGCTCCTGTGGCAGAAGTGTCCTCCTCCCACCATGAGTGTAAGCACCAATTCCAGAACAAGATCCACATCTGTGTGTGGACCTTTAGGCTTGGGAATACAATGAGATAGTCACCCAGTCTTCTGCAACAATTTAGTGCTGGTTTCATTAGGGTAAGGTGTAACAGGTTTAGGAAAATCTGTAGCAATCTTGCCACAAAAATAGTAAGATTTTACTTCTACACCCATGGTTTGAGCTCCTGGAAACCAGCCTGGCAGCAGCTGCTGTGTGACAGACTGTGGAGCTGGGATGTGGTTACTGCTCTGCCGGCGGGCCCGTTTGTGGTGCAGCTCTGCACAAGGAGCAGAAGTGCTGGCAGGGGGTCCTGAGAAGCAGAGAAGGAAACTCCAGGCCTGTTCTGGGGGCAGGGGATGAACAGTGTGAGCTCCAGAGAGTCCTGCTGCCCTAGTCTGCATTGCACAAGTGGTGTTTCTGGCTGAACTCTTGGAAGCTGGGAGGCTTTCCACTTTGCCCGGGTGGCTTTTGTGCTTCTGCCCGAGGAAGGGCAGAGGTGATGCTCACCTGGCATGGTCGAAGCTGAAGGCACTGTACTTTGTCTGGCTACAGTTGCTGCGTAAGATTGAGGTAATGGAGGCTGAAGGTCGTTTTCTTTGTTCTCCTCCATCTTTCCTGAGCCAAGCAGACTAATTGTACAGGAGCGAGAGAGGGGATAAGAGTTAGTTCTGATCCCGGCCATTCCTTCCCCAGCCCTGGCTTAGCCAAGCACACACATCCAAGTCTCCTTGAAGCACATCACCGCATCCAGGCACTGCCTGCAGCCCCAGCAGCGCCACGGAGGAGGAGAGCATTGTGCTCTAGGAGTAAAGCAGGGGGGGAGGCAGAAGATAGGGAAAGCACTACTTCAGCTAGAGGACAATGCTGGCATGAGAATAGAAGGGAACAGATTGACCACAAAAGCTTTAGGTTACAAAGGCAAACAGTGTTTGTAATCACAGAGGGGGCTCCAAAGGGCTTCCAATAGGAGTGGACTAGATGGGAAAAGCAGCCCTGGCTAGTTTAGGATGGAGTCTGAGCAGAGATATAGTATGATGTAACGTAACTCATGACCCAAGGGCCCTTTTCAGTCCTCTGATGCTAAGAGGAACCCACATACAAAGCTGGCCTGGCAGCTCTGGACAGCAGCTTGGGCATGGGAGCAGGCAGGCGTCAGCAGGGCCGGGGCGGCCGGAGCGCGGCGTTGGAACTGCGGCTGCTTTGTGGCTTTTCAGAAAACTGCTGGCATTTTCCTGGCTGTCAGCCACCGCCCGGCTCCCAGCACATGTTACATCACACCCCACCCCAGAGGCTTCACATCTGGAGCCAAGCTGCCCAGATGTGTGCGTGTAGGGGGGGGATTACACAGCTAATCGAATTTGCATACAAACTGGGCAGCAGCACGGAAGGCTCTGGGAAGGCTCTGGGAAGGCTCTACTTCTGCTTCGGCACCGCGTGTCTGCAGGCTTGCAGCTCTCCAGGCTTCTGTTTACGGAAGCTCTCAGCATCCCAGTATCACTCCACACCATCCTACCCCCAAAGTCAGCTCTCCAGCACCCACTCACACCTGGAGAAGGTGCTCTGCTTCCCTGCCACCACGGTGGTCAGCACTCTGCTGCTGGAGGCATCTCCTAAGGCTCAGCTTCTACAGCCTAAGCTGAAATGTCCCACAACTGCCCAGGGATCTGAGATGTCTCTGCTTTCTTCTGCAAGAAGCCCCATGTCCGTGCCTGCTGACGTGGTTCCCACCCACAATTGTTGGATCAGGTAGCTAAAATCACAAAGTCAGTTCTACTTTCTTGCTCCTACAGCTCCATTTTGTGCTTTCAGGGGAAATTTCCCTTAATTTTTTTAAAAGATCATCCCCTGTATCAGATGTGTCTGGAGGGCAGAATTACCTGTGTTTCTTAATTAAGACACACTCCCCTCCATCTTGCGGGTCCAAGTTATAGATATAGAGATGTCCATCTGACGTGGTCACCAACAGTCGAGGCAGCTTCTGAATCCTAATGAGAAAAGCATCACAAGTCCAAACACATCTGCACTCACACATGGACACAGCACGCACCCGAGCTCTGCAGGCACGGGTGCAAGATAAGGGGCCACAGTGGTGGTGTTCTGCAGAGATAGTCATGTCTGCTCACAGGCTGGCAGAGGGGACACAGATGTCAGTACATACGTGGAGAGGGCACAGATGTTCCTTTGTCCGGAGATGTTCAGGCGGACAGTGGCAAAGGCTCGATCCTGGTTCATCATGCCCGATACCTGAGCAGGGAGGTAGTTGGTAGCAGCCTGGAACATCTTTCCCATGTAACCGCTCCAGGTTGGAGGCTCTTCTGGCCGGCTGAGGGGGTCACAAAGCAGCATCAGTGGGGCTACCACAACCAGCCGTGACAAAACAGATCAGGAACAGCCAAAATGATCCCGATCTCGGATACGCAAAGGCTTCCTTTGGAGCACCTGCACACATTCTGCACCAGTCTAGCTAGGGGAGAGTGGCAGCTAATACACCCAGAGCAGGCCTGGAGCAGCTGCCAGCAGGGATGCAGTGTGCAGCTTTTCCAGGACACAAGGCCAAAGAGACGGTCTGCAGCTGGTATTACTCACGGGGAGTACGTGGTGAGGAAATGGAGGCCAGCTGTAAAGGCAGATGTCTGAAGCAGAGACAGCCCTGGGCAGGCAGGTTAACCCAGGCGAGCCCCCTCACCTGTCAGTGAGATGCTCCAGTTTGAAGATGTGCACAGTCTCCGTGTTGCTGGAAGCACAGAGGAACTGGGAATCCATGCTGAACACCAGAGAGCTGATGTTCACATACCTGGGGCCAAGCAAAGACAAGACTGGTCACTTCATGGCATACTGTTCAAGGGGAACTGTTTGGTTTTGCTCACAGAGAAGAGGACAGGGAGGAAGGAGACCCACAGATGGTGAGGAGCACCCTGCCTGGCTGCTGCCCAGCTTGTGGGCTGACCAACCAGCACCCCCCTAACCCCTTTGATCAGCAGAGCTGGGGGTAGCCTCAAGGTAGTGACAAACAGCCAGAGAGGTGGAAACATCCTTGCTCACAGAGGTGTCTGTGGAGCCAACATCTGTACCAGCCCTGCTACAGCAGCTAAAGCTTCTGGTACTGCGAAGGCCAGGGTGGATACCCAAAATGCTGGGCAGCCAGACACATGCAGCACCTCCTCCTGTGCAGGCTCAGCAGGGCTGGGGGGGGGTCTTGCTCACGGCTGGTTTTGTCCTTGCAGCAGTGGGTGTAAAATCACAGACAGGTCAGCGATGGGGAAGAGGGAAAAGTCAGGGAAAGATCTAAAAACATTCCAGGGAGCCTACAGAAGGGCAGCACAAGCCCATTCCCACCATCAAGACCTGGGCTCTGCACAAATGACTTAGTAGCTTTGAAACACCTCCTCTGAGAGGGCACACATTGGGCTGGTAACTTTGGGGACTTCATTATTTCAAGTAAGAAACAATAAAGGACAGAGCAAATGGACAGAATCTACCTCTGTTCTCTGCAGTCACCCTGTTCTGTGGCAGACTGAATTGAATCACTAAACTTGCTGCAGGCAGCTGGGTGCAGCGTGGCTGTCTGGCACAAGGACATTTCTATCTGATACGCTCACTCTTGTTTTTCTTTCTGCAAAAGATGCCAAAGCCACCAGGATCTGACGTTGCCCTGCCCCTGTGTTTACATTTCTGCTCCAGGAGCCCCCTGTGTACTTGTCACTGAGAGAAGAATGAACTGACCTTTTCATCCCTCGCCGGAATTCATAGAGCTTTTGCCCACCAGGAATGGAAAATACACGAATGACTGTGCCCTGCAAAAAATGCAAGTGGAAAGATCAGGCAGGAGCAGGGCAAAGAGCGTGAGCCCTTTCTCCGACACACCCAGGAAACTTGGGACATGCAAAGGCCTCTCCTGCCTGCCAGCCAGGGTCAAGCTGAGCCCGATACACTGCCCTCTCACAAGCCAGAGTCCTTTTAGCACCCCTCCTCCACTGGCTGTGTTGGACAAGGGGCAGCTCAGAGGTCCTGCCCTCTGTGCCCCAGGCAGCCGAGCTGGCTGGGACCCCGGTGCCAGCTGCGGGCAGGGAGCACAGGCAGCAGGGGGGGGCTCCCAGCACGGGGGGGCTCCCAGCAGCGAGGGAGGGTGCTCGCAACAGGGAAGGGGCTCGCAGCAGGGAGGGAGGGGGCTCAAAGCAGGGGGGGAGCTCCCAGCAGCACTCACTCACTTTTTCGGAAGCACTTGCCAGCTTGGAGCCGGTGGAGTTGAAGGCGAGAGCAGCCAGAGGCCCATCGTGGGCAGGAATTGTGCAGGCTGTTTTCTGCAGGGCAGAAGGTAAATGTGAGTGCAGACACATTGCTGCTGGGACTGTGTAAGGGCAGGGTGTTCCCCACCTTGCACCCCATCCAGGCCTGCCAATGTGGATCCATGGGGCTGCACTGCACTCACCGTATCCCTCCAACAGCCCCAGCATTCCTTGTCTTTGCCCTGCCTTGAGCTCACTCACAGAATCACAGAATCATTATGGTTGGAAGGGACCTCCAGGGTCATCAAGTCCAACCTTTATCCCATCATATTCCTAACCATTAGACCACTCCCCACCTACTACAGCCACGGTGCTCACAGAAAGCTCATTCTGGGGGCTGTGGTCCTCAGCTCCCCACCGCCCAGCATCACCTCGCTGCCCTCTCCCAAGCCTGGCACTCTCTGTGCAGGGACAGAGCTCAATGTCTGCACAGCACATCCTGCAGCAGCACCACCCCGATGCCTGCAGGGAGCCTGGGCCCTCGCTGGGCCCTCGCACAGCAGCAGTGTTTTCCCTTGTGCTCTGCTCCTCCCCTGCTGCAGATCCTCAGCTCCTGCTGCACGTACCAGCGACAGCCTTATGTAATCCAAAGCCCTGGCATAAACAGCAGATAATCATGACCCTGCTTCCAGCCAGGGACAGATTTCCTGAGGGGAGCTTTGGACACCTCACCCTCTCCGTGACTTTGGGTCCCACATGCCTTCCAGCCCGTGGTGTGGCCAAGCAGCCACGCCTGGAGCAGCTCCAACCCTCCCTGAGCCACCTTGGTCACATCGATCCCATGGGATACACTGCTGAAACCCCCACAGAAACCCCCTGTAGGAACCCCTGTGTCAGCCTGGCAGTGGCCCTCGGGCTGCAGGGCAATGGGTCACGTTGCCCTGAATATCCCATCCTGGGAGATGGATGTCCTTGTCCTGATCTCCAAGAGGCTGTCTGCTCCGCATGGCGTCCAAGCAAGGGGGATGGGGAACGTGCCTGCCCTGAGCAATTCCCTTGCAGTCTAGCTCGGTGGAGTGCATTTATTCATCCCTCCCCAAGGCCCCATTGGCTTTGCTGTGGTTCTGTTTGTTTTCAGTCCCTGCTGGTATCCAGACGGGCGAGCTTTGCACTTACCAAAGTGTTTCCGTCGTAAAGCGCGATCTCTCCGCTGGCCGCGCTGCCGGGATAAGCCAAGTAGGAGTTGGCGTGGTTGATCGAGAGAGCACACAGACCTGGCAAGGCGAGAAGGACACAGCTGAGCTTGTTTGTTGGTGGAGGACAGAAAGCAGAAACGAGGCCATGGCCAGGGGGTTCAGGCTCTTGTCTCATTTTGGGGCACTGGGTGCACGGTGCTGGCAATGCCTCGGCCGTGGGGACACCTGCTGGCATGGGACAGTACGGCTCCCTCCTCCCTGCCACCGCCCTACCCAAGCCCCAGAAGGAGCCCACGTCCTGCTTTTGGGTACACTCTTGGCTTCTCCCCCTTTGAGAAGGCAGAATAGGTGCATGAAGCACAGCAAGGGACATCTTGGTCTCAGGGCTAACAGGACACTTGTCCAGGCACAGCTGGGCACCTCCAGATGTGTTGGTGCCGGCTCAGAGGCTCAGATGAGCAGCACAGACACAGCCCTTGGACAGAGCCTGGCAAGTGGAGCTGGCACAGCAAGGCAGCAGCCATGGGGCTGGGCAGCGCCGTTTCCTTTTTCTCCGAGTGGAAAAGGGAAGCAGGGAAAGACAAAGGAAATGCCAGAGTGTGCAGCGAGTTTCCGGCTGACAAGGAACTCGAACCTAGCTAGGCTTTAACCACAGGGGGAATTCTTCCCCATAACAGCCATCTGGTTCCATGCCAACAGGAGCATAAAGTTTCCCGAACACTCCTTTCAAAGTGAGCAGGAATTGCAGGATGAGACAGGGATGGATGGATGTGTCCATCTGCCTGTCCCCCAGGTGACCTCGGAAAGGAGCATCTCTTCCTGCCTCTCATTTCTGCCGCTGGCTGAGGACCCATCCCAGTGAATCCTGTCACACCAACGGGTCTCACTCGCTTCCTGCCCCACGTCCGCCTGCTCACAGCCTTCCCAAATCCCACTCCAGGCTTCCAACGACCTGAGCTTCCTGGCCCTTGCTGAGGGGGGGTCCCACCTAGTGCCCTGTGCTGAGGAAGCTGTGGGGTTAAAGGCTGCCGGGGATGCTGCCAGGGCACGTATAGGCATGGCTGGACACACGTGCAGGCATAGGCAGGGACAGACACACGTGCACACACACACTCAGCCACCCGCACACATGCCGTGCAACCCGTGGTGTCAGGACACGGCCCTGGCCCCAGCCCAGCACCGGGGAAGGATCGGCTGGAGCTCTCGCTTTAGGTCATTGTTTATAACCAAACAAAGAGCCCGCAGCAGAGCCAGGGGCTGCAGGATCGGCCAGAGGCCCCGGGGATCCACTCCCCATCAGTCACAGGCGATTACACCATGCCAGGGAGCAACAACGTGCAGTGATTAGAGAGGGGGACATAGGAGGGAGGAAGAGACAGCCCGGAGACTTCGCTTGTGATGAGCCAGGGTGTCTGCTCCCAGGGTGTCTGCTCGGGATGGTGTCCCCCCCCAGCACATGCTGCGGGGGGCTCAGCACTCCCCTTCTCCCAGCGGAGGATCCAGGGAAGGCTGGAGCTAAACAAAGGGAGCTCAGAGCAGCTGGGTGAGTCACCCGCTCCCTCCGCTCCGCGCCGGGCCGGGAGAGGCGCCCTGGAAACCAGGCCAGGGGAAAACACAGCTGTGAGTGTACTGGGCTGACCTCAGGGACACACAAAGAACAAGGATCACCAGGGACACGGCAGCCTTTGAAGATGCTCCTCCGCTCTCGGTGGCCCCACAGCCCTGGGGAGGGTCGGTGCACGTGGTGTTGGGCTCCGGAGGGAGGAGGCAGGCTGGTGCTGCTCAGGATGGCACCTCTGGGAATGCCACGTTGCAGGTGGCTTCCTCAAGGAGTATGGAAAAAAGCTACCGCATCCAAGAAGCTTGGCCTTGTCCCCAGGCCAGCAGGTCCGGGTGGATCTGGGGCTTGCAGGGAGCCACGTGAGGTGGTTTCCAAAGCTGCAGTTGTCCCTGAGATGTGGCATGCATGTCACCATGAGCACTGTCACCTCCTCGGTGCAAACCCTGCCCCTGACGTGAGCCATGTGAAAAACAACAGGCTCTCCCACAGTGGGCATTGTACTCTCCTGGACCAGGAGCCAGGTCCTGGTGAGGAACAGTCAGGGATCTCACAAACGTGTGCAGCAAATCCTGGTCCTCACCATGCTGGTGCTGCTGTGCCTGTGGTGCACACACCAAGGGGTGACAAACTTGCTGGGTGGTCCTACACCCCCTCACCACACACCCTGCTCTGAAAAGGGCTGTCCCAGGAGTGGTGAGGCCGGACTGCCTCGGGCACACACTGCCCTCGGGGTCAGGCTCGGGACTAATGCAGACGGCCCCAGGACACAGGGGGCACACATGGCACAGCATTTGTCACTCAGCTCATTTCAATGACAGCTGCTGCAGTAAAAGGGTTTTAAAAAATTAAGCCCCTCTGAAGTCCTGTGATCCGCAGCAGCCTGGTCCTGTCCCAGCAAGCACTGATTGCTGCTGCTCTTAAATCATGAGCTGGTCATGCAGCCTGCTGCAGAACAGCCCCAGGCCTGGCTACCCCTGCCCTTCCTGCTACGGCTGGGCTTTCTTGGGAAGCTTTTAAACTTTAATTATATTCCCAGTATTTGGTATGTTTAATCCATATGGAGAGGCCAACTGTTGAGACCTGAAGTAGGTCAGGGGAACCACCGGAAAAGTGTCCCGTGACAGCCCAGAGCCCACGTGTGACCACATCAGCAACTTCCCAATCAACCACCCGTGAGCTGCTGTTGCAGCTGCACCCAGCTGGGACATCACAGCAAGGCATGGCCAGGACATCACGGCACCGTCCAGCTGGGGCATCACGGCAACACATGGCTGGGACATCACAGCAAGGCATGGCCAGGACATCACAGGAAGACATGGCCAGGACATCACAGCAATGCCCAGCCAGGACATCATCACAACAAAGCATGGCCAGGACGTCACAGCAAGGCACGGCCACGCTGCTGCAGGCGCTCGGCCAAGTTCCCCAATCTGCTGCTAAAAATAGCTCCTCTCCCATGAGCAGGAAAGCCGGATTCACCCTCTGCCGCACAGAGAGAATCTGTTCCACAGCCACCTGCCCTGCCCCTCGGGTTTGCAGCGTATATGGAATAATATCAGGCAGCAGCCTGGGCTCCGGGGAACTCCCTGGCAGGGAATCAGCTCTGTGCCTGGCTGTGTTTTCTGCCCCGGGTGATCGTCACAGCACTAATCCCTTTGGGAGCTGACCCCAAGCCCGTGAGTAACCACAGGAGAGTTCTACCTTAGCAGAGCAGTGCATGTCCATGGCCAGGAGAGAACCTGGGTCAGCCGCAGGTCTGCAGGGGCTGCAGAGCTCTGCAGCACAGTGTGGGGGATCGGGGCGGCTCTGTCCGGGGAGCAGAAAGGCCCTGGGATTCTCTGCTGCAGGGCACGGTGAAGGAAGGGCAGGGAGCCCTGGAGGGAGGGTTTCAAGTTGTCCTGTATGTGAAGGGAAACTTGCAGTCCTGGCCTGTCTTACAGCTTTCCACTTGTGAAAGAGAATCGAGGCACACTGTGGGAAGCTGTGAGCTGCACACACATCCCACACGAGGACAGGACAGGACCCAGCCTGGGAGGTGAAGTCAACCACGCTGACCATTTCTGCTCTCCTTTGATGTGTTTGCTCAGGACAGAGCAGGGTTTAGCTCAAGACAGAGCAGGGTTTAGCTCAAGACAGAGCAGGGTTTCTGCTCTCCCAAGACCAGCTGACTGCCTCTATACACTGCTGGCTCCCTGATGCTGAATTAAGATACACAGGCTGGTTTAAATTCTGAGTGCTGTGGCTCCTGCAGAGCTGATCTCTCCCTTTCACACAGTTTTCCTGTGCTTACCTGTTGTATTTGGAGGTGTATCCACAATAGTCTTCAAAAGCTTCATGTCCTTAATGTTATGGATGTAAATTGACTCCTCCAGGCAAACAACCAGCCTCTGCAAGGACACAAGGGACATGCACAGAACCTCACCAGCATGGGCACTCTGTCTGCTGCTCCCACAGTTCACACACCCAAATCTTCACTGTTAGAAAAACTCAACAGGAATTTCTCACACATTGAAATGTAATGGAAATGTGATCTGTTCTGCTCTCCACCCCCTCTCACTGGACAACCTTTGGTTTTGTATGACTCTGCTTTTGAGAGCTGCCTGCACCCGGTCTTGCTTTGAAAGCAGCTAAAATATCATGACTTCTCTGCAACTCTGGGGGCTGATCTTGCACATCCCCAGGCCCCAGGAACAGCAATACACTTATACCCTAGCCATTGTCATCTTTTGCTACTCCAACTTTTCTTTGCAGTTCTTTTTATAGCAAATTATTTTTTGATCATAAAGGCCATAAATCATAGAGGCTGCCAGTCCTACTTGTCAGTATGCCCACAGATGGGACTCGCCCTGACTCTTCCCTGACTTGGGAGCAAACATTTAGGTGATGGGTCTCCCACTACTGCTAAACCTAATGCATCTGTTCAGCAAATTAATGTTCTTTTCCCATTCAGCATCAGCAGGCAAGACTCTGCTTTATGTGCCCTGCAGAACTGCATAAAAACTGGACTGGGAAACATTTGTTCAGGGACAGTCACATCTACACCTTCTTGGCAGAAGGGTAGGGTATTGCCAAGCTAATGTGCTTGTACCTCTTCTGCTGGACTCATCAGGAAGAGCCACCCAGCCAGCCAAGAGAGGAGCTGCCAAGTGATGGGGCGGAAAGGCAGAAAGGAAAAAGGAAGCCTGATGCTGTAACCTTAGCAGCAGGCCACCATCTCCGTGACCACAAACTTTGTGTCTCAGCTTTGTCCAGATCTCGATGCGTTACCACAGGGGCATTTTGCACAGAGGCTTTTTTTGGGACCAGGCTTTGACTCTGGCTGAAGGGCCGTGCTCTCTAAGCCCAGTGAGTGCACAGCTCCACCTGCATAAGTGCCAAGTCCCAGAACCTCCCAAAGAAAACGTAAGGCCAAACTCCATCCAGGCTCCTGAAGTCAGAGCACCCAAATCCATGTACAGGAAGCCTCCACCTCTTTAGAAATGAGGCCACTTATTTAGTATCTAAATGTGGAGCTTAGTCACTGACTTGGAACACCCACATTAGAAAATCTTCGCCTTGCTCCACCGTTACTCTCAGATCAAACTCTTTCCCACTTCTATTCCTGCTAACCACAGCATCTGGGGCTGTGTTAGAACCATTTTGCATTTCCAGGAAGACTTTGCCTTTTCTACAGTAACAGGCACCAACTTGCTAGCAGAGACCATCAGAGTAATATTTATACAGCTGATTTCAGCAAAGCCACCACGTGCTTTCCCAGAACTGCAAAACACACTGCTGTTGAGGTACAGGTGAAGGGAGGCTTCCAGATGACAGCAAGGCAACAGCCCGAGCTGCAGCAAGAGATGCTGGCACCCACAGGGACAAAATCCAGGCAAGTGATGGGGGCAGGAGGCAAACAGGTGAAGGAGGCCTGGACAAGCTCACCAGGGGCTGGAGAGGGCTGGTAATCTGCCTCCTGCCCTCTGTGCAGCCCTGTGGCCCATGTTAGCACCAGTGCAAACCCTGCTGAGATGAGGAGTGGGCTTCATCCTCACTGTAAGCCTCACAGAAGGTGCCTGGTGTTGTGATGGCTATGCAGGGTTCTGTACAAAATGTTCCTGCTCACCAGCATTTTCCTTTAATACTTCAGTGTGACATGAATCAGGTTAGATAACTGAGTTGTGTTTGAGGACTTCAATGTTCTGGGTATGGACACAGACAGGGAAAAGCATCAAACCTCTCCAAAGAGCTCAGCAGGGCTTCAGCAGTGAATGAAAACTCAGGGAGGAGGCAGGAGAGTTCTCACCAGTCCCACTTTAAGACAAATCACAATCTACCTTAACACATTTGAGAGTTATAATGGAGCTGGGAACAAAGAATTCCCACAGACCAACAACAACTGAGGGACTCGCTTGTTTGCACAATGAGGACTTTTCACAGAGAGATCAAATGGAAACATGTGCCATTTGAGACCTGTTCCCGATTTATTCGTCACCGTTTTCCTCTGTTAACACCTTGTATGGGATTTGGCTTTCTGTGGACTTTTAATGAGTACAGATTTCATCCAGAAGCCCAGGCAAGGGGTTCAAATGTCACAGCACACGCGGAACCTGACTGATACCAGTTTAAATCTTGACTGTACATTTAAAAAGTGATTTCTATCTACTCCAGTACCTGTAGTATCTTCAAACCTCTCCAGGTGTGTCTGCGTTACAGCTGGAGGATGAGCTCAGCCCAGGATTTGAACCCAAGCTCATAAAGCAGCCAAATAATGCTGATGCAAGGCTGGGCAGTCTACAGGCAATCTCCAGAGCAGCACATGGGGAAAAGCCTGAACTTATTTTATTCTCACACTAATCCCCTAGAGCTGCTAAGCAGAACCTCCCAGTTTATTTTTGTACATATACATCTATCTGCAATCCAAAGGAAGCCCTTATTTTGCCAGCTCCATTGTAAGTTTAAGTGAAAAAAATCAATTTTAGGACACATTTAATTGTAGTACAGGAACTTCTGGTCAAACAGAGCTTTACTGGAAGCTCAACCCAGTTTCCTTATGGGACAGCCTTGCTGCAGGACTCACTGTTGCTAATTGGGGAGAGGTTGATTATATACAATTACACAGACTGCTTATTTCTTCATTGTAAAATGTCCTCTGTTTCCTATGGCATATACTTTGAAAATAGTTATGGACAAAAAGAAAAGATGACTTAAAATTCTCCAGAAGGGCTCACGGCTGCACGAGCCTGTGTCAGTTCAGAGAATAACACTCTAAAAGCCACCTTCTAAGTGGCTGGAATGTTTTCTATACCTTTAAAAATAAAGCAAGGCTGCTAGCAGTACTGGAGAGGCAGCCCTCAGCCCTTCGCCTCACCCACGGAGTTCAAGTTACTCCTGGGTTTTGTTACCAGCTTTGAAGGTCTCATTTGCAACCAAGATGGCAGAGGTGGGCCTGAAGTCAGGATGTGGAATCCAAGGGAGGGAGGAAGATGAAAAGGTGTTTTTTTGGCAGAGCTGTGTGCTGAATAGGCAAGAAGGCAGACAACAAAAAGCCTTTGTGCAACTGCTATGAAAACAAGGGCCTCACTTCATTTTACTGAAGCAAACAGTGGTGGCAGATTATATCCACCCTGCTCCTCTGTCAGAGGTCACCAAGCCTGAAGTGGAGCTGACAGAAGAGGACAGGTACCTGCCCCTCCAGTCCCTCTTCACAGACTCTGCGCAAACCTCCCCAGGCTGCCAGGAGGGTCCCAGCTGGAAAGGCAACACCAGTAAAGAGCTGGAGTGGGACAGCTCTGGCCAACCCCTTTCCCCAGCCTCTCACCTGACGGTTCAGCCGGATGGACAGTATGTTACTGGAATAGCTATAGTTGCAGATCTCTGTCCCTTTCTTGAAGTGGTAGACATTCATTTGCTGTGGCTTGGCATGACTGACCACAACCACAAGGCTGCTGGAGAACAGGCGCTCCACGATGTAAACATCTGGGATTTCATCTGTGCACAGGAGGAAAGCAAGACAGAGGCTTTAGCTTGGCCTGGGCTTGGCTTGATTGCAGCAACAAGGAAGACTCAAGAGGGGATGGGGCTGGAACGCTCAGTACTAAGGTGGTCAACCTTTTGTTAAGAATTCCTCATACCCGACACAAAGCATTTAGGACAGAGCAGGAAGGGGTTAATGAACCTTCCCCTTTAAACCAGCCCCTCTGACAGTGCTGCTGTGCCTCTCCTGGGCAGGGCCCTTCAGCTGAAGCTGATCCTTGGGTCCTCCAGCTGTAGTTAATCCTTGGGAAGGGGATATAAAAGGGAGGAGCTCACCTAACTTGGTTGGGAATTTTTCTGGAGGGAGTGAGCAAGCCAGGGCTTACTGAGGTAAGGAGCAAGCTGTGTGTACCTCACTGTTTATTTGTGGTGTCTGATTTCTCCCAGCCTCCTTAGGGAAGGCTGGCATGTTTAATCCCTCCCTGTCACTGGGGTTGTGGTCTCTAGAGAGCTCTAGCATGGCTGTGGTATGTCTTGCAGAGACCATGTTTGGGGTGACTTCTGTTGTGTCGAGAAGGCATCATTACAATGGTCCTGGTGGACTTGTATCTTATCATCAGGGACTATGGATGGCTTCTAGTGTAGGTAGCCCTGAAAGGTGCTCAGTGCTTGGGCTGTGCTGTGTTGGAGGTACAGAGACTGCTCCACAGCTGTGGTGTGGGGCTGCCTGTATCTCAGCCCATCACCTTCAGCATCTTATCACTGGGGATCTGTTTCTCTCTGGCCTTTGGTCTGACTCTGGGGGCAAGCCAAGCTCCTAAATGCTTTTAAAATAAGTCTGTGGCTTGCTACTGTATAGCAGCTGAGTTATCCTGTGAGGTGAAGAGGAAAGGAACCTGGACTTTGCTCTGGATGATGCAGCTGTGTCTGGCTGCTGAGGCTGCCTCTATATCCAGTGGAGAGAGACTAGCACATCTCAGCTGAAACACTGCTGGCCATGGCCTGAACCAGACCGGAGTGCATGCTCCACGAGGCTTGACTTGTTTGGGGCTGTTAAGTACATTGCATGCTGCTCTGAGCACAGCTAATAGCTGAAATCCTGCTGTGAATGACCTCCTTACACAGGGAAACCTGTTAAAAACATCTTCCTTGTAAATACCACATTGGACTAAAAGCCAGTGAGTTATCCAGCATCTGTGCTGGGAGTCTACACTCTCCTGTCTGTATATTTGAAACATTTTAGTGGTAAACTACCTCTGAATGCTGTTTTGCAGGACAAACTGCTGCTGCCAGGCTCACAGCAGTGAAAATGAAGTTGGACTCTAAACTTGTGGAGTCCTACAGCTTTGTCAAAGCCCTGCTGACTGTTCAGAAGTTTCTCCAAGGCTGTGCACAGCAGCCTTTAGAGCAAGCTACAGGGCAATCGCCAGAGCTGCTCCTCTCCTGATGTGGGTGCAGCAGAAATGGATGCCACCTCTGCAACAGCAGTGGGCAGAACCACTCCCTCAAGGCAGGCTGAAGTGCAGTGACACGGGTAGAGTCTGTCAGCCAATGTTCCACTGCAGCAAAACAGACTTACTGCTTTCATGGACCTGGTCCAGTTGCTCCACAGAACTTAAGGAAAAAAGCCTGTATCCAGTTGTGGTTCCAATTGCCAGGGAGCTGCCAAGACAAGACAAAAGCTTGCTAGTTTAGATCTTGTAGAGTCCCTGCATGCAGGGGAGATGAGCAGTACCTGGTACAGGGATCTGTGAAGGCACAACATCAGTTCCCACTCTTGACCTGAAGCACATAAGGCTGAGAGTAACCCAGGAATGCTGCTTTCCATACTGCAGCCCACAGGGGTGTGCTCACAGTACCCCTGTGAGACAGCACACTGCCACCCATTCACACGGTCCTGGGGCTGCTGGAGGAACAGACAGGCACATCTCTACCTTTGAGATGTAAATGGGAGCTGCTTCCTAAGCCAGGAGCTGATCAATCTACCCCGGCTTTGCTCCTGCTGTTCCTGGCAGTGGGCACAGCCATGCCAGGCACTGGCTCTGCTCGGTCCCAGATCCAGCAGGCACCAATGTCCAGGTTCCAATCAGCACCCAGCCCGTGTACCCGAGGCAGCAGCACCTCGCTGCCCCTCAGAGCCCTCTCTAATGCTCAGACACAACAAAGGTGCAGCAGTGCTCAAGGTGCCGAGATCCCGGGGGTGAGGCTGGAGCTGTGGTTCTTATCCCCTCCGGGCCGATCCTGGCTCTGCCGTGCGCGGCTCCCAGCGCCGGGATGCTCGTGGTCCCTCTGGGAACCGGTCCCTAAGCGATGGGCTCCGGAGCAGGTGAACCACGGGGCAGCACCGGGGCTCCGAGGAACCCTTCTGCCACCCCGGGGAGGCTCTGGAGCCTGCGCCGGGCTCTGGGCACCGAACCCCGGGCAACGCGGCCGCGGCACCGGCCAGCGGACAAAGCCCTCGGAGCTCCGGCCCCCGAAACGCTGCCCGGGCTGCCGGGGGGTGGCAGCGATCCCTGCGGGACCCCCGGGGACCCAGCGGGGCCGGAGGGTGCCCAGCGGGGCCGGGAGCGGGGCCGGG
>VZRW01007849.1:32962-43543 GCA_013398125.1 Aegotheles bennettii | reverse complement strand
GGGGGGGAGCACATCTGGCGCTCGGGTTTCCCGGTTTCCCACAGAATTCCCACCCCGAGCGCACTGCGCCTCTGCCCGGATCGGCGATCAACCCCGATCTGCGGGGGGAGCAGGGCGGAGAAGCCCCCAGCGCAGGGGCAGTGGCTCAGGGACGGGCGCGGGGGGAGCGGTGACAGCGCCAGCGCAGGGACAGGCGGGGGCAGAGCCCGCGAACCCCTCATCAGATGAGTAACCCTCATGTGAGGGCTGAAGTCATTGGCCCGAGATCACTTGACAGCACCACAGGAGCTCTGGAAGCGCAGCCGCATGGAATGCCATCCAAATGAGGCAGATTCCAGGCGGACACACAGAGCTGCCTGGGCTAATCCCCCTCTGCAGTGCCCGTCATGTTCTCCTGTTACAGAGCTTAAAACCTGCAGCTGTGAGGAGGATTGGTTTTGGGGAGGAGGCATGGAAACAGCTCCCAGACAGCGTTAGTGTGGGGCGAGACGCGTGGCAGATCCACCCTGGGACACGGGGCTCATGGGAGACACTGCGAAGGCAGCAGGGGAATAACCTTAAATCCATCACATCTGGGGGGAAATCATCTTCTATCCATAGGGGCCCAGTGGGAAGCTCTAATAAAACCCAAAAATGAAACGAAAAAGCTGTTTTTGAATGTCCTGAGATTGTCCCTGCGGATCATGGTTTGGTTTTGAAACAGGGATCCCGGGTGGAAAATGGGGTTGCACAGAGTAGGAAAAAGTTTAAAACCAAAACAAACCCAACAAACAAAAAGAGTCAGTGCCTTGTGTTTCAAAAACAGTTTCTGAGCAACTGCTACAGCTGGATGTTTGCTGCTTGGGTAATCCCCGTGAGCTGGTTGGAAAATGAAGCCCTGATAAAGCAGAGCCACAGAAGCATTTGAGACTTGGGCAACACAATCGTTTTTGTCGCTCGACTGATGCAACCATGTTGGTCAATCTTCCTTTCAGCTCGTTGCCTGCAAGGGCTGTTTAATTAGCAGAGGTGGGAGAAACAAACAGTTCTTGTCCTCTGCTACAGTGTGAAAACCTCCGGTGGCCTTTGGAATGGGTGTTGTTCTGGAGCAGAGCCGTGCCCCAGCGATGGGGCAAGCTGCTCCTCAGGCTGGAATAGCTTCTGTGTGTTGGTGAGCCCCAACCTCATTGGAGCCCTGGGAGATCTCAGGATCTGTGCTCTGGCGGATGGGGCACTTGGGCTTCAGGCATGAAGCAGAAGCTGAGGTGCTCTGTGCAGGAATTGTGCGGCTTTCTGGTAAAGGAATTAGGTGTCTCTGATGTCTTAAATGTAAAGAAATAGCTGAATGGTGATTTCTCAGGAGCACGGCTTTGGGAGGAGTTAGTAGTTAGGGTAGTAGTTAGATCCTGAGATCTTTCTTGGGATCTGGGTGTATGTAACACCTGGGGAAAATGGTCTGGCAGAGACAGCAGAGAGCCACAGCAGACACCAGAAGGGTAGTTCTTGCTCTGATATGTGCATATGCTGGGAAGAATATATCAGGAGCTGGCTTCCCTCTCCTGACAACCCTGTGATTGCAGTAACTCTGCTCCGTGTGCAGTCACCACTGACAGTAACAACCTCAACTCAGTCATTAACTGTACAACCAGTCCAGAGTGTGGCCATCTGAGCGTGAATATTTTTCAACACAGAGAACTTTCTTTGTGTGACAGATGTTGGTTTGTGTTCTCCACCCCGGGTGTGGGCATTCAAGCCTTAAAGAGGAAATGGAGGTGAGGAAGCTGGGAAAGTGGCCACTGTGCCTCGAAGGGCCTCTCCTGCACGCAGCCATCTGACATGAGAAGGGTCAGGTACCTTCTGATGGCTTTTAGGCTTTTCCCTTGCTCAGTGTTTGAATTCCAGCCAAGTTCTTCTCTCTCAGATGAAAGCCTGCTCCTACTGATGTGTCTGGTATTTGAATGAAATCTGCTACAGCAAAAAAGGTCTTGGTAGGGGCTAAATCTGTTAACGATCCTTCACTGGTATTTGTGATAACCAGGAGCCTGCTGGGGGACTGGAGCCATCCAGGGGCAACATAGGCAGGTAGGAACAGGCAAAAGGTGATGTCTAATAAGGACAGCAAGCATTTCTCATACAAGGAAACCATCTTTTGCATGTGAAAGGAGTGGGGAGAGGTGGCACACACACGTTCTCTTTGCTGTTACCTATTCCCCTTACAATAGGGTGTCAGGATCATCGAGGGGGAGGAGGAAGAAGGGGCTGCAGTGGCTTTAACAGCGTGACCTGACAAGCACTACACTGCCAGTCCTGGCTGCTCTAGGCTCTCCAGACAATAAATGCTGCCATCTGGTGCTCCCAGTCCAGCTGCACACACTGTCCATGTCAGCCTGGCATCAGCACACAGTGATGTTTCTGTGCTGCACTTGTTAAATGAGAGAGCAGTCTTTGCTTCCCCTTCAGATTATCCAAGGGATTACCTGCACCTCCACCAGCTCTCAGTACTGATGTAGGAAAAAACACCGACTCCAGAGACAGTCATGTAGTCCTGCTAACAAAGTGCTACAGAAAGGGATATGGGGTTTATAACCTTGAATTTTCCTCTTGTTTTGATGAGTTACTTCTTGTTTATATCAGGAAAGATCAGGTTTTGGGGGGGTGTTTTATACAGTGGAAAAGTGAGAAGAAAGCGTAGAGCTGGACTGTATATGACAGAGGCCAAACTGCTTTTGGCAGTACCCCAACCACAGGACACAGGCACCAGAGAAGTCATCAGTTCAAAGCCTTTTTTTTTTTTTTTATATCACGTTTCCTGTATCAAATATAAAAATGTGGGGAAGAAAAACCAGTGGACAGTACATGTTTGTGACAGTCACCAGCAGCCTGAATTGTCTTGCCAGTTTGTCTGGACAGACACTGTCCCAGTGTGTGTGCTGTGTGTGTGTAAGAAGTTTCCTTGTGCTCTGGGTAAGGTACAAAGATCAGGAAAGGTGCATGGAGACCTCGAGAGCCATCTGCTGGCACTCACGTCAGTCAGGGTGACAGAAGGACAAGAGCAGTCGTGCCCAGCTCCACAGCCACTCTGAACATCACCGAAATTTTGAGAGCTTTGCTTCTAATGGTTTTTTCTTTTCAGTGTCGGATGCTGACCCTGAGCCAGATCCTGCCATTTAAAGAGCTGTCATTCATGAGCAGCACTTGCAGAAGTGCCTGTCAAGGTCAGGGGAAAGCTTGCAACCTAATGCTGCGTTTCCTTGTCAGTTGGATTAATGCTCCTTATCTTGTCCTGGCTCTGGCAAACATCCCATTTCCCTGGCTGGGGTTAAGACATCACACTTACCTCGGTAAGGAATTAACTCACTGGAGGCTTTCACAGATTGGTTTGATGCACTGCTCACAGGAGCGGTACAGGCTGAGGGGGGTGATTTCCATGGCCCTTCGGGGTGCACATTGGACTCTTTAACGTCTTGGAGTTTCTTCAGCTGAGAACCACAAGACCTGTACCACAGAGAGCAAAGGGGTTAACACTGGAAGTGGGGAGAGAGAAACCTTTGCCTTCCCCTTAATTCTTGGATACAGCACTAACTGTAATTCCTCTGTAATTATCTAAAGATCAAAGAATGTTCTGACATGAGAGATCAGAACAAGTAACATTGTGAGAGGGACATAAGAAGCACATGGAGGTCCTGACAGACAGGGGAAGATCAGGCTCCTGCACAGCCTGGTGTGACCAGACCAGAGGTGCAGCTCTGCTCAGTGAGGCTGTGGAGGGACAATGCTGGGAGAGGGGGGTGCCCTGCCCGAGCTCCCGGCACGTAAGTCAGTCTCATGACCTGGGTGACTTTCTCCCCTTTCGTGCTAGAGGAGACAAGGAGGGGCTTTGAGGAGAAATGGCACAAAACCTTGGTATAATAAATACATTCATAGCAGAAACAACTCAGTTCTTGTTCAGACAGAGGATGCAGGGAGGCATTTACAATGTCCATGGGACTGTGGTGTACACAGAGCCGAGGTGACCATAGCCATCACCAGCCATAGCCTCCAAGTTCATGTGCATGCAGCTTCGTGACTTCTCTTGCAAACCATACTGCATCAGTCCTGGTGTGACTGGCTCAAAGCTTGTGCAGGTAATTCAGCTCCAATCCCCATTACTGGAGCATGCAAACATGTCCCGAGCTTGGCTTCATCCTCAGCCCAGGAAGCGCTTTTATCCTCAGCCTGCTGGGGGAAGTGGTGGTGGAGACTGAGACTTCCACGGGAGAGGCTGGGGACCAGCAGCAGAGCAGGAAACTAGACCTGCATCTCTGAATCCTCTTGCTGCTTCAGATGTAAGGGTTACAGCTGGAGACTGAGAAAGGCTGTACCCTATTCCTGTGGCATACAGCACATGCCAAGCAAGACTTAGCTGACATTTCAAAGACCTCTTGTTTTTAAAGTGGGTTCCTTCCATCTGGGAAAATATTCTATTCTCTTAGGGGGAGGGGGACAGAAACTTGCATCAAATATCGCTTGATTCTGTAGCCAGTTTGTTTGATGTCAGTCCAGACCAAGAATAGTGGATCTGAGTGACTGCATGATGTGTTTGCTTTGCCACCTGCTTTTGGAGGCAAGCACATAAGCAAATGGCTGTTCCAAATGTTTTTATGTGTGCGTTTAGCTTGCAACAGAGCTGTGTCACGGATGATGCCCAGAGAGGGAGCTCTCCCCAGACTGCTTCTATGTTAAAAGCACAGGAACTGAGGGTTCTTTTCAATGGGGGTGTTTACGTGCACTTACAAAACAAACAGTGGTAGTATTTCACATGTGTTCCCGGAATGGAAGTCAACAGTAGCTGCCCACTATCTCATTGCTCTTTAATTCAGTTTGTGTCAGAGAGATCCTGAAGTCAAGAATCACATTTGCAGATGCTTGGCAGTTCACAAACTGCTGAAGCTGCCCGGAGTTGTATAAAGTTAACGATGCAAAACAAAGACGGTTCACATCCACCCTGCAGGAGGTGAGGACCTGCTGCTCTCCCATCTCCTTCCCCCCTCTCTGGAGCACTGAGCCTCACAGGGTCTGTTTCTGCAGTGCCTTGGGTGCTGTTTTCTATCTCCCAGTTCCTGTGAGGCAGCTTAGTGCACTGACCTGCATCGTTTCCCACTGTGCTAATCCCTGTCCTCACTCAGAGTTGAGGAGAGGGGGAGTCCTTGAAGTCCTTCACACTTGTGCATAGGCACCAAAGCAAGGAATTTCCAATAAATATTATCAGGAGGGTGCTCAGAAACTTCTGAGGTGCAGGTTAGCTGCTGATCAAGACACAACTTAGGTCAGAAGCAGGAGAGAACACTGAGTTCAGGTTAAACATGGGTGGGTGGCAGGCAGAACACCATTATCTGTGTTAGAATTTAATCAGGGTATCGTGGTTTTTCAAAGTGCCATTGAGCCCGTCCTTACGCAAACACAGGAGAGCTCTGTGACATACCTCAGATAATGCTGGCCGAGCTGTTTCGCATTTACTCAAGAGGTAAAATGTTCCCAACGTTGCCCCTTGGGTGTTGGAAGCCTCCCAGCTGGGAACCACACGGGGTGTGTGATGGGCTGTGTTGCAGCAGGCACGTCTGGCACATGGGAATGGATTCCCTGACTGGCCTATCTTTAAGATCTGGGCACTTCAGGGCATTTTTTTCTTGGCTCTTGGTTACTCTGTTTTGAGTCTTACCAGTCATTTTCTTATTCAAAGTAACATATGGAAGTGATTTGAGATCTGCTGCTCAGAGCAAACTCGTTCTGCACTGGGGACCATTTCCCACAGCTGTCTGCCCTGCTGACGTGCAGCAAGACCAAAGGCAGCCCCCATGCACCATCTTTCAGGGTCCAGAGTGGTTCTTAGCCCACGGCACCAGTCATGACGGGGTTAGAGCAGGAAGCTCCAGTGCTATCTTTCAGACTGCATGTTTTTTCGATCACATCAATTCCTTGCTTTGTTCCTTTATTGCCTTCCATTTGGCAGAAGTACAGACATTGATACCAGATTTATTTATGCTGTAACTCACCCAGAGGCTCAGACTGCTTGGCAAACATGGTGTGTTGGTGGGTGCTGTCTGGCAAGCACCCTTTTTCTCTCCTTGCATGCAGGTAAATTGAAGTGTCACACTGAAAGCTGTCATGCACACTCAGCTCCAGAGCTTGGCCTGGGACCCAGAAGCCCTCAAATAGCCCATTGTTAAATGGGAATACATTTTTTCCTGTCCTTTGGTTCCTAATCTATGGATCTTCCTATGAATCACACTGTACAGTCTCAGTGAGACGTGGTGTGCACCAGGCAGTTGTTTTCTGTGCTAGTTAAAGCTTAAACAACACACAAGATGTGCCCAAGGGACACAGTGTGACCTCCACCTCTCACATCGCCAGGGTTCACAGCGAGCTCACGGGTTTTAGTGCCACTGATTCTCTGATTGCTTGCAGGACAATGTGGATTTTAGGGCTGTTGGGGTTAATGGCAGCTTCTATGGGTAGAAGAAACCTTTCTGTGCCAGTAAAGCTTCTTCATTCCCCATCCCCCCTGTCCAGAGCAGTGCACATGCAGCAGTCACCCCAACTGAGTGCTGCATGTTGGGCTGTGCCCTTTGGGGTGACAGATTTGTGTGATCAAACATGGAAAACTGGGGGAGGGAAACATTGGTTGCTGCAGTCTGACACCTGTTTGATTCATTTGCTTTCCATCCAGTGGCTTGTCTGAGATGGTGGTACCCACTGCAGCTACCCACGGGCAGTGTTGGTTCTGCTGCCACTGAAGCTCTTTTTTTTGTCCTGTGCACACAGCAGGAGCAGACCACTTCTACGCTCTTATTTCTCATCTTGGCTCATATAACCTCTTTCCCTGAGCTCCCCAGTCACTGCCCTGCTGTGATTGCCCGTGGAGGTATTTTTTCTGGCCTAGTGACCTATCTTTTTTTTTTTTTTTCAGATTGATCCAGCAATTCCTCAGCCACTTTAGTTTCAAGCTGCTCCTCACATCCCTCTAACACTGCTCCTCATGCCCTCTCCCCATGCCTTGCCCTGGATCTCCTTCCCCTCAGCTAACCTGCTGTGCCACTGTGCTTTCATTTACTTCCTCTGGGAATGCTGCAATGCTTTATGCTTGCAGGAGAAGACTGAGCTGGTATCTCTGTGGGGTTTTTGTGATTGCGTGGTGGTAAGCAGAATAGAAATCCTTGACTTCTTTCCTTCCCAGTGACCATTCTTAGCTTCTATTACTGTTGATCACCATGTTGATAAATAGCACCATAAAAATTAGAGTAATACATGTAGTCTTTGTAAGAACTTCTGGGAAGCTTTGTTAAAAAGCAAACAAATTATCTTCCCACTTGGGAGATTTCAGATGCTTTTTACATGCAGATTTATTCGCCTTTTATGAGAGCAGGAGTATGTATCCTACATGACTTAATGCAGAATGGAGATGAGCCAAATGCCTAAGAATAATGAAGTGGCATTATAACTCGGTTGATGAAGGAATTGTGATGATCTTGAAGAGGGCTGCTGCTTTTAATCATGAAAATAGTGCTTTTGACTCCTCCTGATGAGGCTGAAACAGAAGTGGCTGAATACAGAAACCTAACAGCAGAGCACTTTACAGAAATGAGTGGCCATACTGGTCCAGGTTCTCCAAGGTAGTTATGTAGGCAACCCCTCTTAACTTGCAGGGACCTAAATACCTTTGGACATTTTCTTCCACAATCTGCCTAGAAATATCATACTGCAGGCAGTGTTTCTTGGTTTAAAAATGAGAGCAATCAGGCTGTAACATCCAGGAAGCCCTATCTGCAGCTTTCAGCAAGTCTGTGCTGTGACACATGATGATTCACAGTCCTTGCCTGGGGAGTCATCTCATCCACGCTCAGACTCCGCCAGTATTTACCAGTCTAGGAAACTGAATGTCCCACCAGTAAGGACATGTGATGGTTATCATCACTGAAATCACTACCACGCTAACCTACAGTGCTTCCCACCGGGGTTTGAACTGCGACTGACTTCTGGATTTGTCTAAAAAATGAAGATAATGGTGCGTTAGGACAGCCTCTGCTGCAGGACAGGAGATGAAACGGAGTTAGAGAAATGATTCAGTGGGGTTCTTACTAAATGTAGGTAAAAGCAGCAAGTACAGCTCTGTGAAAGCACAGTCCCCGCCTCACCCCTCTTCACGGTGGCTCATGTGTTTGCATTGGTATATTCTGCTGGCAGCTCTCTGCTCCTCACCAGCCACAGCCTCAGGCAGCACATTGCTTCATGAGAAAACTCCAACGCATAAAACTGTTCAAAATGAAAGCTGTGGGAATAGTGCTGATGGTAATGCAAGTTATTTACTCAGGAATGTTTATTGTTTAATTAGCCAGTTAATACCAGGGTCTGACTGTAATTCAGTCCAGACCAAATGGAATAAGGCTTTGTTTGGTTTTCACTTCTCTTGTGTCTTTAACAGTGTAGGAATTAACACCTGAATATGTACAAACATATGAGAAGCCTGATTTTCTACAACTACCTAAAGGGAGGTTGTAGTGAGGCTGGTGTTGGTCTCTTCTCCTGAATTGCTGATGACAGGACGAGAGGAAATGGCCTCAAGTTCCATCAGGGGAAGTTTAGGTTGGATATTGGGAAGAAGTTCTTTACTTGGAGGGGGGTTGGGCACTGGAATGGGCTGCCCAGGGAGGTGGGGGAGTCACCGTCCCTGGGGGTGTTCAAAAAAGGGGTTGATGAGGCACTTGAGGCCATGGTCTGATGGTCTGATGGTCAGGAATATGATGGGATAAAGGTTGGACTTGATGACCCTGGAGGTCCCTTCCAACCATAATGATTCTATGATTCTATGATTTAACCCCCAAAGATAAATCAGTGCTGACTGATGGTGAAGATGCTATGTGCAGTTAACAAGAGGAACCTTGGGTTGGCATCACAAGGCTCCTTTGAAAAGCCTGTTCTGTTCCCTTTAATTCCCCTCCTGCACTGCCATCGGAGCTGTCTGGAGCTCAGGAAAGGATTGCATCAGGAGCATGCTGTACAACAGTGTACTTGTTTTCTTAACAAAGAGGATGTTGCAGAACAGGTTTTACGTACAGGTCTGATCTTTGTTCCAGATGGGATCTATCCCAAAACAGCACTGGGGCTTGTCCAAACAAGGAGGAGTGTGGTGTGACAATAGCAGACAGCTCGCAAAAAGGGAAGATAAAAAGCAAAAAAAAAAAAAAGTGTGTAGGGTGGAACACACAACTCTTCCAGTGTTTGGAAACTCCCAGCAGTTTTCAGTTACAGGAAGAAATCCTGAGTTACCAGGTGAGCAGGTAGATCAGATATTTACTAACACTGCTCTCACAGTGTTTCACAGGTATTAGTTATTCCTTACAATTCATATTTTTTGTGAAAGTTCCAGCTTTTGGCTTAATGTCAGGAAATCCTGGACCCTGGCTTCTAATTAATCCATTGGACAAGGAAACTATCAAACATTTAAGGAATGTGAACTGGGGGGCTAGCTTTGGTCTGTCGTGCATGCAGATCTAAGATCTAGACCAAAGCTGTTACCCTTTGTTTCTTTAATATGAGAAGTATTAAAGACACACCACGGCAGGGAGTTCCTGTTGGCTTGGCATGTGGTTGCAGAAGCACTAATAGCTTCTAATATCAAAATATACATTAAACTCTCATTACTGGAATAATTTGGGTTGTGTGTTGTATGATTCTCCCAAATGAGTTGAGCACTGATGAATTTTGGTTGAAATGCTTCCACTGCAGTTCCAACATTGAGTTGTAACACTGTGTTATGTTCTCAGTTACAGGGAGAGCAGCAGCCGCATGATTTGGGGTTCATTTCTCCAAGTCCTCGCATGCCTGGGGTCTGTCTCTCCCTGCCAGCACAGCCAAGATCTTCAGTGTCTTCTCCCAGGCTTTAAGGACACAAAGGGAATCAAAGGGCTCATCTCAGACATAAAGACATGTGCAACGATTCTGCATGCAGCATTGTTCATAGAATCACAGAATGGTTTGGGTTGAAAGGGACCTTTAAAGCTCATCCAGTCCAACCCCCTGCCATGAGCAGGGACATCTCCAACCAGGTCAGGTTGCTCAGAGCCCCATCCAACCTGACCTGCAATGTTCCCAGGGAAGGGACAACCACCACCCCTCCGGGCAACCTGGGCCAGTGTCTCACCCCTCTCATGGTAAAAAATTTATTCATGTATCTCGCCTGAATCTCCCCTTTTAGTTTAAAACCATCACCCCTCATCCTGTCGCTACAGACCCTGCTAGAAGTTTGTCCACATTTTTCTTATAGGCCCCCTTTAAGTATTGAAAGGCTGCTCCGAGGTCTCCCTGGAGCCTTCTCCAGGCTGAACACCCCCAACTCTCTCAGCCTGTCCCCAGGGCAGAGCTGCTCCAGCCCTCGCAGCATCTCCGTGCCCTTCTGCTGTTGGGGACCCCAGAGCTGGACCCAGCACTGCAGGGGGGGGCTCAGGAGAGCGGAGCAGAGGGGGAAATCCCCTCCCTCGCCCCGCTGTTTGGATGCAGCCCGGGATCCCGGTGGATTTCGGGGCTCACACCCAGCTTCTCACCCCCAGCACGCCCAGGACCCTCCCC
>VZRW01007849.1:0-31959 GCA_013398125.1 Aegotheles bennettii | reverse complement strand
GCAGCCCCTGCCCGCTGTCTGTCAGCAGCTTCCCCTCGGTGGCAGTTTGGAGGCTGTCACGGAGCGACCGCGCTTCCTCGGGGCTGTTAATGAGCACTGACCTTCACCGTTCGAGCTGCCCAAACAAAAGAAGTAACTGGAGAACTTTAAGGCGCTTTTTCAGTCCACGTGAAGGCCATACTCGGTGTTTATGCAACACATAATGCATCTGCCTGTGCATGCTTAGGCAGGGATTAAGTGTGACCAGAATGAGACCTGTTTGAAGTGGCAGTGACTCCATATTAACTCCAGTCCTCCCGTAATCTCCAGCAGCACAATTCAAAGGGGCCCAATGTTAATTGCCTGTGTGACCGACGTTTCTCAATCTGCTGCCTCAGTGGGATAAAACTCATGGTGTGACTGCACCAGTGACTTGTCATGTCTCAAAATTATTTTCTCTGAACCTGTTTTTTCCCTTTCAAAAGGTGATCCTGGGATCTGCGTCTCTTACTGCATATTCCTGAGCTGTTGCTGCTCTCCCTGTACCAGGTAACTTGCTTTGTATTTCATCAAAAATGCCCTGGGAAATTCTTCCCTTTTTCTTTAACTGTCTCAGTCTTAATTGCTTTATGAAAAAAATGACATGAAATGTGTGTGTATATATATATATATATGTCAATGTATATTTTAAAATGGTTGTATAACCTGAAAGGAAAAGCCTGCATAAGAACATTTTTGAAATCATTATAGCTGGCACTGCAATTTTGAAGCTTTCTGAAAACCTGGCTTTTGATTGGAAGTATTTTGGGGTTGCAGTGTATCCACAGGGATAGTTATGAAGTATGGACCAGGGATAGTTATGAAGTATGGACCAGTTGAAACCCCAGAGTAGCTTTTCAGGAGTAACGCCCTAATTCCATACCTTCCGTGAGCAGTCTCTGCCTTGGCATTTGGTGAACTGGCTTTGGCTTCAGCCTTAACACGCTTCACTTCCTAATGCTTTTCATACCGGCCTCTCGGATTTCCAGCTTCCACCCACTGATCTCCTGGTCATGGTCCACGTGACCCCATACAGCTCGGGGCAGTGAGGCTCTGATCCTACGGAACACCAGGTTTCATCGGCAGAAAGTTGAGGTGGAAGCTGCTCTGGCTGGGTGCTCGCAGGACTTGAGTTGTTGAAGCTTCTCCTGGCTCAAACACTTTTCCCTTTGTGCCTGTGGCTATAGAGCACCTGGATTTTTTATTTCTGTGTGGACGCTAAGGAAGTTCACAGCTTTGTGTGTCACAGCTTTGTGTTTCACGGTTTACCTTAGTTACCAGTCTTGCAGATAAAGGTAGTTTTGTGCTGTGATATCAGCAAGATGATAACACAGTGTAACTGTCTTTTAGATGGCATAATGTGCCTGACAACCATTTTCCCTGGTTATTTAACCTTCTCTTTCTCTTGCCTCCAGCAATGGCAGCTTCTAGCAGCAGCAGCAGCGAGGAGGAGCGAAGTCTCCGGGAATGTGAACTTTACGTCCAAAAACACAATATCCAGCAGCTTCTGAAGGATTGCATCGTACAGTTATGCACAGTGAGACCCGAAAGACCCATGGGATTCCTCAGAGAATACTTCGAAAGATTGGAGAAGGTAAAGATACATAGTGGGAGGGGAGTGGGGCAACCTAAATTTATGTTGTGTCTTTGTGATTTAGAGACAGAGCTTCACATTTGACTACTGTTTGTGTTGGCTGTTTGCAATGGGAATGATGCTTTTGAAAAAATCCTCTTTTCCAGTAGTTTATGGCAATTGGTGATGGTGTAAAAGTGCCTCTGTCAGAACAAAGCACATAGGGCAGAACATAAGGTGACAAGGAGCTGGGGTGCAGGTGTGGTCCCAGTCTAGTGCTGCCTCGCAGGAGCTAATGGATAGCACACAGGTTGTGTCTGTAGGTGGGTGATAACTGTCGCCTTTGACCTTGGTTAGGCACTGGCAGAAGGCATTTGATTTGTTATATCATAACAAATAAAGGTTTACAATAACTCAGTACAGCACAGGAGCTGTAGGCCAGTGATGGTTACCCAGGCCCAGCGGAACTCAGACTGAAGCATTTGCATTCCAGATGTGAAGGAGAGCAAGGCTGCACCTGCCTCCTTGGGGGAGTTTGCTGGTGATGGTTTGCTTTGTTGTTCCCTTGTGTTTGTCCTCAAGGTCTCTCTGATGTTTTGTTGTTGCTGTTGAAAGCATCCTGGGGTCTTGGGAATGGAAGGTGTTTTGTCATCTCGGTGCTTAGGTTTGAAACAGGGAATTCACATTCTTTTGAACTGTTCATTCTATGTAACACCTAAGCAGGTAGGAAAAGAAAATGGGAGTGTTTAAAGGTTAATGGAGGGGAAAGGTTGGATACAACAGCTTGGTTCAGAATACACCATTAGTAAATAATGTATCTGTGACCTTGCACAGCAGTCATTTGCAGGTGTTGCTTTCAGTTGTTGTTGTATATTGGAGGTATTTATTTATTTATTTATTTAAATTTTAGCTGGTTACTGATGTAAAGAAGAAAGAAATTGACTCTAGAGATCATAAATATGTAGAGTGGAAATTGGCTTTTAATGGAAGTGTTCAAAGTAGATACTAGAAAATGACCAAATGCTGCAAACTGGTCTCCTGTAGCTCACAAGGTATTGAGAAACATTTTGCTTATTAAATGAACAAGAACTCTGTATGTCTGACTTCTCTTTTTTTGTCTGTGGTTGCATCTTGAGTACATTCTCTTTCAGAGAGAATAACAGCAGCAAACCAGGTAGTAACCAGGTTCTTAAAAACCCTTTGTCTCTCTGTTGTCCTGCCTCCTTCCTCACCTTGGATTCCTAAGTTTCTGTGTACTGATAGATCGTGAAGTTGTGTATATCAACACTTGTGGTGATGTTTTAAAAATGAACAAAGTAAACTGCATTACTGCACTTAGAATAAATTGTAAACTGATCCATATGTAGAGATCGAAAAATAGGAATATTTGGATGCTCTTGTGTAGTGAAGTTATGGTCAAGACACGGTACTTAAAATTAAAGAAAACTTAATTTGTTTTTAGCAAGACAACATGTCTAGCTCTGAACTTAATCCCATGTGCTCTGGAGCTGAATAACTCTTGATTTTATTCTGCTGCAAATAGGAGGTCTGTGTACTCTCTCAGCCTACAGGGAAGGTGAAAATATAACTGGCTAGGTGATGTTTTATTCCCCTTAAATTACTCTCATGATTTTGGTCAGGGTCTTTTATTATGAGTTGTGTTGGGGTGGGTTGTACATGTCCACTGATGCAGCTATAGCTATGAGTGAAACCATAACACTTTTCTTCTTGCCTTCTTGAATTCAAAAATCACCACAGCTTTCTCTAAGTCACTTCACTGTCCAGTCTAATGGATTTGGATTAGTTTAACGAGGTAACACAGTACCTTAATAGCTCTCGAGTAACAGAACAGTGAACATCCTGTGCTGCATTAGCAAACCCCTCTGACATCCGTGTCTGGAAAGCACAAGTGCTCAGCACTATTATTAACCTGCTCTGACCTGGTGCTTACTTAGCTCTGGTACAACAAAATGCTTGAAATGGAATCTGCTTCACCTGCCAGAAGCAGCATCCGTTACATCTTTAGTAGAGCAGAGCAGCTTTTCAATATGCTTCCTAAATCTTTTCACCTCTTAGACTGGATGAAACTGAGGTTGAGATACCCTTTTTTTGGTCTTTATCTTTTTTTTTTAGATGGAAGGAAGACCATTTAAAACTGAAGCAAGGTTGCTATTTTCTCTCTGGTTATCCTGACAAGTCATCCCTTCCACAGCGCGCACACAGAGCTGTTTCACTGTCAGGTTATTAAAACACATTGGAAACATTCAAATGCGTGTTTGAATTTATGTTGAAAAATACTAAAATCACTGCTTCTGAGGCTGTTGTAGCTACTATAGGAATTGAGATGTCCTCTTGTGAGTTATGGAACCTGTTATGTGAATTGGATTACTGCACGTCGATTGTATAAATGCTTTTATTTTATCTGTCTATGGTGTACCAAGGCCTCTGTCCCTCTTGCTGTGCAAACATGCCTGGTAACACCAATGCATGCTAGAAGCTAAGGGCCCTTCAGTGCTGTGCTTGGCTCAGGGACATAGCTTAAGCTATGGAAATTTAATGGAGAGATCATTATTGCACCCTGCCAGATGAATCTCGGATATTGGACATGGCTGGAGCGAGTGTGTGTTTGGAATATTGGGTGTAGGGCAGCTGTGTGCATCTTGGGCTTAGGGAAAGCTGGAATAACGACGTGCGATTGACATCCAGTCACTGTCCCTGTCCCCACCACCTGCCCTGCCTCTTCAGATACATACCTGAGTATTTCCTTAAGTGTTTCTTATGCAAAACATGGTACTTAGGAAGGATATACTGTGCAGTTGTGAATTTATGGCAGAGCTTTTAACACTGCTTTTTTAGCTTCCAAGTATTCTGGTGGTCTTTCACATCAGCTCTCCACATATTAAAAAAATTAAATACTAATTAGTCAAAAGAAGTTGAGGCTGTTTCTGGTGTAATGACAATTACCAGATGCAGACTGTACAGTGTAAAACATAATTCTGAAGTTGTGAAGGGTTGTCTTTAGTAGCTGATAGATTTAAATGTTGAGTATGTGAAGTCTCATCACTTTAATATTTCTTACTTGCAATATTTAAATGACCTTGTGTGCCTATTTCTTACTTGTCAGGAAAAATAAAATTTACAGTTAGTGGTCTGAAAACTCTTTGAACTGCTTCATCAGCTGAAAGACCAGGATCAACCGTTGGATGCAATAAATTGGTTGTCTTTATTACTGAACCCTTTTAAAATACTGGTAATGGTTAGCAGGCCATCACCCTGCAGAGACTCTTGTTGAGCAGTGTTTTGACCCCCAGCTCCCTAGCTAACTGCTGCAGAAGGGCTCCTGTCTCTGAAAGGTGTGGGATCTCAATATTTTATATTTTATGTGATACTGGAAAAAAACCACAGCAGCTG
Source organism: Aegotheles bennettii (assembly GCA_013398125.1). Lineage (NCBI taxonomy): Eukaryota > Metazoa > Chordata > Aves > Caprimulgiformes > Aegothelidae > Aegotheles > Aegotheles bennettii. The sequence goes on along the minus strand of VZRW01007849.1, from coordinate 26,957 downwards.
GAATTCACTTATTTTTAAAGTGTGGAGTTTTCCTAATGGCTTAAGCATCCTGTGTATGATGAACAGCGTGTTTTTGTGGTGGTGGTGCAGTTCAAACTGAACACTTACTACTGCCTGAGCTATTTTTAACAGCAGCTCAGTTGAGACTTGTTTCTCTAAAATCAGAAACAAGGTTTTAAATATGCTTTGCCCCCATCGGTTGGAAATGTAGCACTATTTTATCAATGGGCAGAAAGCAGGAAGTGAAATGTAATTCAGCTGATCAGTGCTTGCTCTCTGGCTATCCGAGAGGTGTAAAATGTAAACTCACTGTAATGGTTATCTGATGTCTCTCTCCTCAAAGTGGTGGGGTTATACATAGCCTCTGTGCACCTCCGGAGGGGAGTGGGGCAGCCAGGCAGCAAACTGCCAGCTGGGCAGGGAACGGTCTGATAAAGGACACTGGGGCAAACCCAGCTTTGAGAAGTGCTGGGAGCTGTGAGAACACGACTTGTTCTTTTAAGGCATGTCTCAAAATCCTGTTTCCTTAACGCTGGAAAAGTCATTTGAGCTGTTATGCAAATGCTCTGGCTCCAAGATTGGGTTTTTTTGTTTTGTTTTTAATCAGATCTTAGTTGATTAAGGTGAATTCTCTGATACATAGAATAATCAAATTTCTGTGTGTCAAGTTAATCAGACTTCGTTTTATTGTAAGTACAATTGTCTTGTACAGTATCACCACAACACAGCACAACAGGTAACTGAGGGAAATAAGGAAAATGTGTAACGTTGTGCAAAGTTGGCAAATCTGTGGTTTGCAGGAAAAAAACCCCTACTATTTGGCCCCCAGCATCCTTCCTCCAGCTCTTTTGCAAGTGGTGTTCATATTTCTTTCTCCTAAAATAACTGTTGGTTATTGAGTATCAAGTTGGTCCATGACTTGTCCTTGTTTCAAAAGCTTCTCGTGTAACACGGATTTCTGAGGAATTGCTCTTCTGTCTTTCAAATCAAAAAGGGCTTAACACCTCGTGGCTGAGGGACAGGGTGCTGGGTGTGCTGTCAGGAAAACGTCTTTAGCGTTTGCAGAATGTCTTCATCGCCTGCCGAATGCACCAGTGGAAAGTACAGTCAGCTCCTTTATACTTCTTAATTTATGAAACTATTAGTGTAACTGATTAAAACAAATGCCATTGTGATGTGAATGTTATGAATGAGAGGCATATCTGCCATCTGTTCTGATGGCCTTTCATCTTGGTTGCTCTGGTCTCCTGTTTGCCTTAATGTCGGAGTAACGGTACACAGGAAGCTCCCTTCCTTTGGCAGGCTAAATTGGAATATGACAGATAATTACTTTTTTTCTTTACTGGATTATGTGACACAAACATGTCTGCCTTCCTGTTTAGGAGGAAACGAAACAGTTGTTGAATCAACAGAAGTCTGGTTCTCGCTCAGACTCACGAGAGGATGAAATCTCTCCTCCTCCTCCTATGAACCCTGTGGTTAAGGGTCGAAGAAGGCGTGGGGCCATCAGTGCAGAAGTCTATACAGAAGAGGATGCTGCATCTTATGTTAGAAAGGTGCTCTAACTCTTAAATGCTGCTAAAAATTGCATCAACAGTCCAAGAGTTTAACTAAGACCACCTTCCACCCAGTAACACTGAGCTCCTGTCAGCCTGCTCAGTCCTGTGATAACTGTAAAAATCAGAGCTGTGCGTATAGCTGTTTAATTGGAGGTTGGGATAAATTGTCATGCAATTAAACCAGTTAAGCACAACTTAGACCTGTTTCCTTTGAAGTAATATGTATTTAGATGTACACATATTTATATATTATATATATAAAGAAAGTGCTTCCAGTTATTTGACAGCTGCAACAACATTACATTTAGCCTAATGGTGGAGCAGACAGGAGGAAAACACAAACTGAACGGTTACTTGTACTCTTGCAAAAAACCTTATAAACTTAGCATGGAATGATGCCTTTACAGTTGCATAAAATAATGCAAGATTTATTTACCTTCTGCATGAAACAGCTGTAAGCATTGATTCTATTTGGTTATAGAGCTATAGTGCTTCAAAGACATTGAAAAAACTCAGCTAGCGTTTTGTAGCAATTTAAATAATAGATTTACCCTGGGGTATGCACAAATTTTTCTTGAAAAAATTAATCAGTAATTTTTTATGGTTGTATCCTAGGTTATTCCAAAAGATTACAAGACAATGGCTGCTTTGGCAAAAGCTATTGAGAAGAATGTGCTGTTTGCCCATCTTGATGATAATGAAAGAAGGTAGGAATAAATCTTTGTAGTCTTAAAGGAAGTTTCTCAAAGTGCAGACTTCAGAAGAGCTAAATGTGTCATGGTGTATGCAGCTGTGCAGCCTCTTTGCAACAGTCAGTGTAACTGTACAGAGGCTGTAGGAAAAGTTGAAGTTTAAGATGCTTGAATACATGCATGCATGACAGTTGTCTGCACAGTTACCTAATTTTGATATTGTTTTTTCAGTGACATCTTTGATGCGATGTTCCCCGTCACTTACATTGCAGGAGAGACTGTCATACAGCAAGGCAAGTGACAATCTTTATGTCGATGAATAAGTTGGAGATGGTGATCAGGCTCTCACCTAGTGCTCTTCTTAGTTTTGGGGTGTTTTTTGCAAATCAAGACGTCTGGATGCAGTGACTCTTCATGCTACCTGAAGCTCGTGCTACAGGGAAGAGTGGAGCAATTGTAGGAAGTTGTGGTTTTGTTGCACATGTTATCTGTTGACAAGATTGTCACTTGATGGCTCTGTAGAACATGTTGTGTCAGCTTATGGATCTGACATGCCTTTCCAGTCATCCTGGAATTGCTGCTCTCCCACATACCAGTAGATGTCCTCTTTCACAGAACTGGGGAGTGCGAAATCACAGAAAGGTGAAATTTCACCCTGTAAGCTGTGCAAAATTTGTCACTGCCAACCTTATTAGATTCTAAACATCGAAGCTGGCAGAGATGCCAGTTCAGTGAAGCACAAAAGCTTGCATGGCTTTACTCCCTTATTAATATGTATTCAATTTTTTTTTCTTCTTTAGGTGATGAAGGTGATAACTTCTATGTTGTTGATCAAGGAGAAATGGATGTAAGCATTACTGATAGTTTATTAATGACACATTCAGCAGAAGAATAGTCTAATGTTTGTAGGCCTCTTCTACAGGCCCTTCCTTTAGCAGCTTTTCTCGTAATTAGTTCTTACTTGTGGAAGTTTATTTTGCTTTGGAGCCTCTTTGCTCTGTAACGGCTTGGTCTGGCTGCACAGGGTTGTGCTGAGCATCCAAATGAATTATTCAGACACCAACAAGTACTGATGCTTTACAAGTGCAGGGTCAAGTCTAGCTGAGGTGTGGGACTGGCTTTAAAAATGACCAAGCTGTTTTTTTTCAGTCCAACTGATCTGTAGCTTTCTCTGACAGACTTTGTTGAGATTTTATTTCCTGTCAGAGGGTCTCGGGAGTCTGGGTGTGCGTGCCAGGTAGAAGAGAGTCCCTTTGTCTATGGAATCAGATTGTGGCTGGGACTGGGGTTGGCTGTGAAGTTTTGATGAGGCCCTGAAATGGTCAACTCTGATTGTACAGACGTGGGAATTTCCCTTTAATATAAAAGGAAATAAAGGGTAACAGGAGCTTCGTGTTGTTTCTGACCACCTCACAAGACACTGTGGCCGTGGCTCATCACCATGCACTGCCTTCCAGGTTTACGTGAACAACGAGTGGGCAACCAGCGTTGGTGAGGGGGGAAGCTTTGGAGAACTTGCCCTGATATATGGAACTCCCCGTGCTGCAACGGTCAAAGCGAAGACCAACGTGAAGTTGTGGGGCATTGACAGAGACAGCTATAGAAGGATCCTGATGGCAAGTATTTTCCTAGCTGATGTGTGGCTTATGCCGTTGACTTACATAGCTGTATGCTAACTTGAAATTACATGTTTGGTTTTGCTATTCACTCAGCTCACACTGGTCATTTGTGTGTCTTCTGTCTCCTTTGCTGGAGTTATTTATTCAAAATCCTGCTCTCTTGCAGTCAGAAGCTGATCATTCAGCATACGTTTATCAGGCATGAGGCCACGGGGGATCTTGTATCAGTGAACAAAACAATACCAATGCAATATTAAACAGAGCTAAAAATGGAATATGTACTGGTTAGCTGGTCAGGTGTCTTGATTCTGCTCTCATTTTTGCTTGCTGTGTGTAAGTAGTAGGTGTGAGCAGTAGGTGTAACTAACTTGAGTATATTTTTGAATTTTGGTAAGGTTATACAGTAAGAACACACTTAAGAAACATTAAGGCTGCAATAAATGCAAAGCCCTTTAGGAAGGCTGCTGATACATTATTGATATAATGAAATTTGAAAACACTTAATTCTGTGGGCTTGGGGTCTGTGAGGCAGGATGCATTATGTCTCATTAAAAACATTTTTGTCTTAAATTTTATTTTAAGCATCATGTCAAACATGAAGAAGAAAGCTTACTTTGTGTGCTTTGTGTTTTTTGTTGTTTGTTTTTTTTTCTTTTGTAGGGGAGTACTTTGAGAAAGAGAAAGATGTATGAGGAATTCCTTAGTAAAGTATCTATATTGGGTAAGTGAGAAAATATTTGTTCTGAAGTGGAATAAATTGCCATCTTGTAATAAAGCTGTTAGCCAGCATCACTGTGAGTACAGGCGATTGTGGTTGCCTGTTAAAACTGACTGCAAAGCCTGTACTACTTTTCTGCATGATTCCGAAATAATTCTAATTAGAGTCTTGATATCTGATGCACAAATGTAACCAGAAATGAGTTGACCTCTATGTAAGGACAGAGCAAACAATATAATTTGTGCCTTGTAAAGATAATTGTTAATGAACTGTTAACTTTGTAGAATCTTTGGACAAGTGGGAGCGCCTCACGGTAGCTGATGCATTGGAACCGGTACAGTTTGAGGATGGCCAAAAGATTGTGGTCCAGGGAGAGCCAGGAGATGAGTTCTTCATTATCTTGGAGGTAAGTCAGGTCAACATTAAAAGCTCAAACTAAGAACTCTACTCTTGTTTTAACATAGCTTGTTCTGCCCCTAAATACACACCTGGAGAAAAATGAAATGCAAGAATGTACTTGTAGAGAATTCCTAAACCATATAATATTGCTGGACATGCAGAAGCTTATATTTAGTTTTGCTATTTTACTTTCTTTCCTGGAAGTACCATTTTTAACAAGTTTCTGGCTGAAACCAGTTTATTTTTTCAGAAGAGTAGAGACCTGTTCTAGATAGCTAGTGATGCCTTGCTGGCGCTCTTGTTTTCTTGTCTGCATTTTTCTTTTTTTGCTAGTCATACAGGAAAATTCTTAGGTTTCTGAGGGAAAATGGGAAGAAATTAGTGCTGTGGATACATAAATACCCAAGGTGTTTTATGCTTAGAGAGGAGGGAGGACCAGCTGTTTTTATAGAGCAGTTTATAGAACTATAGAGTTCCTTGCAGTGAACTATGCAAGGATGTGAAGTGGTTTTTAAAGACTGAGACATCGTAACAATTGTTTCTGCAAAGTGGCTGATTCTTTGTGGAATTCAATGTTTCCAGTGATGCTGGAAATTCCAATTGTTTAATTGCTGTGATTTATTAAAGGGCACAGCTGCAGTGTTACAGCGCCGATCGGAAAATGAAGAATTTGTTGAAGTGGGCAGACTGGCACCTTCTGATTATTTTGGTGAGTTACACAGTGACAACTATGAGTACATACACCACTGTCACCATTTTACCTGTGTCATGTGGATGATAGTGATGGGATGGATTTGCTTAATTGCTGTTTTGGCTAACTCTTGTGGTTTCACTCCATGTCAGGTGTTGGAGTCACTTGGCATGTCACACAAACGGGATTGCTCCAGAGTAGTTTATTTAGGAGGGGCTTGGTGGTGATTTGGTCAGACCTCTCTACTCTGAGCAGAGTGAACTTCGAAATTGCATCACGTTGCTCAGGGTTGTGTCCAGTCAAGTCTCATGTGTCTCCAGGGGTGGAGATCCCACAACCTCTCTGGGCAATTTCTTTCACTGTTCAACCAGCCTTGTTGTGAAGACTTTTTTTCTTTATGCCTGACAGGAGTTTCCTGTTCTGCAACTTGTTGCTTTCTCTCTGCCTTTCACTGTGCAGAGAGCAGTCTAGTTTTGTCTTTATAATCACTCATTATGTAGGTGAAGGCAGCAATATGGTTCCCTCTTCAGCCTTTTCTCCAGGTCAGACTAACTCAGCTCTTTCAGCATTTCTGTGCTGCAGTCCCCTGACCATCTGGGTGGCACTGCTGGACTTGCCCTGCTTTGTCAGAATTTTGTACTGAGGACCCTGAAACTGTGTGTTACTCTGGACGTGGTATCTCAAGTGCAGATCAGGGTCTTTTCTTCTTCTGTTGAAGGTGGTCTTACACAGCTAAACATTGTGTGGTATGTAAGTTGCTTTGGCTTGAAAAAGCTTTCGTGTGCTGGCAAAGAAAAAGGTTGAGATCCTATTCTAAATACTTGTGAAGACTTGGAAATAACCTTCACATGGAACTAACCACTGGTGTAGTGCATGTTGGTTTATTTTGGATCACAGATAAGGACAGGATATATATGCTCAAAGAGCATTCTCAGAGTATAATGTAGCAATATATAATAAAGTATTCTGATGGCCTTATTTTGTGTTCAGAAGAGAAGTAGCTTGCAAAGAAACAAATAAAGCAACCTGTTCAGAACCTGCTATTTATTGTTTAAATGTTTCCCTCCATCTCTCTCTCTCAAAAAAAGAAGCCTGACTCTTTTCCTCATGATGAAGGTAGACCCTCTCCCCTATTATTCTTCCTAAGCAGGCCTCTTGCTAAAGCCACCAGGTTGTTAGGGCAGTTTTTCAGCTTTGTAGATGGTGTAATCAACAAATACCATGTTGCAAGGCCTGAAGTGGAATGTACTCAAGAGTGCACTAATAGTACTGGATCTGACCAAAGGTCTGCTTAGCTCAGTATCTGCTGCTAGATTTCTGTTCTGTGTATGTCATTTCAGTCTCTTCTCTTCCCTCGATGTGTACTCTTGAATTTCCCACTCTTACACTAATGTTATCTCTACCATTGTGTTCAGGTGCTGCAGACCTGTCTCACAGGGTTTTAACTCTCCCTTAGAACCTACTTACTCTTTTGCAAGCCTGTGTTTTAGAGGACAGTGAGTTCGAGTTTTAATTGGGCACAGAGGAGAAGTTTTTCTCATTTCTTTTGAACATCCCTTCTTATAATGCAGGCAAATTTATTCTCTGAGGAGCACCAAGCACTTTCCTCAGGCAGGAACATGGAGATAGTCAGCCCAACTGCTTAAAAACAAACCCCAAAGTTGATGCTGTGGTTTCTTTCACGCTTGTTGCTAGGAGTGTTAGACATTGCTGTTGTCACCAGTGGAAACAAGCTTGTTGAAAACTTCATTTCCAAATAAGTTGTTTAGCAGTTGTAACAGGTATTTGAAACAAAGCTTTTGGCATCTTTGTGCATAACCTAGGAAATGGGAATCCAGTGGGACTTCAAGATACTCATCTTCCACAGCCCCATGTAGAAGCCAGGTTCTGGATTCTGGCTAGCCATGGGTCAGAAGCTTCTGCCTTGATCATTGATGTGTTTTACTTCAATACCGTGGTCTTGTTGTCCTGAGTTTCCTGGAAATACCAGGAACAATAGTGTACCTTACATATTAAAAAAATAACTACTTGCTGACTAGGAACATTACAGGTGAATTGAAACACGACCTTTTCTCAAATAGAACCAATGTTGAAAATTCTTTAGGCCTTCTTCGGAGAGACTTGAATGTGGACAGGCTTTTTAATAAAGAAAACATCAAGTAGTTTTTTAAACTGCCTTCACAGATGCTTCAAATATAACTACATAGGTATTTGTTCTGGTCAGTGTTAAAGCCTGAATTACCTTCTGTTCCATCCCTGCAGCGGTTTGAAATACAACAGGGTAACTTCTCGAGCTCTTTTGCACATTGGTTTTTAACACTGTTCACTGTTCCTGTTGCCCTAGGTGAAATAGCTCTGTTGATGAACCGTCCCCGTGCTGCCACAGTTGTTGCTCGTGGCCTGTTGAAATGTGTAAAGCTTGATCGACCCCGATTTGAACGTGTCCTGGGTCCCTGCTCGGATATTCTCAAGCGAAACATCCAGCAGTACAACAGTTTTGTATCGCTGTCTGTCTGAAACCTTCCTCCCTGTCCAGAACATGCTTCACGAATGCAGACTGCTTCATCACCCTTGTGCAGAGCCACATTGCCACTGGCATTTGCAGCTTCCTGTCTGTTTAAAAAAAGAAAAAAAAAATTGCTTATCATGGCACTATTTTTAATTTAGAGCATATTAGTTCTGTGCTCTCTGTCCCAATAGAAAAAGTTCTATGGAGATGTTTGCTGTTACAGCTTCTCTCTGTGCAACAGTGTCCAACTCGGGCAAATGCAGCCTTGCTTCAGCTAGGAAAAGATCTCCTGACACCATCTCAATTGCTGTAGAGTAAGGAGGTGACACTAGAGAGGGAAAGAATTTTTTTAAAGGTGTTTCTCAAATTGTTGGACAGATTTTAAGGCTGTGGTCATAATCTGCTGTATTTCTTTTCAAATGAGAACTGCCCTTGTAATTGAGCTTCTTGGGGCTTGGGTTTTTCTTTCTTTAATTTGCTGGGTACTGTAATCCTGGGTTCAATCGTGAGGCATCAGCTGCTAAGAAAGCCACAGTTGGAATTTAACAATATAATTGTTCCTGTGTCTGCTGGTTTAAGATTGCTTAGTTACGTTTTTGTCAAGTGTAAATCAAAGCTTTCAAGATTAATAGTTCTGGTGAACTACTGCAGTTGTTACTTAATTTGCTCACTTGCTGCAACTGATTATTTTCATGTTCTTTCTTCAGCGATAGATATGCCATTTAAAACTCTTCCTGTTCAAAGTGGCAAGAACCAAATGTTACATTAAATGCCTAACTTTGGTCTTTAGTACATAGATTGGTGTAAGAATGGTGCAGCTGTTCAGCTGTTAGTAATGTTCAAGTACTTAGGTTGGTGTAGAAATTGGAAGCAAACGTGTTATTTTCCCTGTGACTCTTGCTTGCTTTGTATTCCTCAGTTGACTTTTTAAAAAATGATCATCAGTTCAGGTGACCCTTTGTTACCAGGGAAAATAAACGTTGAGTATTTATGGCCAGCATCAGTTGCAGGTGGCAAGATGCCTGGTCTATATAGATGCCATTATTCTTGGTAGAGAATATGAGGCAGAAAAAGTGAATGTTTTCCTGCAACACTCAGTTATTTTAAGTTTTTTAATCAGTCAATCCATGATTTTTAAAATGATTAATCTAGTTTAAATACAAAAGGTGCATTATCTTTCCTTGCTTATGGAATTTACATGACACTTATTTCATTCTCACTCTTTTTTCCAAGTTCAGTATGTTGCGGAGTCTTAAATGTATTTCAGTATTTACCAGCTTTGTGTTCCATTACTCTGTGCGCACCAATACTTCCCAAAAGTTTTTACTGAATTCCACAGTTCAATAATAGTAGGCAATTTTTAAGGTTTCCTTTAAACTGTAATTTATATAAAGTAGTGTAGGTTTGTATTTGGGAGTGACAGCAAGCAGTTTTGCATTTGTTGTGCAACTACTTCTAATAATGGAGCCCTCATTTTATTTCCTTTCTGAGGTGATACGGATTCAAATTCAACAGACTTTCTCCCAGGCATGTAGATAATCAGAAAGTCTAATGGATGCTAATTGATGCAAAATAATACTGAGGGTACCGAGCCTTTACAAAAGGTTTCAAGGTATTTCTGAACCTGAAATCCCAATAAAGGGATTTCAACACTTGCGGTTTGAGTTCTGTATTCAGAAGATGGTAAGTAGAGGATTTCTGCCAGAGTCCTTAAGAAGGAGTAAGCAAATGCTCCCTTCTTGGCTTTTTTTTTTTTGTAAAACCGTTTTCTTAAGTTTTGACTATATCCAGGTTTTTTCTTCATATGTGTTCTTTGTGTTACTTTAAAGCACCAAAAACTGTGTAAACTAGTTAAAGCTCCACAAAAAAATGCACATTTTTTTTATATAAGGCTTTCTAATCAAGTTTCACTACTGCATCTTTTTAGCTTGCTGTTTACTCCCTTTTGTAGTTTTACCTACAAGATTTTAAGATAAATCAGCTAAGTCTGAGTTAAATATTAATTACAGTTATAGCTTTACCTTTGTGTGCAATTTAAATATGTTTGAAACCACAATTGGCATAGTTTTGCCTTAGCTAACATTCAGGGCTTTAGAAGTAATCTTTTGCTAGTCCACCTTTAGCGAATTTATGAAGTCTATTGCCCTAGGAAGCTATAGTCAACCAGAGGACCATTTTTGTATTGTTACCTGACTCTATAAGTCTGATTTACTGTATGTGCTAATATATTATATTATATTCCTTTTGTTATAGATTGTCCTAATGGCAGGTAAAGCAATAAAATGATTTAAATTCTTAAATGCAATCTGTCTCTTTTTTTTTTCCCCCATCCATACATTGTGTTTTCCTTGGAGGATGCCTTATTAGTGAGGTGGTAGAACCTAAGCAGCTTAATGGATTAGCTTTGTGTTAACTCTGCAGGTTTGAGTTCAGGTCCTGGCTTACAGCACAACTGAACTTTCCCCTCTGGAGCCTGCAGGAGAGCCTGGGCTCCACGAGCCAACCTGTGCCTGTGACCCAGGAACTTTTCTGGAGTTGTGGCACTGGGTGCACACCACTGCTTTTAAGTGAGGAGGTACCTGCCTCTTGCTTGAGCGTCTCTTGGTAACTTGTGCTGCTTTGATCTCTTGGTAAGGTTGTTAATTCTTGGCCCAGCCACTATTATTGGAGCTTTGTACAGTTGTCTGCTCCCATCCAGGCATACCCTTAATGAAAGTTTTGAACATGTGATGATTAACCATGAATGATTTCTGGTGGGTGTACAGTAAGAAATAGAAGAGGGGGATTTTTACCCTGTGATGAATCACAGAATCACAGAATTCTAGGGTTGGAAGGGACCTCGAAGGATTATCTAGTCCAACCCCCCTGCCGGAGCAGGTTCACCTACAGTACATCACACAGGAACGCATCCAGGCGGGTTTTGAATGTCTCCAGTGAAGGAGACTCCACAACCCAGTGTCTTTAATAATTTTGCTAATAGTTTCATGAAACAGCTGAAACTTTTAGTCATTCTTGGCAGCAACCCAACAGGACAGCACAAGAAATGCCTGCATTTTTATTAATTTTGCAAAGTGACTGAAAATTTTAATAGTTTGTCAAAACTACTGCTTTTACAATAAGTGCAAAGCTACTGGTAACATTTATTTATTCTTCCACTGCTGCACACCAAACATGTACAGTTCCTGTGGGGTCTCTCCAGCAACAGGACGTAAAAAGCAGGGTCAGCCAATACTCGCCATCTTCATAAATGATACTGAAGTAGGAAAAGTTTGAGAAGTGGTGGCATGAAGCAGCTCAGGCTGGACATGTTTTGCACCCAGCTTTGCTAAAGCTATCACCCAACTTTGAAGATACATTAAAAGGCTACTGTGTAAGGGAGAATAAAAATAAGAAGAAAGCAACCCTGCAACCCCTGTTAGTGTACCAGCCATTTAAATCCCTGTGGGTTTGTTTCTTTATCCAGCCCTACTTCCCCACTATCCCTTTGACGAAAAAAAGCTGAAAACTTTATTACCTAAAATTAAACTAAAGCTTCCACTTCCAACCTTGCTTTTAAACTTATCTTCTGTTGCCATGTTCTTCCTGTTCAAGCAGCCAACAGTAACCATTCCGTGACACCAACCAAATTATTTTTGGGCTTCTCACATATGGCGAGTGCATGAAAAGCCACCAGTAGAGGGAGATGCAGCTCTGGGAATCCAGCATCCTGTGCAGAAATAACTGCTGCACTGTGCGTGCTGAGAGGGAGTTAAATCCTTTCATTTTCATCTGTCCTCTGTCCACAGGAGTAAGAAGGTCTGTAAGCCCCCCAGTGTCAAGAATCCTGCTTGCTTGATCGAGACTGTCTAAAACTTTGGTTTTGTGACAGCTGGAAATGGTAGGACATGGCTGAATCACAGGTTGGGAGACTAAAGGAGCGAGGTGTGGAGTTTTTGTTTCGCTAACCTTTGTGGCTTCAGAATATTGGAGGGATCTCTTTGCTGAGTAGAAGCACTCCAAACTTCCTCAAGCGTACAAATGAATAGAATAGGCACCTGTAGGGACTTACCCAGATTACAACTACAGTCTCTGCTGTAGTTTTACAGGGAGGAGACAGGTGTATTGTAGAATTATTGTGGAGTTGAATTAAGCATCAATACAGTCCCCTGTGAAAAATGATAGCTGTGGCCAAACAAGCTTCGTTCCTTCCTTGCACGACCAAGGCACTTGCTGTCAGGGTCACAGAGTTTCCTTTATGTTGGGCAAAATTCCACCCCATGAGAAAATGAGGTGGTGGTAGGTGCAGCAGCTTGCTGAGAACCTGTTAACAACTGCTGCCTGACAACACTTGTACTGTGGTTTTAGGATTCTCTGAAAGGTCTGCAGTTCTGTAGATGGTTTTTGTTTAACTTAAAGGTTTAGTTTAGACTGGGCTTCTAGTAGATTGGTTGTGGTGGTTTGTTTTTTTTGTTTTTTTAATGCCTTAAGGATGATAAATTATCAACAAAGTTCTCAACTACTTTCCCTATGCTGCCAAAAAGCTGAGTGTAATCGTTCTTGAACAGTTCAAGGGAAAAGCCATTAAAGAGAGCTTTAGTAGTCAAACCATTCTTAAGCCTTGTCCTTGAGAGGCAAAGGGAAAACTACGCAGAGAAAGATCCCCAAAACCTCCCAACTCTTTTTTTAATTCTGCCCGCCCTTCCAGTTCCTATTGCATCTCCTCAAAATGCTGAGTTGGTGGGTGGGGTGGTGTCCTGTGTGAATTTTTCAGGGACTTCTGACAACTTAAGTGATAGTAAAGCTATGAGAAGCAAGAAGATGACCTGAGATAGAGCCCCCTCCTTGGGCAGAATGTTTTCACCAGAAGTGGGTGGCTGCTTGGACTGTAAATGCAGTCCTATGCCTCTGAGCAGTTTGTCTTGTTTTTTTTTCTCCTTGGGGTCAAAGACAACTCATAGGTGCCTTTCTCTTATAACCAAAACTGGCTCTTCCACACATGAAGAAGTTAAAAATAGATGTGATTTTACTGCCCTGTGAGGCAGTGGGCTTTTGAGTGACCTCCACAGACTGAAATAGAGTGGGTTGATCACTGCTGAAGAGACCAAGAGGCAGCAGACAGGCCTGATGGTGAACACTGTGGAGTGGCAGTCTGACCATGCTGAACCAACACGTGGTCTTGTCTCAGTTGCAGGTACTGCCTTGGGAGGTAAGATTGCTCTTTCCTCAAATACACAGTCTTGATTACAGAACAGACTTAGTAACAGGAAAATGCTCTTGGCATCTCTTTATTCAAACCTCATCCTCGGCTCTGGTTTGCGTCCTTCATGAGCAAGACCTGTGCAGGTTGAGCAAGACCTGTGCAGGTTGAGCAAACCACTGGCTACATGTTCCCCCACTCTCCCAAGGGCATGACCAACTACTGCTCTTCCACCAGAGAGCTGGTGTTCGGGGTGTAAAGGTCTGCTGCAGTCAGACCACAACTTACCAACACACTGGCCAAGCACAGAAGCTTTGGTTGTGTACCCAGCATAGAAGCCCAGTATGATTCTTGAAGATCTTCTGAAGAGTTTCCCCTCTCAGTCTTGGCAAGTGGTTGTAGATAGAAGTTACCAGCTACTAGAACGCTTGCCTTGCAGGGGTTTTCCCCACCTCTGAGCATGAGTTAAGGACTGTTTAAGTGGTCAGTTTCACTCTGTCAGATGCAGGAGCCTCAGGCTGTGTGGTGTCATTGGCTACCACCTTGGCTTCTCCATATGTGTCTATGCATTTCCTTACAGCTTTCAGGATAAGCTGTAACCGTCTGTCCAAAGCCAAGAGGTGGGGTTCAGTGAGGACAGGTGCCAGGCGGTCCTGCAGGAGGGATTCTCTCATCACGTCGCTGAGCTGATACTCGGGCTCGGCCAGGAGCTGGAGTCGCAATAATGTTGTCCTCTTTATTCTGGAAAAAAGCAGTCAGACAGCTTAATGCAAACTTCTTGCAGTATCCCACCAAGAACCAGCTGGCTGAGTCCCTTGGTGGCAGGGGAAGGAGGGAGGGCAGAGGTGGATGAAGATGCTTGACAAAGAACTTTGGAACAGAAGCTTTCCCTTTCTGAAGGAAATGAAAATTTTTGTAGAAACCTCTCCTTCTTCTTCTGTTTTTCTAGACTGCAGAGTATTTGTACTACAGAATTCTGTCATCAGAAAGAAAAACATGATAGAATTTCTCAGTTGTGAGTGTTTTTCCTCTGAGTCAGAGATGACCCAGTTCCCCAGAATACTGCAGGGTGATGCCGTGTTCCCAAGGATGACATTGATGGGGTGGGGGCAGAGGGGGAAGTAAAATGAAGAGGCACAAATAAAAAAATCTGTCAAAACTCTGAGCAAAAAGAGGGAATGTTTCCTGGAACTGATTTAACTGTGAGCTTTGACCTTGGGAGGGACTCGGATTTAAATATTTCCCTTTGACAGAAAGTGGGATGGAAAGCTGTGATCTTGGAACACTTCTGGGAATGAAACTGTTCTGAAACAATTTGTTTAATCCTCAGCAAAAGCGTTTTGACTTCAGCATCTCTAACACTGAAATTAATCAGTGGCTTTAATTACTGCCCTTTAAATTTTGGAAACAAACTATTCTGTTTGTGGAGCTATTGCTATTTAGCTGAGCCAGAATTTTCAGGCAGAAAAGGGTGTAGTCAGAAACACTTTAAGCAGGTCCAGAATTTGCCTTTGTCTGCCTGTTGTTAATCCAGGGCATTGACTGGGAGCAGTGGCCTGGCTACAGGACACACTGGTCAGTTGCCAGGGTAAGGCTTGTGGCTGCTGCTGTGCCTGGCCAAGCCGGGGCTGCACCACCCCGGGCAGTGCTGGCAGTGCTCTGGAGGGGCACTGGTCTTTGGCCAGTGATGCCTGTGCCATTGCACAGGGCAGGGAAGGACATTGAGGTGCTGGAGTGAGTCCAGAGAAGGGCAACGAGGCTGGGGAGAGGTCTGGCAAACAAACTTTATGGAGACCAGCTGAGGGAACTGGGGTTATTGAGCCTGGAGAAGAGGAGACTGAGAGGAGACCTTATTGCCCTCTACAGCTACCTAAAGGGAGGTTGTAGTGAGGCTGGTGTTGGTCTCTTCTCCCCAATTGCTGATGACAGGACGAGAGGAAATGGCCTCAAGTTCCATCAGGGGAAGTTTAGGTTGGAGATTGGGAAGAAGTTCTTTCCTGAGAGGGTGGTTGGGCACTGGAATGGGCTGCCCAGGGAGGTGGTGGAGTCACCGTCCCTGGGGGTGTTCAAAAAAGGGGTTGATGAGGCACTTGAGGCCATGGTCTGATGGTCTAATGGTCAGGAATATGATGGGATAAAGGTTGGACTTGATGACCCTGGAGGTCCCTTTCAACCATAATGATTCTATGATTCTAGGGAGGAACGTGCTGGCACAGGGGCAGGTGACTTAAACTGTGCCTGTCCTGGCTGCCTGCTGCCAACCTTGCATTACTATTCCTGCAGAAAAAGTAATAATTGATCAAGTGCTAGTGCTGGTGATGAGGCTTTAAATTGCTGCTGGAGCAGGGCTGTGAGGTTCTGTGGCTGCTGCCAGAGAGAGCTGTGCACAGAGCAGATGCAAAGGAGCACGTTTGCACTCCCCTAGGCCAGGGGTGACTGAGGAGCTGCTGTGGGTAAACACCAGCTGTGTTTGCTCTGGTCCGCACGGCGATGGGGCTTGGAGGTGGAGAACAGGACAGTCTGACCCCATGGGCTTATTGAATGCTGCCACATTTACGTAAGGAACAGGCAGAAGATGGTAAGGAGCACGAGATGGAAATCCTGCCCCCGGCCCCTCTCCTCCCACGGGGCAGCTGTGACCCTGCTCTTGGACTGAACTGCTGGAGATTCCACCCAGAGCCTTCTTAGGGGCTTCATCAGCCAAGAAGATCCATGACCCAGGTTAACTGGGGGCTGTTTTCAGGCCTGTCTGTGCGTTGTTCAGGGATTTGATCCTTTCAGGGAAAGGAGCATCTCTTGCTGCGTGGCTCTTTGTGCTTTTGGTCCTTGAAGGCTCTGGGTCAAATCTCCAACAATTCAGTACAACAGCAGGGTTACAACTGCCCCATGGGAGAGGAGTGGGGCTGGTGGCAGGATTTCCATCTCCACTGGAAGAGCAGAGCAGCGTGTGGGACATGGACTGGCACTTACATGCAGCACTGGGAGAGCGGGGCCAGGATGGATGTTTCATCATGGGAATGCCGCCCAAAACTGGAGGAGGAAGCAGAGAGTGCAGAGCTTTAGTGCCTGCCCACCACCTTCCCCCCTCCCCAGTGTCCTCCCACTGCCTCACCCTCTGGCGTTGTCCAGGTGTAAGAGGAAGCCATCATCCCCAAACTTGGTGAACATCTCATAGTGGTGACGGTCCATGTTCCCTGGGAAAGGGCAGACACAGGAACAGAGTTGCCCTTGCATGCAACTGAGTAATTTTTGTAAACTATCCCACGTTTTCTTTTCATATCTGCATGAAACACTCATTGCCCTGCTGGAAGGGTCTAAGATGCTCAGAGCTGCTGCTTTCATCTTGCTCTGGACCCCCTGGGGAGTGGGCTGGGGTGGGCCTGGGGGCTCCCCCTTACCCGCACATCAGGAGGGATTGTGCTGGCTGGAAGGAGACAGCAGTCCCCCAGAAATGTGTCTGGAGCAGAAGGGATGGCTTTGGGAAACACCGTGGTGTGGGAGAGCAGGCAGACTGACGCTGAAGGCCCACAGAGAAGGAGGGAACATTATTTGCCCCTTCATCATACCTATTAGGAAGTCAAATATGGCCATGTCAATGATGTTAAGCAGCCGGTTGCCATTGCTGTAGGGGTAGATCTCCCTCACCGTGTTGCAGTAGAGTGGATTCACTTCCCACCTGCAGGAGATGGAGGAGATGCACTCAGTAGTTGTGCTGCTGTGTCCTGACAGCACCCCAAAGCTGGTCTCCTGTGCGGAGATGGACAGGAGGAGGACTTCAGCCTCCCTCATTGTGCACGCAGGAGACTGGAAGTCAACCCCAGTCAGTGCCCAGGCATTAAGAGTTATTGGACCAATTATGGGCAATCTCTGAACCTTGGCCTTCCTCTGCCTGGACATGCGGTTTCTGTACGTGTCTCTGTACCCTGCTCATTCTCCTTCCCACGTGCTCCCTGCAATACAGATATGGGAAGCAGCATCATTTACCCACTTACTCTTCTTTTCCATCAAATGAGTAGGAGCGGATCCATGGGTTTGGGATGGAGAGTCGCGGCGCCAGGTTGAGGGATGGCAGGAAGGCAGAGAGGGACCCTTCCAGGAGGTGGGGGTTCCCGCACACTGCATACTCAGTCTTGCACATGTACGGGCACTTGGCAAAGAAGCAAACGTTGCTGGCTGGGAGGAGAAGAGAGAGAACAGGGAAAGGAGCTGCAATCTTCAGGTGACTGCAGAGTAGCCTGGCCTGGCCTCTTCCCCATCGTGTGATGGTGACTGTGAACATTGTGGCATATGTAACCACATCATGGATGTGAAACTGCCAAATCATGGTCAATACCTGCATTTTGGTTGATGGACAGACCTGGGCCCATGCGAGGGGAAAGGTTGGGGAAAATTGGGCAGGCGAGTAGATCTGGCAGGTGATTCCAGCTGGAGGCTGAGGGGCACCTCTATTATAACCATGTCTTCATGTATTTTTCATGCAAGAGCACAAGTCCTGCCGGCCCTTTTGCCTGCAGCCCCTGCTCTTCCACCCACATGGCCCAACAAACAACATGGTCTAACCCCGCTCTGCAGCACCCAAGCACTCGCCCACCTGGTGAGACAAAAAAGACGCTCTGCAGGATCTCGTTCTTGGTGACCTCCAGGATCTCCTTGGTGACGTTGATCAGCCTCCCAACTGTGGGCGGCACCCTCCGGAAATCCAGGATCCTGGACAGAAGGGACAGTGGCTCAGAGCCTGGGGTAGAAGAGAGTGTTACTGCACAGGATGGCACCATGGGACAGCAGATGCTGCCTTCCTCCCTTCTGTTGGTGAACCAAGGGCCTTTTGATGACTGCACCCACATGGTTTTTTTTTATCTCCCAGATTTATTCTAGCAAATAGCCAAGATCATTTTACTCTCTGGGCCAAAATGCAGCTGAGTTTGGCTTTTGGTATTTTAATAGCTGCCTCCTGGAATGATCTGGATGTTCTCCAGGTTTCATGTCTTTTCCCTAACTGGTTTCTCCCATCCCCTTGCAGAGAAGCAGGGTCCTTCAGGAGCCAGCGCAGCCCTTTGGGCCCTTCTATGATGCTGCATTTGACACAGAGCAGAGGTGTGTAGAACCTGGCACGCTGAGGCAGCGGGAGGCGAGGAGGGATCACCCCCAATCAGAGGCACTCATGCCCAGCTGATTCATCTCAAATATTCTTAAAAAAACAGAGCCTGGGGCAGGCAGGCATTCGTGTCAGTGAATGGAAAGCTGCTGTGGATTGCTGAGTCAGTAACACAGGGTGAACCAGCTAATGCTGGGCTTTGCTCCTTGGGTAATGTCTTCTGCTTCTGAGAATCGGGCACAAAACAGGATTTAGCCTGTTATTATTGAGCAATGTTTAAAGAAAAAAAACCCCTTGCTTTCATCTAGCATCTTTCAGCTCTAAAAACCGCAAAGCACTTCAGAAAAGCAGTCAGGACTCATTTTTTCTGGTGGTGAAGCTGGGATGCAGAGAGGCAAGCTTGATGGTGGGTGAGTCAACTGGAGTCACCACAGTGATGTTGGGGCAGAGCTGGAAAGGGAATTCAGCTCTCTTCATTCCCTCTCTCAGAGCAAGCTACAGGACTCAGTCTAGGACAAGCCTGGCAAGGACAAGCCTTAGCAGGACAAGCCTAGTCCTGCTTATCGCAGAAGTTGGGCTTGGGAACTGGAGATCCCCATCCACCACCACCATCAGGGATCGCTTCCCTTTGATGTTCAATGCTCAGCCCATCCAGGGGAAGGAGCCTGCTGCCCTCACCTGCTAATAATGGTACTTTTGATTTTATTAAATACAGAGCCTGCTGGGAAGGGCTGCCAGGTTAATTGCTCATTAGCTGAGGGCTTGAAACTGCATTGCTGCAGTTTATCTCAATCCAAAACTGTCTCGATTGCTGATGGAGCGTGTGACTCCCTCACCGTGAGGGGCTCCAGGCTGTGCCCAGAGCTCACCTCTGCACTTGGATGCAGGGGAGGGACCATGCGTGTGTGGCTGTGTGATGGATGGGCAAATATCTGACCCATCTGCAACCTGGACTTCATCTGCCAGCTTGTTCTCATGCAGGAGCTGAGGCAAAGCTGACTCCTGGGCTTCAGATGAGAGCCAGAGCCACCCCATCCCCAGATACCCCACCAGCTCCCAAAGGGCTGCTGCAAAGCAATTGCTTGTCTAAGGCTGAGCAGCTCTGCAGGGCTCAGCAGGGCTTTCCTTGTGCCCGAGCTCCCTGTGGGCAGAGGACGAGGTGCTGGCAGCTGGAGGGGCTGTGGCAGGTCCCTACCTGTCCAGGTGGAAGGCGGCGATCTCAGCGTTGTGCCGCTGGAAGTCAACGAAGTAGAAAAAGTCCTCAGGAGTCTCTTCCTCACGTTTCTGCCTGGGAAGGGCACAGGGTTAATCTGAGTGGGCTCAGCAGGGCAGGCAGGCAGTGGTGGGTACAACACTGAGGGATGCTAGAGGCTGTGCTGCGTCCCCATGGGAGGCAGAGGAGAGCTTGGGTTGGTTGTTCTCATATCCTTAAGACCAGTAATGCCAACAGCAGCTCATTTAATTTCATTTTCTGGCTGTCACACAGTGCCCTGAGCAGCTGTGTATCACAGGAGAGCCCACAGGCACTGCTGAGCCCTCCTGGCTCAGCTGAGTGCACGGATGCTTTCCTTCTCCTCCTGGACCAGCCAGGCACTGGGCAGGGGTGGATGGAAACCAGGAGGAGAGGAGCTGGCTGCTTTCTGGCTGAGCCAACCATCCCAGTCGGCACACTGCCAGCTGCCCTGCCTGTGCACAGAAAGGAAAGTGCAGGAGAATAAATGTGAGGTGTCCCAAGGGGCAAGAAATAAGTGCAGAAGCAATTTCAGCCGCTTGTTTGAGGTGACCAGGACTGATGGCTCTTTCTGGGAAATACTCCGGGGAATCCAAGAAGAAACAGGGTAAAACACAAAGTCAGCTGGGGAAGAGGCAGAAACGAGCAGTCCCTAATGGCAAAGCTCTCGGGAGAACAAGTGTCCCAAGGTCCTTTACTGTCTGGCATCTACAACCTGAGACATTTCCCACGTCAATGAGCAGTGTGGGAACACTGGTGTTTATCCACGTGTGTCTCTGGGACAGTCTGAGCAGCCAATGATAATTAAACCTTCTCAGGTGTGGCCTTGATACTTAAACCTTGTCAGGGTGGCTGAGAGGAAGGACGTGACTGTGGCGTGGCTGTCCCTGCCAAGGGTTTCACACCTCTCACTCTGGGGCTCCTTGGTGCATGGCTACGGGGGGGCTGGGGGGGCTCTGCCACCGTGCCTTACCTCATGGGCTTGAACATGGCTTTCCCAAAGTCCTGGAACCTGAGGACCAGCTTCAGGTGCACACCACTGGGCTTCACAACTTGGGGAGGAAAGGGGACGTTAGCCACCAGCCCTGGAGAGCTGCCCCAGCAAAGCCCCAGTTACGCACTCGGGCACAATTTGGCTTTGCACCTTGGTGGGAGCATCCCACACCTCCTTCCCACCACTTTGGTGCTTCTCCCCTCTGCTCCTGCAGCTATTTTTTTCCTCCCTCTCCCCTGTGCCATAGAGATTTCCCTTTGGTGTTTCTCCCAACACCTATTTAGAATCATAGAATCATTATGGTTGGAAGGGACCTCCAGGGTCATCAAGTCCAACCTTTATCCCATCATATTCCTGACCATTGGACCATTTGTTACATCCTCTTGGGGACTTTCCCCCACCGCCAGTAGAAACCAGTGGCGTACTGGTGTCCTGTCACGCACATCCCAGCTTCTGCTGGGGCAGTGGGGTTCAACTGGAGGGAGAAGGGCCTGGCATTGCCTGGCTTTACATTTCCCTTGCTGGGGTTAGGATGGAGCCCTGGGGATTGGGGTCAGAAGGGGGACCCAAGCTGTTGCACTCACTCTGGCTGCAGTCGCAGGCCCCCAGCAGCGCTTTCTCGTCCTGGCTGTAGTCTGCAAGGGCAGGAGGAGTGGTGAGACCCTGCTGGGGTCAGTCTCTTGCTGCTGACCCCCCTGTCCCAGCACTGGGCATGCAGGGGGGCACTGCCTGCCCTTGCTGCCCCAGCCCCGGTGCCACCGGTGCACAGTGAGGGGTGCAGACCCCTCGGGGGAAACTGAGGCAGCCTGTCAGGATTAAACTGCCGTGCAATGGGTTCCTGGCATGGCTGGCACCAAAACCACTGCACCGAGGGCTGCAGCCGAGTCCTTCCTTCTGTGTCAAGGTAAGGGCATGGCAACTGCACAGCACAAAACCTGCCGGGAAGCCAGCACAGGGCTTGGGGCTTCCTCCAGCGAGCCACAGCCTCTGGCTGTCTGCAAAAGTGACCTGGGGGGGTGATGCCATGGAGCCCCCCCAGCCCCATGCAGCTCCCAACAGCCCCAATCCCGTGGCAGGACAGTGGGGAAGTCCCTTACCAGCACTGACAGTGGGGAAGTCCCGCATGTCCCGCAGGAGCCTGTTGATGGTGGGGCTGGAGCGCGGGTAGAGCCCATCCCGGCTGATGCCCAGGTGGAACTGGAGCCAACTGGCCTCTGGCTGGAGCGACAGTGGGGCTGCTGGTGAGGTCAGGTTGAGCTCCTCCCTGTAAAGCTTGTGTCTCCTGGAAGACAGCAGGTATGGGGTGGTGAGGATGAGCCCTGGGATGGAAACTCTTACTGCTCTGAGCCCACGGGCTGTTGGGGAGCAGGGATGGTGCTGGGGAGCAGGGATGGTGCTGGGGAGCAGATCTGGGAGCACAGGGTGGATAAAGACTCTTGGTACTACCTAAGGGGAAACTGAGGCAGAGAGCAATGACTGAGATGGTCAAAGGTCTCACAAATTGTGTCTCCATCTTTCTACAAATCCTTGGGGAAGCAGCCTCAAGTGGGAACACAAGGGACTCTGTTGTCTTCTCCTCACCCCATCAAGACCAGGAGGGGTGGCAGGGTGTGGCTGGATCTAAACCCCGTCTCCAGCAACACAAGAGCTGGCCTATGTGATGGTGTGATGGATGAAGTGCTTCCTGGAGGGACTGTGGGCTCCAGGCCAGACCTGAGGAGAGGATGTGACGTGACAGCAGATAACTTGGGTATTGACTGCTCAATGAGGTGTCCAGAGAGCCCAGGAGAACAACAAGGTCTTGTCTGAGAGAGCCTCCTCAGAGGACTCTTTACAGTCATTACATTTCTGACAAGAGTTTTTTCCTGAAGCCAGAGGTCCTTAGCAGGGAAAAAAAATTCATCAAGTTAGAGCCACAAATTGCCTCCGTGCCCAGATTCACAGCCCTTGGTCGGCGAGCAGGGGCAGAGTGAGACCATCCAGCAGCGTCCTGCCTGTCCTCTCTTAAAATCAAGGTTGAACCCAGCCCTTCCTTGGCTGGTGTGGAGCCAAATGGGCTTCCCAGGTCCCATAATGACATCTCCCCAGTTGATCAGCATTTTCATTGACCTTGAGACCTCCATGGCTGGGACCCGTGCTTTGCTGAGCTGCAGTGGGGAGGTCACTGACTCCACCCGGCGGAGGGCAGAGTGTGGGTTTCTCATTAACGCCGGCCGAGCTGAGCACGGAGTAGCTGGGCCTGATAAAGGGAAAACCAAGTTCAGTTTGCCCTGAAAGTGCCAAGATACATCTGTGAAAGGAAACAGGAGCTGGGGGCTGATAACGAGTGGGGCATTAACCAAGGCTGGGATGGAGCGGCTGGAGAGAGGGAGGTGCCACATGCCTCGCTAGACCAGACCCTGACCCTTGGCAAAACACTCTGGGAAACACAAGAGATGAAAAGAGACTTTTTCCTGACCACCTTTAGTTCTTCCTAATTTTCTCAGTTTTGCCCAATGCAAACAAAACTAAAATCAGGGAGGAGAGGGGAGCATGTGAGGGCACCTGCAGGCACGGTGGGGTTTGCTGACCATGCACCGAGTCATTTATCAGCCAAGGAGTTGGCGCTGGTGGCTGGAAAGGGCTCATGGGTTTTGTTGGATTTTTGGTTCCCTGCTCAGAGCAGCAGCAAGAAAGCGTTAGGTTTTGGTTGGGTTTTTTTCCATCCTCCTCCATCCAAGCAGGTTAAACAGTGTGGTTAGTCCGGTCTAACCTTGAGGTGATGAACCCTCCTGGTGGTGAGGAACATGTTTCAGTAGCGTCCTGGGGGAGATCTAGGAAAGGGAAGGACGTGGCACATCTGCAGGTCAGAGCAGCCCATTCCCTCTCCCAGTTTGTTTGCCTTTCGGTGGGACTGGGTCAGCTACGGGCACAAAGTCCACGTCTGCGTGGTCAGGAAGAAGGGTGTCGGAGTGTTTCCCTCTTGGTCTGGCTCAGGCCATCTGCAAAGGAGGCAGAAGCTCTCCTGACTGGGACACGGGAGCATGCGAGGAGCCGTTGGCAGGTTGGCTGTTGGGCTGCACACATGGATGTGCCTGGGATGCTGGTGGCTCTGGTGGACATGCCTTGACCTTCCAGCATGCTGGGCAAGTCTGAGGCACAACCTTAACCCTCTGCTGCGGCCAGGGGCAATAAAGACCCCAGTGTAATACAGAAGAATGATTCAAGATTTTTCCCTAGGGAAGCTGCCCAAATATTTTACACTATTTGCTCTCCTGCCTCCCATACACACAGGCTGTTCCCCCCTGGGGTGGCAGTGAGCAACAAACTACTGATGGGCAAAAACCCCAATGGTTATGCAAGTTTTGCTTCCCAGCCCAGTGCCCTGCCCCGGGCGAGCTGCTGCAGGGCCAGCGAGCCCCTTCCCAGTCTTTCAACCCAAAATAGAGCTCCCTCTGCCTCTCTGTTTCCTTCAGGAAGCCTGAAATATTTCCCTGTAAGAACAGAGCTCTGCAGGAGACACGATGGTACAGAATCCGTGTTCATGTCTAACTTGCTATAAATAGCCCCGGGGCTGCCCTGCTCTGCTCGGCCTCGCCGTGGGGCTGCGAGGGGCACGGTGTGGGCTGGTGCTGGGCACAGGCCACCAATGTCCCCTCGCCCTGTGCCTCCCCTGGAACCGAGCCCATTGCAGTTTGGGGGTTTGAAGCTGTTCCTTCACGGATAAAAATAAGCTCTGGAGTTTTTAAGGTTGGGGGTTTTTTTTGGTTCTGAAGAGCGTGGATGGGTTTTTTTGCTGTTTCCTTCCTGCATGCCCATCAGTGTCTCCAGCTGGTTCTGCATCCTGCCATCAAGCTCCGGGTCCTAATTGAAGTGCCGGGGAAAAGTGTGGTGATGGGCAGCAGCCGGCACACAGCGAGCGCCACGGAGCTGGGACATGTCCTGCTGTGGTACCTGAGATGGGCCAGACCCTGGGGGTGCTCCATGAGCTGGCAGAGAGTCCCAATCCGAGTCCCAGTCCAGTTGATGTCCACCTGGCTGCAGAAATGAAGACAGGCACACTGTGCCACGGGTCCAGGGCTGTGCTACAGCTTGTTCCACTCCTGAGGAGCATCCTGCCACTCTGAAAGCTGCTTTGCCAACAGCCAGACCTGCGTGTGATGCAGAACCACACCATCACCCAGTAAAGCGAGGAGAGGATGGCCCATGGATGCTCAGCTCTGACCCTCTTCTGCCTGGCAGTGGCTGTGGGCACACCTCGGTGGGAGCTGGGGTGGACTTGGCTCCCGCAGCACTATCTCCAGTCCTCAACAACAGCAGCAGCTTTGCTAAACCCATGGATTGGGAGAGGAAGCCATGGGTTCCTGGGTCCCGTGGAGGACACTGCCCTTCGCTCTCAGCAAACCTAGGGATGGCTCTTTCACTGACCCCATTGGAGAGGACATGGGCTGTGCAGTGCTTCTGGTGAGGCAGAAATTCCTCCATGCCCACAGCAAATTAATGGTCTTATGAAACCCATCAACCCTGGCAAGTGCTGTTTTATTCCATCTTCAGTTTGCAGCGCCAACAGCAGCAGAGGCTGTGTCCCCCCGGCCTGTGTGTGCTCTCTGAAGGCTTCACCCACTTGTGAGCATCGTATATTTTATTTCAAAGTGACTGAGGAATAATCAATCCTCTGCCTCCCTTCTCCTTCGGAGGTGCAAAGTGAAGTTGCTCAAGGGCACAGCTTTCCTCCTGGCCACATCACCACCCAACCTCAGAACAAAAGACACCGTGCAGCCATGGCTTTGTCACAAACAGCACCTTTAAACAGAGCAGTAAATGAAGCTGGGAAATGCAAACTTCTTACCAGGGCTGTCCCACGGGCAAGGCTGGTGTGGATGTAATGCCTGGCACTGGTGCTCAGGGCTTCTGGTGGTACTCAAGAAGCCATCAGGTGTGTGCCGTGAGCTGCTTCGGTTCAAATCCCCCATCCCCACTGGGCTTTTGCTTGGGAAACATTCATCTTGCTGCCCAAATCCTCATGTCTTCAGGAGGTGTTGCTCAGCTCCAAGAAGATGTACCTGAAGATGCACGGCCTGGCCATGGTGCGTGTCCCCAGGGATGCCCAAACCCACCGCCATGGACTTTAAGCAACATGAAGAATTCAACATGCTCCAGACGGACTCAGGCAAGGGATGAGCCCTGCAGAGATGACCCCCAGCCAAGCACACAGGGCAGCTCCAGGCCCTGGGTGCTGCTTAGACCATGGAAGTCATTCTTCAGTCCCTTCCGTTATTGCTTTCCATCACCTCCTCCTGCAAACTGCACCTGACACCGGGACTGGGTGAGTCCCACAGAGATCAGAGGAATGCACATCCAAGTGGAGAAAGTGGGAGCTTGGAAATCCTGCCCAATGGCTCAGCAAATGGCACTGGGATGGCAGAGGAGCAGGGACTGGGTCTGATGCTGGAAGCCAAATGTGAGCAGTGGGTAAGTGCCAGGACAGGGACCTCTGAGGTCCCCTTGCAGGTGAGCACTGTCCTCGTCCCAGGAAGGGGACAGCAAGGCGATGCTGTGAGCTCGGCATGCTGGGATCCTCTGTGCAGAGGCACCATGGTGACCTGCTCCGGCACCGCACTGCCATGGCCATCCCTGTTGGATCCAGGTGTGTGTGCCAGGGAAGAAGCTGGGGTGCAGGTAGGAGCTGGGAAACTCTGGCTGTTTCCAGCTTGGACACAACCCTCCTGGAAGAGGGGTTAGATGGAGGGTTCGGGGGCCCCGAGGTGTGAAGCCTCAGCAGGCAGGTCATGCACAGCTGGCCGATGCTCAGAGCTGGGGCAAGAAGAGGACTCTGAGCTGGGCATCCTCTCTCCACAAGTAAAAGCCTTTGCACCTTTTCTTGCAGAGAAGCCAGCACTGGGAACAGGAGAGGGGCTGGACGGGGAGCCAGCACCCCGGCACCGCTGTCGTGGATCAGAGCAGACCCAAGTAATTGCTTGGAGGCAGACCCAGGCATGCAGGGTTCTGGCCTGGGGACTGCGGCCGCTGGAGCTGGGAGGCTGTGGTGCTCTCCCAGCCCAAGGGCTGGTGCATGCAGGGGCTGATTCCCTTCCTGTCCCCAAGCCCAAAAGGCAGTGTGGAGCCAAGGAGGTGCTTACCCCTGGGAGGGCTCACAGGGTCTCATCCCGTGCCCAGCAGCCCCCCTTCCCCTCCCCTGGGGATGAGACAGTGGAGCAGGAGGCGCCTTGGGAAGTCCCCTCCCAGCAGAGCCCCCCTCACCCCGGGCTCAGTCCTGCCTGTCCGTGGGTGCTGC
>VZRW01007848.1:54331-91716 GCA_013398125.1 Aegotheles bennettii | reverse complement strand
TGGAAGTGCTCACCAAACCACTTTCCATCCTCTATCAGCAGTACTGGCTAACCAGGGAGGTCCCAGTGGACTGGAGATTGGCAAATGTGATGCCCATCTACAAGAAGACCCAGAACGCAGATCCTGGAGGTATTTAAAAGTTGTGTAGAAGTGGTGCTTAGGGACATGGTTTAGTGATGGACTTGGCAGTGCTGGGTTAACAGTTGGACTCCACAATCTTAACAGTCTTTTGCAACCAAAACAATTCTATAATTCTAAGACTCTCAGCCCAGCCCAATTAAATAGTAATTAGGGAATAGCTGAGAGACTTCCAAAACAAAAAGGGTCAGCTTGAAAAGCAGTACTAATGAGGCACAAAAATTTGTAATTAGGGGGGGAGACTGTAAAATTCAGCGGTAACTGAAGTTTGATCTGATGCTATCAGAAGCTGCTCTGCTTGCATCATGACCTCTTCTTGGGCCAGACAGAGCAGCCTCCTTCTCTGATGCTGTGAGTAGCTGCACTCCAGACAGTGTGGGCAGCAGCAGGCTGGAACTCACACCTGGGCGTATGCATGTGTCCTTCTGGGTGCTTTCTCACTGATGAGTGTCGTAGACTGTAAGAAGGGATGTGGGTTCACATTAAGTTAAAGCATCTGTTTCTCCTGCAGATGTGGCTGTAAATAGGGGAGTGTGTACTCCCTGGAGGGTGGGCTGTGCTTGTAACCTGCCCTTCCTGGGAAAGGGGAATTTCTGCATTTAGTGTATTTCTGGGACTAGTTGTAGAAGTGTGTTTATAAATTTGTAGGTGTCTATTAACAGTTTTAAGTGCCCAGTACTGTGATTTATCTGTTTTATTGCTGATACTGACCTTGCCTGCATACTTAATGTTTGCTTTTTAATTACACCTTAAAGAATCAATAAACTGCTTTGATCCTGATTTGGTTTAAACTATATGAACTGAGCAGTCTCTTATTGTGACACTTGGGAACAGGAACATTGATGAAAATTACAATTAAATCTTGGACTAAATAGGTGTATTAGTATATGACACTAAGACAATTATACAAATACCTTGAATTTCACTATCTCTACAACAGTATTTCTCTTTCTTTAATCCAATTTGGTTACACGAATTTCTCTATCCTTACAGAAACTAAAATTTTTATAATACCAGTGAAATTCAGGCAAGAGAACTCACTGAAAAAAGCATTTATACAATAAATGTATTTTTCCATTACCTCCCATTCTTCCTTTTCCTCAGGTTTTAGTCGTAGCTCATAGTGATATACGTGTGAATTAGAGCTGACATCAGCTAATGGAGGTGGAGACCATTTTGCCCAAAGGTAAATTATGCTAGCAGATGTTTTTGTTTCTAGAGAGAGGTTAACAGGAGCATCTGGCTGAACTGTATAAATGAAAAGTTTGCCATTAATGACTTAATTTTCTCTATGAAAAGGCACCTCTTTCATGTTTTTTTATTTCATCACATGAATTTCAGGTCATTCAGCACTTCTGTAAGGGAATAGTACACTAGCCATTTTTAACTTTCTCCTTAATAATGTTTAACTAGCTACTGATATACCACAGTATCAGCAAATCTTAGATTTAGTCTGACTTTGTCAGGCTAAGGAAATACAAATAATAATTTCACTAGGCCACTCTTGCAAAATTAAAATGTCAGATATTTAATAGCTAAAAAGACTAAAGTACATTTATCATTACAATATGCAGCTTATGTGTATGCAGAAAGCAGAATGGGGTTAGGAATATGAAAAAAAGTCTGCAGTGCTTAGGCAGTTGTTTTTACCCTCCCAAGACTGCAATGC
The DNA here is from genome assembly GCA_013398125.1 of Aegotheles bennettii. Lineage (NCBI taxonomy): Eukaryota > Metazoa > Chordata > Aves > Caprimulgiformes > Aegothelidae > Aegotheles > Aegotheles bennettii. The sequence continues at coordinate 89,909 of VZRW01007848.1, read as the reverse complement.
CAGCATTCAGAAAGATGCTTACATTTGGAAAATTAAAGTAGTTTAAGCTAATCTGAAAGTTTTATAATCTGCAGTGCTAAGAAACTGTCACTGCGACAAATTGAATTACTGGAGGTAACTAGAAACTGAAGCAAATTTTTCAGTCAGAGTTAAAATTACAATAAAATATGTAGTTAATTAACTTGTAAGTAAAATGCAGTTTCAAATAAACTAAAGATACATGTTTTAGATTATCTGTAGATAAACATTCCTCTATAGCAAGTTTCACATCATGAGGAAAGAAATATTTCATCACTACTTGTTCTGGAATTAAAAACTACACACATCTCCAACTAGTTTGTTTTCCATTTCATTCTTCTTTTTTTACCTATGGAGGTCACATCCAGGTACTGAGGATCTGAGCTGTTACTTCCAACCTCATTCATTGCCATTACAGTGATATTATATGTTGTCCAGGGATTAGTGTGGTTTTTATCAAAGTAGCAGGAATTTGGACCTGATGTTCGGTAGTCTGGACATTCATAGATTTTTTCTTCACTGAAATAAAATGATTTAAAAAGTTAAAAGTTTAGGAAATGAAGGAAAGCAGATGATATTCTAGTAGTGGCCTAGGTTCAGCAAAGAAATTTGAAATTTTTAACCTTAATCCTATATATAATCCTACCTCTGGGAAACATTTTGATGAGTGTCAAATTACCATAAATGCTTCATTGCTATTTTTACTGCTGCAGTTGTTCAGAATAAACTCTTTTATCCCCTTTTTTATACATAGGAATATGTTGACAAAAGAATGGAAAGATAAATTTTCGGAGACACCACAAGGCAATGTTAAAAAACATTTAAAAGCAAGTTAAAAGAGAAATTAAACACATTCACTTTGACTAATGAAGAAAAGTTGCTAAATATCTTCTTTATGTATTTCCCCTGGAAAGTAACCTGATGGGCCCTATGGCAGAGGAGTGTTTTAGATTATTTTTTTTTCAGCAAGATGTTAATTTATTTTTTTAACATGATCATCATCACAACTGTCTCAACAAAATATATTTGATTAATTCACGATCTCTTACCTATTACCTTTATACCAGTCTTTGTCTGTTTTAGGAGAGGGATTGTTTTGTACTCAGTTAAGGCTGAACTAGGTGATGTACTCAGAGCCTATTCCATGTCTGAAAGACTGAACAAACCCAAAGCATCAGCTGAGATGGTTCAAGGATGCACTTTAGTTCTGCTGTTGTGCTCTATATACCCCTAATAACAAGGTTTCTTAGTTTCCAGGTCATTTTGTCCTGGTACACAAAGAAAAGATAGGAGTAAGGGGACTGTACCTGAGATACAATGAGCTAAGAAAGGCAACTGTGGCCCAGATCTGGAGTGCCTGATGTTCAGCAAATTTTGTGAAACGCAGAAGTCCTCCTATCCATCCCTAAGCAGGACTGTTCTGGGCTGTGATACGTATGACTTAAATTGTTCATCAAAATTTCTGTTTTGGTCGAGACTGAAACCCATGGACTTTCATAAAATAAAAGCTCTCAGACCATTGCTGACTGTGGTAACTTCATTAAAGGCCGCATCTTTCCTGATCAGTTAATACCAAATGATTTGAAATGTATTTAATTGAAGCAGGTAAGTCTGAGGCTTTACCTTATCTATTCTGAACCTCACTGGATTTATTCAAAGAAATGTAATCTCTGAGCCTCCCTGCTTACTTGGCCCTGTTCTGAGCCCTCTTGTTTTCAGGAAGAAAAGGTAGCTATACAAAAAAGCACGGGTTAATCAAAGTTGCTAAACATACACGTTTTATTCTTAAATAGGATGAGGGAGTCACAGACTTTAACAAAACAGTAACTTTTGAGATGCAATACCCACATCTGATTTTACTTTATTTTGGGAACCACAAGGTTGGCTATAAATCCAGGAGGGGAAGCAAAGACTCTCTATAGATTTTCTCCAGATGCGGCTTTGCTGTGCTCGGTAATGGAAAAGCTCCTCAGCAGGGCCCCGAGGGCACCACCAGCTCTCACTGCCCCTGCTCAGCCTTTCCAGGGCCTCCTCACGTACTGTGCGGGGCCCAGGCCCCCGTTCCAGCCCACCCACAGCCCTGCCCTTCCCAGCCATGAGCACTGCCGAGCCAGCCCCAGCCTGCAGGCTGACCCCCTGGTCCAACCCAGCCTCAGCNACTGTCCCTGCTCAGCCTTCCCGGGGCCTCCTCACGCACTGTGTGGGGCCCAGGCCCCCATTGCAGCCCACCCACAGCCCTGCCCTTCCCACCCATGGGCACTGCTGAGCCAGCCCCAGCCTTGCAGGCTGACCCCCTGGTCCAACCCAGCCTCAGGCTGTCCCCGTCCACAGCCCTCTGGGGCCTCGATGCTCCCCTCCTCAGAGAAGCAGGCCATTCAGCTAAGAGCTGTGTACCTCCTGGGAAGATGGACAACTACACCTTTCCCAGCACATCTTTAGACCAGTGGGATTTTAGGTCAGATGAGCTTCAGCAGGGACAGGCTGAAGGTCTAGGACTGGCAGTATTCATGTTTTCTTCCAACAAGGGAAAGCCATTCATCTCACATAGCCCTTGTTGGCTATCTGAGGTTTAATATGGATTCATAAAAACACCTTTATAAATTAATGTATCATTCCCTCATTCTGTCATAATCATCACTTGATCATTTACAAAACACATCTGCACCGCTTGTTACCTGTCCTTGCTGTAGAACAGCNTACCTCCTGGGAAGATGGACAACTACACCTTTCCCAGCACATCTTTAGACCAGTGGGATTTTAGGTCAGATGAGCTTCAGCAGGGACAGGCTGAAGGTCTAGGACTGGCAGTATTCATGTTTTCTTCCAACAAGGGAAAGCCATTGATCTCACGTAGCCCTTGTTGGCTATCTGAGGTTTAACATGGATTCATAAAAACACCTTTATAAATTAATGCACCATTCCCTCAAATTATTTGGAACTGTGGAATGAATTTGGCAAATAAATCTGCCTGGAAAAAGGGTCTGAACTTTCAGAAAAGTAAATATATTTTTTACCTCAAATGTCTAAAAGAGCTACTAAAACGATTTTACTTCTCCTTTTCAAATGAAAATTCCATTTTTACCTAAATTTACATGTGTAGTTATCACCAAATTAAATTAAAAATCTTGGAAGTAAATGTAAGACCTTTAGTTTTTTCCTAAAATATCCAAAATTTTTATCTTCAGGTGATCTTAAAATTAAATTTCACCTTCAGCTTTGCAACAGAACCAAAATTCCACTATTTGCACATATGTGGGGTAAGTTAGAGGTAGGACAACTAATGATAAGAACGAATCAGTGAGCTGGATGGAGTATTTTGTGTATTTGCAACCTGAAAGTATTCATTACTTATTTGAATATTCCATAATAATCCCAATACATTTAAGAATATTTCTNCAATATATTTAAGAATATTTCTTGTTAAGGCTTTTCCCCAACATCAGACACTTTTAAAATTCAGCTGGACAGGGTGCTGGGCCACCTTGTACAGACTGTGCTTTTGCCAAGAAAGGTTGGACTAAATGATCCTTGAGGTCCCTTCCAACCTGGTATTCTATGATTCTATGATTATGTAACACTTGTCATTAGCTTCTAATAAGAACACAGACCATAAATTTACATACATTTTGACATTAAATGCATGCAGCTTTTCAACCTAAGCTTATCTTAATTTCATTGAAGTTCCATACCATTATTTCTAATAGTGTTACTATTCATATGGTGCTAATTCCTAAGGAGGTGACAGGCATAGAGTGAATGTAGGGATGGAGTGGGCGCCTTTCATCATTGCCACCACATAATCACTAAATTAATACTATAAAAAGAAAGGAGGACTCAAAATTTCCATACAAAGCAATTTAAATATGTACAGGCTCCAGTGGTGCTCAGGATATGCAGAGTAAAGCCTCAGACTTTTCTAAAGAAAGTGTTTTAAGGAAAAGCAAGTGTCAGAGGAAGTGTTGTACTTACCAGTCAGACTGACTCCAGTCAGAGCAAGTAGTAAAATACTTTGAACTGATGATGTCAGCTTCTGCTTCATGATGTCTGCTTCTCCTCAGGAGGAAATATCAGATCAAGGGCTCACTGAAAAACACGTCATCATGCAATAGTCAATAATAATGCTTAACATGTAATATGTATCACTTGACTTGATCAAAGTCATTTTAAAATTGCAGTAAATTGATTCTTTTTATTTCTCCAAAAGGTGTGGTAACACCTACAGTTCCACTTCAACAGTAGAAGACCTGAATCACAGAGCAGTAAGTGTGTCTTCCTGAAGGTCTTTAAATGGTTAGCAGTGATAGGATTACAATTTCATAGCATTAACAAATCTTGCATATTTATTTGGCATCTTGAGATATTGGGTGCTTTTCTTAAAACTCTAACTTTTAGACTCATTAATTTACCTGAGAAATCAGCCTTTTAGTAACAAAAAATACACTTTTATCCCAGTTGATATGAAGAGCTCAACATATCTGAACTCTGAAAGTCCTGAAAATTGAAGGCAAATAGACAATATCCAAAATTTACTTATAAGTTTATTATTTTTGAGTCAGTCTCATGACTTCTGAATATTTGAGTCTGGCAATGTTGAATTCAGGATCACCTGAGCTGAAGAATGCTATTCCTTCTGTGCATTTAATGAATTGTCTTTACTACCTTTGATTTTGCAGTAAGGTGGAAATGCCAAGATCAGAGAAAAGAAAGCAAGGAAAAAGTAGCATCATTTCACAGTTATCAGGTGAAAATGCAAGATAGGATGCAATTATCCCTCTTTCTTCAACCTGTAAAGGCCAGAGGTAGTGTTGCAGAACTCAGCTGAAATACAGAGGTGCAAGTGGGAAGCCATCAGTTGTGAAGACCCAGTCCCTGCGGTGGGCTGACACCACTAGATGTCCTCAGAATTCAGGTTACAGCTCAGGGTGATAGGATCCCTGTTGCTGTTAAATCTGTTTGCTTAGCCCTAAGACGAGAGAGTAACTTAAAGCAAACGTCCGTCCCCTCCCACGAATACCTTTGGAGATGGTGACTGGAATCGGCTGTTAAGATTCTCGGTAGCCACCCTCACTTTTTGAAACTAAAGAATAATTTGCTGAAACTAAAGAATAATTTGCTGTCTAAACAGGAAACGCCTTACCTCAGCTGTCCACTCCTACCAAGCACATCTGACAGGTATTTGTATGCTTGAAACCCATTCAGTGTAGCACAGCGTGGGAACAAGCTGCCTCTTTGCTGAGGAAAAATTCTTTGTGGTTTATCAGATGACTGGATTTTCATTATGCAATTATTTTATGTATCAAGAAACTATAATTCATCAGCATATAAATGTTTTTGAAGCACAAAAGCAACTGAAGTACCAGTTAATTTAAGAGAGTCTAAAACATGCTTACTGTGGACAATGTGGAGAAGAACAACAGTTGGCTGCATTTCCATATACCAGTTCTGAATATCCAAGCATGTTTCACACATGTAACTGAGCTACAGGCTGCTGAATTCTATCTGGGTTAGTTTTAAACTCACTTACAGCAATCTGTGCATATGCAGCCAGTGGAGAGCAAACCATTTAAATATAAATTCCAGTTTTGTGTAAGCATGTACAAATTTTATGACTGTAAACAAATGGTAGGCAAAAACATTAGTGTTTAACTTCAGAAGTGAGCTGAAAACTTGCTGTTATATAATGCAGAGCACAGACCGTTGAGCTCTTGCAAGCATAAAGCACATTTTTCTCAAATGAAGATGAAATAAACTATTTCACGTACATGACACCACTTACAATATTTTACTATTTCTAAAAATAATTGGAACATTTGCACAATATAGCACTTTCAAACTGAGACTCATACTGTGCTTCTCTATAGGGAACTGGTACCATGACTATTTTTTTTTACTTTTTCAGACCTATTTTTTCTGCATGAAGAAATGACAGATAAGAGAAACATTACAGTGAGTATAAGAATGAAATTTCTCTATATGATAAAAGAGAGAGGCATCATTGAGAAAGAGTTGTATCAGAGCACTCTGTGAGGAAAATGGGATAATTTTGGAAACTGGAGACTTAAAGAACCAAATTAATAGAAATAGGATTAAATTTATGCATATAAACCCAAGTACTTTTCATTGGGAGCATTTGTTTTCTAAGAATGAGGTGATCATGAACCACTTCTCTAATGTGGCTGTGAAAAAGGACAGGAGAGATGCAGGGAAGGAATACTGACCTATTAGTGCCACAGATGAAACTATATGTACAATACTGATCACCTACACCAGAGAAAAACAAGTCTGAGGTTAAACTATTTAGAACAGATCTAAAACATAGCTACAAAGACGAGCAGGGGACACAGAGGTTGTCTCATGATAGTGATTTAAAAAATTGGCTTTTTACTCTATGCAAGGACAACTGTCTCCTATAAACATAGCAGGAGACTAACATCAAAAGAAGGAAAACAAGTAAATGTGTAAACTCCAGAAAATGTTGGAGCAAGAATAGATGTCCATAATTAGCTCCAAAAATTAAAGGAAAATGTTACTAGCACAGTAGTGCATTTCTGGAATAGTCTTCCAAACACAAAAATCCCACTTCGTTTTCTCAGGTAGTCTGATCTGTTATGAAATATATATGACATGGTTGTTTGTGGTAGCTGAGGACTGGACTTTGTGATCCAATATATGCCTTCCAGAGCAGTGTTTCAATTCAAGTTAAATACCTTGTATTATTAACAGTTAGAAAACTGTGCAGAAGTATGAGATGGTTGGATGTCCTATTTTACATTCATGTTTAATGCTTTCAAAATATTTTCTACTAAAGAATTTTCAGAACCTCTGTTTATCTTAAGATCATACTTAAAAGCATCTTAGAAAAGCTTCACTCTGATATTTTGATTGCTTTCTGAAGGAATGTAAGCAGCAGAAAAGCAGATGCCAGGAGGCTCCAGGCATATTAACCATATTCCATTTGTTCCAGGGCCTATGTTTCCATGGCTGCCTGGTATTTGGTATTTGTGGTTCAAGTATCACTTGTAATACTTCTGGAGAGATGTCTTTTTTTAAAAAAAATACTTGCTTTAATAGAAAAAATAATACCCACTTTGTCATAACTGTATCAAAAGAAAAGTGCACCTTCCCTGTCTCTGAATTGAAAATGTTTTCATGAAAGGGTAACTAGCATCATTGAAGACGCTGGGAGGGAATGCCTCGCTTTTAGGACTGAATGCGTTCTTTTATAAGGCACACAGTGGACACTGATTTACCAGAATGTCATGCAAAACCAAGGGTTCAGTAACTGATAGTTAAAAGATCATATGCCTTCTTTTTGAAGGTTTTGGCTTAATTCCAACAAAGTTATTACGTTCTGATGTTACAGTTGAATTTCTCCATTTTAACACAGCTGTTACATACTATTCAACAGCTGCACATTGCACCCCAGAAAACAGCAATGGCAACTACTGCCTAGCACCAACTGGCAATAACACCATGTCCATCACAAGCTTTGCTTGTGCTGCTGAAGAAATTGAAAGCTGAAAGTACTCTACCAATCTGTACTGAACAAGATTTGCGTTCCCACTAGTTATGATAAGAAACAATGTTTGTCTTTCAGGCCTGGAGGAAGGCAGTTTAAGGAGTCCCAGTCTCAAAACACCACAGTTCATTACCATTTGAAAGACTGAACTACAGCTCTATGAAACCACACACAAATGAAGAACAGAATAAAGCAAGAATGTGACAGTCTGTTAGACCATTCAGAATCCTACCAGGATTATATATTCAGCTATACTGTAGACATGTCATGAGTCTGCCTTCTCACAACAATTTCTCAAATGCCAACACTGATGTCTGTCCCTAGCCAAGACTTGAGCATCGTTATCAGCAGATGTGTTTCTCGATGGCAGTGATGATTTGGATTATACTGCAGATTAGAAGCTGTGGATGTGCAGTGTGTTCAGAGCTCTGCTTTCCCTCTTTGAACAAGCCCTAATTGGAAGTCTCCAAATTCTGAATCCCTCAGGCATCCAGTACAGCCTTCAGCGAAATATATAGGCTTCAGAGAAGACTGGCAGCTCAGACGTGTCTCTGATCTGAATTTCTCGCAACTGATTTCAGTTGGCTACTTTTAGTGTCTGGGTTTTGTGCAGTTCTTTGTGAGGATGTTTAGTTCCTTCTGTTGGCTATGTAGGGCCACTTGGCATCCAGTTAATTTATTGGGACCAAGCACTTAATATTTTCTGTGTTGCATAAACTGGAAGCCCCTGCAAGTTCTTTTAGATTTCGCCTATATAAGGGTCTCTAATGTGTTTTTCATAAATTTCTCTCTTAACAAAGCTCTTAACAACCCTTTGTAGTGCTTCTTTTGATTAACAGTCAACATATGATGAAGAACAGAACAACTTCTCTCACCCATGGAGATGTGCTTCTAATCTTGTACTCGGCACTGGTGAGGCTGCACCTCGAGTGCTGTGTTCAGTTTCAGGCCCCTCACTTCAAAGAAGACATCGAGGTGCTGGAGCGTGTCCAGAGAAGGGCAACAAAGCTGGTGAAGGGTCTGGAAAACATGTCTTAAGGGGAATGACTGAGGGAGCTGGGGCTGTTCAGTCTGGAGAAGAGGAGGCTCAGAGGGGACCTCATTGCTCTCTACAACTCCCTGAAAGGAGGTTGGAGTGAGGTGGGGGTCGGTCTCTTCTGCTGTGTCCAAAGTGAAAGGACGAGAGGAAATGGCTTTAAATTGCAGCAGGGGAGATTCAGATTGGACATTAGGAAAAATTTTTTCACTGTAAGCGTGATTGGGTATTGGAATAGGTTGCCCAGGGAGGTGGTGGAGTCACCATCCCTGGAGGTGTTGAAGATGCATCTGGATGTGGTGCTGGGTGATACAGTTTAGTGGTGATGTAGGTAGACAGTTGGACTGGATGGTCTTGAAGGTCCCTTCCAACCTTGATGATTCTATGATAATCATGAAACCCCAGATTCTTGCAAACAGTTTAGACATTTCTCCATCAAAGTACTTATGCTCTTAACTTCTAAACTGAGCTCAAATCTCTTTTTAAAACGCTCAACATCTAAACAAGAAAAGCCAAGACAACAAGAAGAAAGCACCATTACCCTCACCTTACAGATGGGGAACCAAGACAGAGAATGATGAATTGTTTTTACTCAGACTCATACTAGAAATGGAACAAAAGCTAAAAACTGATCCTTTGATACTACTTTTTTTTCTTTTTAGTTTCTGAATACTACCTCTACTGCCTCTGTCTTCACAATAAAACATGATTTAGCTAACAATAGCAATCTTCCTCTACTAGTCTGACAGCTTCTGAATATTCTATTTTCTCCCCTGGTGGTCTGCATGTTTAGCCCTAATTTCAGGATTATTATTTTTATAGGAGTCTTTTACAGACAATAAAAGCATGAGCTGTAAAGAGTAACTTTACAGTTTGAAAGTTAGATTTGACATTAGAACTTGAAAATTGCTCTTGAAATATGATGGAAGTTCATCTATACAAACTACCAAGCCCAACTCCACAGTCACTATCTTGCTGTAACAAAAAAAAATTTATATATAGCATAGCCATGAAATATGAAGTCCAGGTTCCTACCTAAAGGATTCATGTGTGCGAGGAAGATTTTTGTTCCTCTTTTTCATGAATGTCAGATCACTTGATAATCTGCAAGAGAAAAAAAATCCAGGATTAGTATATTACTGTAAATATCACTACTTTGTTCCTAAAACACAGAGCAAAAAAACCATCACTCTTTGTATTAGCTGATTCAGATACTGACACTCTAAGTCAATAAATTTAAACACTGAGAGCAATAGCGACTATGGTAAAACACCGTGTTACTGCACACTCTTTCCTTTATCTGTTTCAAAAACAGCACAGCATTTTGTAGCAACTTATGATGCAGTTTAGATTTAGCGGTAGACTGTGCTAGACTATGCAATTAAAGGCTAATCACCATCTACATACAGGCCAGGCCAGGCTCAGATAAAAGCTGTCAGGGTTGGGGGAGGAACTCCAGCAACCTAACCAGTGAAAATGGGGTGTAGGGAAGTGGCTGCACCTAAGACTACCAAAGCACAGTCAAACCATTGTCCCTTGTGTGGAACCCACCAGGAGGAGTGGCCAACCAACAAAATCCCCTTTCCCATATGCCTCACAGACTGAAGGAGGTATAGCACTCATTAAGGGGTGCAGGGGGAAAGATATTGTGGAGGAAACAAAGGGATCAAAGTAAACTGGGGAGAAACAAGCATGGGAAAATAAGGTGAAAAGGGAAACAAAGGGGTCAGTTAAGTGTAAGCTAGTGGCTTTTCTGACTGGGAGGTGTGCCTAATCATCATAGTCTACCCATTATTCTGATTAAGTCCTATTTCTAACTATCCTCTGTCTGGGTGTGCGCTGTTCTGAGTGAGTACATTTGGATGCTAGTGAACTTTCAGCTGGATTAGCCTGTGACGAGCGGGGTTGCAAATCTCTGGGCTCATATGCAACTTCCCCACAACTGGGGAGATCAGACAATCGGGCCAGCTACTGGGTTGACAGAGAGTCTAAGACCAGCTGCTGGACCAATCCATTTTTTGTGTGCAAATACACACACATTTGTATACATTTTATCTTTGTTGATCTCTGTGGCCTCTGTGCGTGTTTACTCTGTCTGTGCGCCCACCCATCGGCAGCAGCTGCCCACCTTTGCTACTGGTAGAACCTGAGGATATGGACCTACAGAAGCCTCACATTTACGGGGCTACCTGATTCAGCTGCCTCTAACAGATTGAAATTAAATGTTTTACCAAAATAAGCCACTATGTTTAATTAACTGTTCTTTCTCATCCCATCTGAATACATTAAGCTGTGAAGAAATAATTTAGATGAGCTTTCATGGGCAATTTACCTGCCAGAGTAAGAGAAACTATTTATAAACTAAATAACTATCTTTGAAATTTCTAACTTCATCACACTATTATTTACATAATTTCCTCTTTTTAAACAAATTTTAACAAAGTTAAAATTTTTACAACTAACTTCAAGAATGGTCTGTATCTTCTGGAGATGACGTAGGAAGCCGTATTACTCAGTTACCAGGGTATTCTTCTGTTTGGCTGCATTCCAGTAAAGCTAATGAGAACAATAAAAATACCATGAAATTATTTGGCAGTTAGATATTATGCTATTACAGAGGATCAGATTTAATTGAGGGCAATAAAGGGTTTCTTTTTTATGTGCATATATAAAACGGCATAGATAACATACAACTGAAAATGGCAGAAATAATGTTTGCAGTGAAGTTACTCAACCATGACAAAAGGTGAAATGTAGTTTAAAGATCGAGCTCACTAAGTGCTCCTTGTTTTAGCGAGGACAGAAATTTGGGTGTCGGTGTGCATGCTGGAAACACAGTTTGACTCAAGATTGGCTAAATAGAAGAATACTCCCAAAACACAAGCTGCCTTGTAGATCTAGATCACTTCATAGAGACATTTTGAAAATTATGCAGTTGTTCCACATTTAAAAGGAAGCATAGTTCTAAGAAAAAAGGTATAATTATGATCACTAAATAAAAATAAATTTTCCACTGCTTTCTGATTTTTACTACTTCGTACTACATCAAAACATGCAGTTCTATCCTACCAACTAATTTTATTCTGCTTTCATGACTGCTTTAATCAGGAAGTGATATCATGAACTAGTGATGCACCCCTATATAATATAACTGACATAAAACATGTTTTTTACTGAACTACAACAGCACCATAAGCTCTGGTTTGTTCATATCAGTGATTGGAATGGATCATGACAGAATCAACCTTACCTCCTGCATTAACTAGGACAATGACTCTCACCCAAGTATTTCTACCTCAAATAATCATTATTCATATCATATTTATTATGAGAGTCCTGAGAACAAAGATATAATCACACTGTCTTAGGTACTGTACAAAGAAGAGTTTCTGCTCTTAAGAACTGAAAATTAAAATAACCAATTGATAATACAGAGTGGAAAGAAGGGACATAACAAGCAGGTCAAAACTTCAATATTTTTGGTTTGAAACTAAAGATTATTTTCATTGCGAAACATTTTCAGAATATCCCATAAACTGAAAACTGCCTATGAAGAATTAGTTTAAGAAAATTAACTTCAGAATATCATTTCAGAATGTCACAAATTCTTTTTCAATCAAAGCCAGTGCATGCAAATTTTCAAAATTCCAAAATTAAGAAATATCACCAAGTATCAACATAGAACATTTTGTTTCAAAATTATCCAGTAGAACATTTTCTGAAATCTAAGCAAATAGTTGCTGGTTTATTATAACTTTTTTTTTCCAATGAAAACATGTTGCAATGAAAACTTCTTGATAATCTTAAATGACACACAGAATTTCGACAAGCAATGCAATGGCATGAAATGTGTTGCTATTTCTGACATCTCTGGGGGAAGATGCTGGTGTAGAGGTGAAGAAGTTTATTGTGGAGAGACTAAAATGACTAAAACTTTACAGAAAGCAAAGGAACAGGACTTTGAAAGTAGAAAAGTGAACAGGAGAAAATTGTGAAAGGCAGTAAAGGGTTAAATAAAGTTGTAACTTTGAATATATTCCAATATCCCCTCTGAGTTTCAAAGCTCCATCTACTGGATGCCATCCCCAAACAACCTTTTCTTGGTGAACACAGGCGATGGAGCTGGGTAGAGGAGAAGCATCTTTGGGATCCTAATGCTTGCAAGCATCAGTAGGGTAATGCTGAAGAAAGCAGCAACTTTAGTTCTAGCACAGTTTTTTTATTCCCTCTCATTAAGACAGCCCATTTTGGCTGAGTCTGTGTCTGGAGTCCCTCTTCAAAGCTATATGACTGTGGTAAGACTGTGACAGAAAGAACATGTCTGCAGGGTTCAATCACAATGTTCAATCACAAATAATGCTCAGTAATTAACAATATCAGTGGGAACAGAGAACTATTGGAAAAAAATAATTGTTTTCTGGAGGTTCTCAGTAGGAGACCCTAAAAGCAGCTGTTTCTTTGTGTTTTTCTGAGTACATGTTGTACATTTACACTTCAATTGCTTAAGTGACTGTAGAGTTACTCTGTAAAAGAACACAATTATCAAACCAACATTACTACTGCAATCAAACTGATATAAACACTCAGTGTCTATTAGTTGTGAACATGTCAAACTTGTTAACAAAAGAGCTTTGTGGTTGCATGCTAAAGGCTACCACTAATGCCATATACTGACCAAGTGGCACACTGGTTAGCTGAAGGAATGAAACGGTGTTATCCTGGTAGTCAAAAACTGAGGGAATAAATCTTTTCTTACAATTAATTGCTGACAATAATGGGAATAAATACTTAACCTTCAACCTTCACTTTCCTGAGCTGAAAAGAATTAATCTTTTGGCATTTCTAACCTAAAGCATTATACTCCCTTTAATACAGAAACGTGGATATGCAGAGGATTATATTTATCACACCTAGCTCTAATCTTGGTGTCATTTTGTAGATCTCCTCCTCCTTTGTAGATCTCACCCAGTTCCTGAGTAGACTACTGTTTAACACATTTATAAACAGATTATTTTCCACAGGTGTTTACATAGGTGGCATTAATCTCTAACACCAGTAAAAACCACAGTTTCCTTAGGTGGAGTTTCTCATTACAGAAAGCCAAATGTTCAAACTACCCTGAACTCTCTAGATGCCAAATCAGTAACAGTATAAATACTGCTGTATCACAACCCTGTTAGTGTTCCACACATATCCTCATCTTCCAGCAAAAATATCTTTATTACAGTTTTGCAGTGGAAGAATACTGAAGCTCCTAAAAGCCACAACATGCATTCTGAAGGAACTGAATTCACCCTTTGATCAGGAGTATGAATTTCCCTTCCAATTTCTTCTTGATGAGTATGTAAACTGAAGTATACACTAACCTGATCTACCCCATCCTTATCCAAGGCTGCTATTCTTTGGAGATTCTTGGTCATGGTGCACTGTTTTGGATTTTTTGTTTGTTTTGCAGAATGAGGAAATAACCCCGAGGTTTCATACTGTAAGTCTGTCATGTACTTGTTTACAGAATAAAGACTTACACTGCAACCTCTGGAGGTCAAAGGTAAATTTATTAATGTATTCATTCATTCATTCATTAACCCATTCATTCATTAACTCACTGCCTCTGTTCCTTAGAAACTGCAAGTACAGTATTGTGTTTCCTACTGATGAATGCCTTTCTAACAGGTAATATTTGCATCTATGACAGAGTAAATAAACATGTCAAAAAACTACTTGAAGAAATTAATTTTGCAAAGAGAGACAAATCTTCATTATGCAGCAAAGACGAACAAATGGCTGCACAAATAAAGATTAACTAAATATGGGATATTACGTTTCTGACTACAGATAGCATTTAGTTTTAACAAAGTAAGGAGATAAGAATGCCTCTCCCTTACCTCTGCTGTGACACCAAATATGTCCAATTAAATTTAACACGAATGTTTCAGTTTGCCCTATTCCTCTGTGGAGTTTGCACACTTCTTGGTTGAATAATGAAGGAAATAGCTACTAAACAGAATTTGGAGAAGAAAAGATTTCAAGGAATAAAAAATATATTCTGTAATAGAGGAATATTTATTTTAACACTGTTCCTGCTATTTGGTGAAAAAGGACTCAGAATGAAATGAGTTATCTTATACAATGAGTATCAATGCACCCAGCTACATCTGCCTTCTCATTTAATGTTCTTGATCCACTGCTTATTGTATAGCTTCAATGTCTGTGAAATTTTTCTTTCTTTGCACTCAGTCTCAGATTGGACCTGTGGTGTGTACAATAATTACCAAGTTTTATAAGCCTTATTATACTGGGTCACAGCTACACCTTGGAACACTGGAATCTACACTGGAGTTCCCTACATATGAAATGGCATGCTTCTTCAAGATTATAAAACTACCATCCAGTTCAGGGGCCAAAGGCAAAGGTATGAAGTTGAGGTGTTGGAGTGGTCAATTCAGAACTGCTTGTGAGAAAAGGCATCTGATTTTCACCTAAAAGAAAACTCTGACAAGAATTCAAAAGTTCAATAACTGCAGGTAGATGAAGATGACTTTTTATGCCCAAGCATCTGAAATGTCAGATTTGCATGTTTTATTTGGACAAAGGCTACCTCACAAAAATGTTAAAATAAGAAATTTTGAAGGTAATAAATCTGAAATATCAATTACATTTCCTTTAGAAATATTTGATATTTACAAGGAATCAAAGAAATGCCATAAACATCCAGAATCTTTATTCTTGCCCTCTATATGGTGGACTTCATGGTAAATTGCAGCAAACTAGGAAATTTTGCTAACAGCTGAAATAATTTTAAGCATGGTGATTTATATCACTAGAAATCAACTATCTGCCTCTGTAACTAACATCAATCCATTTTGTTTTATATCCCATCACAATCAACTTTAATTAATAATTATTTGTAGACACCCAGTTACCCAATAATATTTCAAATAGTAAAACCATTCATTGTGCATTTAATCCACATTATGTCTTTCACCATCTCTGAAATAAAAACCTTATGCTGACATTTATGAAATGGCAGAAGGAAAAATGACTTAACTGTGGGTTTTACTTTAGGTAATAACACAGGCTTTTAAATCCTTGCTTACATAAGGCCTGACCTTTTCACTTGTATAAAAGTAATTTTAATTGAAAATTGGATCCACACCTTCACTCATCATTGTTACCTGCATCTTTTCAAGTTGCCTTTTCAGCAATGCCTTTCATGGTCATATGCCTGTATCGTCTTGGCTGCATGCCCTATATAGCAGTGTATGTGAGACAATTTAAATGGAACAATCATTGAAGAGTAACACAACCGTGTTTTAAATCACTTTTAATTCAATTCTTGATTTGCTCCACTGACAGTATGTTGACTACGTGATCTGATACTGTTTAATAGATACTGGCACCCAAGTTTTGAAGCCAATTCAGATTGTTTGTTTAACTGGGCATGGTAGGAACCTGGAGCCAGAGCAGTCACACCTCTGTCTCCCTTAAGATCTTTTTTCACTTCAAACTTCTGCATCCTTCAGACTGCAGGGGAAAAAGATGGTTACAGCTGTGACAAAGCTGCCAATATCAGAGTCTGGAGTGGCTATCACCAGCACACAGAACAAAGCAGCTGTGAAGCAGATCAAGCACACAGAAACTATTAGGGATCTAAGAACCTGCCATGAATGTGGGTACAAGAGGCACCTTTAGTTCCTCCTCCCTGGAGTTTCACCCCATGTGCAGCTCAGAGAGTGCAGGGGACCCAGCTTGCAAAGTTGCTACCTGGATGCAGAGCTGATCTTGAGGGTTGCCTTGAGGGGGTCTTTCAAGGCAGCACAAATATCAATAGGACCTTAAGTTGCATTATTTACAGACAATATGGCTGACTGTATGCTGGCTGGTACAAAAATTACTAGCTGTACAATAATACATATAAATTCTTCCTCATAGTTAAATACTACTGGGTAACATACACTTACGACACACTCAGTTCAACAGCCACCTCTGCAATGTTCCTAAGTTGCTTCAGATTCCTACTGTCAATGAAGCAGCATATCGAGGCAAACCTCATTTCTCCATTCTGGACTATAATGTGGGCTACTCAGGACCAGCATCTAGAATCACATAGATTGAGAGTTACAGGCGTACAGATCTGAACACATAACCACTAGCCTCATGTATGGATATGTTACTGTCCTTCGACAGAAGCTGTAAGTGCAGTCAGAATGCTGTGTTACCCTATACAGACAAGAGATAGGCAATCCCCCAGTTGTTGGAAGGTTAAACAAACAAAATAATATTTAGCCACTTCTCACTGCCTTTTTTGTCTTTGATATGAAAACCAAATCAAGCAGACAGGTTTTTTAATAGATATCTCTGGTACACTCCTCCTCCAGCGGTGCAAAAGAACACTGGTTCTCCAATTTGTTGATGCTCATTGCATTTCAAAATCTATTCCACTATTTCAGTTTCCAACTCTTATTTCATAGAAATGTAGAAACACAGAACAGCTTGAGTTGGAAGGGACCTTAAAGGTCATCTAATCCAACCCCGCTGCCATGGGCAGGGACATCCTCCACTAGACCAGGTTGCTCCAAGCCCCATCCAACCTGGCCTTGAACACTGCCACAGAAGGGGCAGCCACAGCTTCTCTGGGCAACCTGTGCCAGTGTCTCATCATCCTTACAGGAAAAAATTTCTTCCTAATACCCAATCTAAATCTAACTTTTTTCAGCTTGAAACCATTCACCTTTGTCCTATCACTCCATGCCCTTGTAAAAAGTCCCTCTCCAGCTTTCCTGCAGCCCCTTCAGGTACTGGAAGTTGCTCTAAGGTGTCCCCAGAGCCTTCTCTTCTCCAGGGTGAACAACCCCAACTCTCTCAACCTGTCTTCATAGGAGAGGTGCTCCAGCCCTCTGATCATCTTTGTGGCCCTCCTCTGGACCTGCTCCAACAGCTCCATGTCCTTCTTATGCTGGGGACTCCAGAATTAGACACAGCACTGCATGTGGGGTCTCACGAGAGTGGAGTAGAGAGGGAGAATCACCTCCCTTGACCTGCTGGTTAAATTTAATGGCTCAATTCTTTAACTTCTTAAACAAAATTAATTCTTTGAAAAGTGAAACTAGTACTTGAAAATACTGATCTGTGCAAAGAAGCATATGAAAGGAAAAGGTCACAGATTCTTTTTGGATTGCAAAAAGAATTGAGCAAGAGTGTTTACTTTTCATACCTCTATATACCTAATAGTTTCACAATTATGTGTACACAACAGTATACACAAAGAGAAAATCTCCAGATCAACAAGTGCACAATAACCACCATGTTGCAATACAATATATGACCATCTATTCTTAGCTTATTTATCTGTTAGCTTAAGCTTACTCCTTTGAATTTTAATACCCAATTTTGCATCACCTTGTCCATCAAATACAAGGAAATAAATGCTGTGATTCTTTCTACAGGATCACATTCAAGGCAAATACATTTGTTAGACTAGATACGCAGGTATATTTTCTTTGAGCACAGCTCTGCTGTATGTCAACAATGTATTCATGTGACAACTGCAAACAGCAGATGCAAGAAGAAAGCAGTCTTAGGATCCTTTATGTGACAAAGGCAAGACTCTCCTACCGAGGAAAAGGCTATTAAGACTACTGGTGTTTCAGGAATCATTTGCTATCCTGTTTTTCTATGTGATGGATTTTCATATCATTAATACTACATGTTCTCTACATGCTCCACATCTGATAATTTCACCTGTTAAAACTCACTCAAACTCACGAGAATTTCACAGGCTGGACACATCTATTTTTTGATATTATTATCAAGTGCAATTTCTAGGAATGTTATGTTCATACTACACAAGGCTCAGCAATCAAGCACAAAGCCTTAGTCCTTAACTAGGCTGTCTGTACGAACCTCTGTAATCCTTTGAGAGTCCTATTGATCTGAATGTACTTTTTGAGATTTCTTAGTCTTCTCTGTGATGAACATAATGGGAGTTACACACTGCTCTATTTAGATTTTTCTTTAACCCTAAGTATTGAAGAATCTGAGGTTTTTTTTTAATATAGTACCTACAAAATATAAATTGATACATGCAAAATATATAATATTAGCAGAGTCTTTAAGCAGTAGCACACTAAATGGATGCAAGTTACTGAACAACTTTATGGAATGATTCCTGATTTGACAGAATTTTACTCAGATTCTCTAGGAAGCAAGCATTTTCCTGAATGAATCTGAAGGCTTAGTAGCAGCTTCTTAAGGGCAGTTTTGCTATGGAATTAAATTCACTTGTATACACTCTGATATTAAATCAATTTTATTTCACTGAATTAATACATTTTTGCCACTCAGTGAATTAAATACTTATATATAATCAATCTGTTACTAGAAACTAAAAAGGAAGGAAATAGTTTGTGCTTTTGGTATCATGACAGAGAAAATCCCCTGGATTTTGGGCTAAATGCATCCATAGGATATGTAAACTATCAACAGGAAGCACTGCTAGCACCTATAATTGGACTATCCTAAAAAACACTGCAGAAATACAGGGGCAACTGTTGAAATCAGAGGCATTTCTGCAGGCTGTATACAAGTGAAATTGGTAGGAATCTCCATTGGTTCAAAGGCTCTCAGTTTAGAGACTTGCTGCTGCATAAGATCTGATACTATTTTTACTTTCCTCAGTGAAAGCATAGGTTCTGGAGCACAAAACTGGATAAGAGGAGGAAAAAAAATTCAAGGGCAGAGAATCATGGAGGACAACAAGTTTTCCAGGTACCATCCAAGATGTGGGGAAGGCAGAAGTGAATTATCAGAAAGCATGTCTAAGTTCTGCTGATGAAGAGGGAGAATTAAAATTCAGCTTCCATCCCTGCCAATAGCTCAGTCTCTGAGATCTTGGACATTTCTTGCCTACCCACAAAATGGGCAGACACTAAATCTCACTGAGATCTGTATCATTTTAACTACACTGATAATTTCCATGTTGATTGAAATTTATGTTTCCAGGATACTTGGAGGACTTTAAATTGAAGGGATTATTCATGAGCAGAATTATAGCTGGTAGCAATTTCATTGCAAATAATTAAAAAAATATATATCCAAGTGGCAGGAATTTTAGTAAACATTTCAAAGAATCACAGAATGGATGAGGCTGGAAGATGTTCATTGACTACCTAGTCCCAGACACTGCTCTAAGCAGGGTCAGCTAGAGCAGGCTGCCCAGGGTATGTCCAGATGGGTTTGAATATCTCCAAGGACAGCAATTCCACAACCTCCCTGTGCAACTCTTTCCATTGCTCGAAAGCCCTCACAGTAAATATGTTTCTTCTTATGTTTAAGGACATTTTCCTATACTTGTTTGTACTCATTGCTTCTTGTCCTTTCCCTGGATGTCACCAAAAAAAGCCTGTCTTCAACTTCTTTACTTCCCCCATCAGGTATTTACACCCATTGATGAGATTCTCCTGAGCCTTCTCCTGGCTGAATAGTTCCAGCTCTCTCAGCCTCTCCTCATGGGACAGATGCTCTAGTCCCTTAATTATCTTAGTGGTCATTTGCTGGACTCACTGTGGTACACCCATGTCTTTTTTCTGCTAGGGAGCCCTGAACTGGCCACAGCACCCCAGGTGCTTTAAACTTAAAACTCTCTAACCCTTCAGAACAACACTTGAAAAACAAAGTTAAAATATGTAACTAATTCCATTCATTGAGAAAGGGAGTGATTATGAGGCCAGGTCTGGGAAGAACTTTGTGTTAAGAGCTCCACTGTGCTCATTTTCCACTGGTAAATATGTATAAGGACTGGCACTGAGGTTCAGGAAATTCTGGTTCTAATCCTGAATCTCTTTTATTTTCTTTCATATGTAATTTTTCCATTAGTCAAAATCTGATTCCTTTTTTAGAGGAACTGTGTTCATAACAAAGGCAGCAGCCAATGACTGAATTCTTTTACCAACCACTTTATTTCTTACTTTAAAGCCAAACCATTAAATAAGTCACACTAATTGTCAACCTGGGAACAAATTCTCATTCTTCAGAAAGTTCACCTGTTTGTGTTTGGCTAACTGCATGGAAAATAAAGGCTTTGTAATTTCATGTATTTTTCTTCTCTCCCTCCATTAGCATGCAGATTGGTAACCTCTAACAAGAATTGTATGCATGGAACTTCTATTTGAGTGACATTTTCAGTGATTGCACTGAAGTTACATCTCAGAACCTTTTAGTGATTATCACTTTACAAAAAGCTGAGTGACAGCACACTTCTCATTACTGAGGAGTGAGGGTCTTTGTTCTTTTTAGCACCTACAAAATATGCAGGTCTGTGTTTTTCCTGCAACTTTACTTATACAGCTACGTTTGACATTAAAATCCAGCAAAGCCTCCTACTTATATGATGAAAGTAGTACTAGTATGAAGTTGGGATGGAGTGCCTGATTAAGAACACTGCAAATTGAGGAGATGGGCTCTGTGCCAGCTATAATTATGGCAGCACAGAGGAGAAGAATATTTATCCCATTTTTTTGCAATGATTTATGTACTATCCTTCTTCTCAAGCCAGGAGATTAGGTTTGAATCACAGACAGCTGGTATGAAACAAAATTATTTTCAAATAGTTTCATTCTACACAGTGGTATTCACCTGTGTTGATGGTGCCAGGGTGTTATGAGTGGCTTAGAGACACTGCTTATCCCTTATGCTCTCATTTGCATCAAACGTTTCTTGGCCACTGCTAACATTCTGTGCCCTTGAATATAGCAAGTCTATAATTTTGTGAGAACAAAAGCTCTTTCAGAAACAGTTTTGCAGTACTGAGGCAATAGGAGTTAAGTTCTAAAACGTGGCAATAACAGATGATGAAAGCTGAGACCAGCCTGGAAAAAATCCATGTTTTCCCATGAGAGTGGAAGTAATAAATCTTGATTTTTGAAGAAATTGTTTCACCTTGCCACTGTACTGTCAGCTTCCCCCTTCCTGACATCCTCTATGATATTCCATTAACCAAGAGACCAAAAGGATATGGCTGGGCTGGAGATAAACTTATGCCAATGGAGTGGTTTCTTGCACGAGTTGGCCTGAATGGCCAGCATGCATCTGCTGACTGTCTAACAGGCTTTTGCAAAAATGGAACATAATGTTAACTAAATTCTGCACATTTTTACTTCCACACTAGGAGGAACACTAATTAGGGTCCCTCTTTTCCATTCATTTGACAATTTTCAGAAAAATGGTATGTTTCTATTATCTTTGGGAATTCTAGCCTCTTTTAAATATGATTTATACTGGGCAACAGGATAATACAATATTGGAAGGAGTGGAGCCTATAGATTGTGAAATCACATAGCCTCACTTCCTTAGTAAACCAAGAGCAGTTTCACATATCAAAATCTCCAATGACTTTTGTCATTTTAGAGCAATTTCAATTTTATTTTTCTAGTAAGTCTGTAACAGTGTTTCTGTTCACTCTGAGCATGGAGTTCTCTCTTACAGGTTTCCACCTGAGCAAACAAGGCATAGGCTTTTTTAAAAAAGTGTGGACTATGAATTATTGCCTCACTTGGATAAAAACAGACCTCTAAAAATAGATGATTTGCCTAGAAACCAGGAGACATAAATTAAATTATAATCTCATCCTAAGGAAATTAAATCCCAAACCTCTTATTTCTTATGGCATAGAGTAATCTGGGCTAGAATTTTTCTTTACTCCTCTTGTTTCCATTCTGGCTATGAATTCAAGAGTTACAGGGAGAGAAAAAAGAGCCAGGTCAGAATGTGGCTATATCTTAGTGTTTAGGTTACTTGGTTGAGAAAGAATGAGGTTTGCTTGCTCCTTACCCGAATTTTCTGTTTATTGTAGAGTGGCTGCTTAATGTAAAATACACGAAGAGATCTGGTGGGCAGGAAACACAGCATTTTAGAATAGCAAGGCAAAGGAATGTGCAAGACAGCCTGGATCTGAATTCAGTGTGAAAAGTAATCTGCTGGCAGGGCAGTTCAGTCTTCCACAGTAGTTAAGGGAGAATGTGAGAAACAAAGGAACTGCCCTTGAACCCTGTCCAGCTTGCTCTGCTGGTGACAAATTCACAAAGAAATGTCAGAGAGACAAGCCAATATTTTTCTTTGGACAAAAGGCAAAAGGAAACATTTGAATATGTAGATTCATGGGTAATCATCATGGAGAAGACAGAAGGAGTTGTCGATTCAGATGAGATTGAGACAAAAAGCACAGTAAGATGAAAGAGAAAGAAAGAGAATCAAGAGTAGACCCCTGCAGAGAAAGAAGACAGAAGACATGCTGTAGTAGTCAGGAGAATTATGTAAAACTTCTGTTTCCTATTGTGTGTGTGTCTGTACATGTGCACATGCAGAAGGGAGGGGAGGCTGAGGAGGAAGAAAGTTGTAGGGGAAAAGAGACACGGTAACTGTCTTTTGCAGTTTGCTTTTAGAGAGAAATCAATTACTCAGCAATTTAATTGATATTACACAAACTGCGTATTAAATAGTGAAAGTTTGCACAGGAGACCTTATGGAGTCACCACCCTTGAAGACTGAAATTAGCCAACTATCTACGTTTGTTTAATTAGACATGCAGAAGCATACATTTGTTTAACTTTCCACTCAAAATAAATGTTCTAAAAAGCCTTGGAGAACAAATCTGTTATTTGCCTGTATACAAGTAATAAAGCAAAACCCCTAGTTAACCTTAAGTGTAGATGTACTACAGCTGTTTAAATTAGGAAAGTTGAAAACTGAATGCAACGTGTTTGTTTAGAACGCCATTAAATGTTGTGAACATCTGGAGATGCATAGTTTGTAGTAAACAGACCTGCAACGTTTATGGTTAGGAAGCATGGTATCCACATATTCTGCATGTGTTAATTATGCTGAGCCAGATGTGGCAGGCAAATCTTATTGCCAAGACTAAAAAGAGCAGTTAAGTACAAGCTGCGGAAGTTTTACTTCTTACTGGAGGCACTGCTAGTGAAGAATTCAAAAAGCAGAAGTAACTGTGGGACATCCACATAGGAATCATTAAATTCAGGAAATGCTGAACAAAGAGACAATGTATCTGTATGGGAGCAGATTGTAAGAAATGCACTAAAAATGGAAAACAAAAGCGGCAAAAAGACCCAGGAGGGTCACCTAAATTTCATGGGACCTATTAAGGTTAAGTAGAAACACACAGAACCACAGAATCAAAGAACAATTCATATTGGAAAGGATCTTAGGGGATCTCTAATCCATCCCCTGCTGAAAGCAGTCACCTGTGAGACCAGACTGGGTTGCACTGCACTTACCCATTCATAGCTTGAAAGTCTCCAAGGATGGATACCGCACAGCCTGCCTGGGCAACATGTTCCTCTGCTTGACTGTCCTTAGGGTGAACAAATACTACTCTATATTCACTTAGAACCTCTCTTGTTTCAATATATGCCCTCCTACCAGGAGTTTCTCAGGAACTTCCCTGCAGGTACTGGAAGACTGTCATCAGGAAAATGCAGGCCCATATTTTCCTTTCTCTTTATAGCTTTACTGTCCTATTGTCACTCCCCTGTTGTAATCCAAAACTTTTACATTCTTGGAGCACTTTTACCTGAATTTTGGGCTGACCTTCTGATGCACTAACCGCATTCATTCTATGATGTCTGTGGCTCTTTCTCCCTTTTAGAAGCAAACGAATATAGTGTAAAACAAAACTGCAGTTCCCTCAGTCACATTGGCCAAGTACCAGCAATCAAGGAGAAAGAAAAATGCACTTGACCTACATAGAAAAGGGTATGTCAGTAGCAACTTAATATGAACATGTGTATTTCTACAAAATAAAACTGAATTCAGATAGAGCACGAAAATGAATCCTACTGAACTACTGCTGTTTCTTCATAGCCGTCTCAACTTGAAACAGTAATTTTGATTATTTTTTCTGAATAAGTTATATAAAAGAAATCTCATCAGCTCCTATAGAACTGTCACTGTGACATTGCAAACAGTTAAAAAATATTAAAAATAGATATGTGTGAGATAATTAGCAAGTCATATTTTGACACTTAGCTATTAGCCTTGTACATTGTGTATTTTGATCATTCCTCTCTTCATGTGTTGTATGTATGAATGCAGTCAGAAATCTAATTTGCTGCAAATAAACTATGTGGTCTCAGTAGGGATGTAGGGTAAACACTACCAGTAGTTCAACAAAGAATGCAAACCAGCCTGTGGGCTCTCAGGAGAAATGACTGATAATGAAACAGTCTTGAAATTAGGGATTTCATTACAGGCTCAGAAAAAGACTTTACATTTTGAGTGGTATAATATTATCAGCCTTCCCTAGCCAGTTTGGGATGAACACTCCAAAAATTACACAATAAGCAGGCATAAAAAAATGCCAACCCACTGCAAAACCAAAACCTATTCCAAATTTCTGTGCGAAATAAATGGTTCAGGAACATTTCATACTTATGGAAAACACACTTTTTGAAATTGGCAAGATTAGAAAAACATTAGCATGATGCAGCTGCCTATTATTTCAGATAAAAAAGATTAGTGTAGGTGGGAAATAATTTTCCTTGTCATTTTCATAAGAGATGGATTTTTCCAGTTCTAGCCCATTCCTTTTAACACCACTGTCCCCTTCCCTGCAGATAGAGATATTCTGCAGGTGCTCATTTAAACCTAGAGCTGCAGAATAAGAGACAATTTACTGGGTAGCATTAGCATTTCACTAAACTGACTGCAATGGAAGAATGTAGTCTATTAAAGAAAGATTGTTTGCCTGTTAAATAAGATCACTAGAGAATAAATGTTAAAGTTTAAAACTGTTGAAGTCAATGTAATTATATCAACAATTAATTATCAGTTCATTGTTCTTAGTCCCTAAGATCCTACAGCTCAAGATACCTAACCATGGCCCTGGAAGCTCTGGCAAGAGACTGAAGCTACTTCCTCAAGGAGGGATACAATTAAGATTTATGTGTCGAGAAAAGGCAGCATCTTGCCTTTAACTCAGCAACAAAAAATGCAGTAAGATTTTGAGATTATCATATGCTTTCCCACTTTCTTTTCCCTTTTTTTTTTTTTCCTTTTTTCCCCCTTATGGTTATGTGGTACAAGCCTTGCAAGTTTTGCTGATGTTGATGGATTCTTCTACTTGTAAGGGGAGTATTCTCATGCAACATGCACATATAATGCAATTAGCCTGTAAATACTTGAGAAAAATGAAAAAAGTTACACTCTGACTCAGGACATATTCTAGATCACAGGAAAGGTAACATCTTTATTTTAAATAAACCTATGATGTTGTTCATGTGGAAACAGTCTGGAAAAGGGCTCAGAAATGAGATCCTAATATGATAATGCAGCACGGCTCTGTTAGTAACTTCAATTATTAAACTGACTTGAAGATAAAAATAATAATATCCCTCTTTTTGTGAATAAGCAGCTGAAATGAAAACCCAAATGAAAATTCTTAGTGTTTCCCCATTGTCTTAATAAATAAACCATTAACACCCCAGAGCTAATTAGAACAAAACAGGAAACTCTCCTGAAGCTAAAATCAATGAGATTAGAATCTCACTTGAACAAAAAAGTAACCTAAATCTGATTTAGTCTTTTCTGATTTCGGAGACAATCTGCTCAATGCAATAGAAAGATAACCCCTGGCACCTCGTACACTTACACAACACTCCCTATTTAACAATTCAAAATATTCTGTACAAAGTGGGTATCTTGGTGCTGTTTGAGTCCTCCCTTCACCTGACTGCTGAGCTGGGTCCTAGCACACTAAAAATTTGCATTCTTCATGTGTGTCTGTCCTGACAGGGCAGTTTTGCTTGCCCTGTGACACAGCCCCTGCATATGGGCTGCTGGTGGGGATCTGACAAAATGGAGCCCTTCATCTGTACATTCCTGGGAACACTGTTGACCTCCAAGGCATCCCAAGAGGTGGAACAGATCCTCTCTTTGGACAGACCAACTTACAAAAACATTTCAGCTTTGCACAAAGAGTCCAAATATATCTTCTGTACTCAGATGGCATGAAAAGTACAGAATGAGAAGAAAATATCAGACTCTATTATAATTCACAACTTTTTGTCCCAGGACACTTTTACCTTCTAGCTATGGGGTTCATCCCACAATTTAACAAGCTGAACTGACTTCAACTTCACTGAGATAATTCAAATACATAAAAATAATCAAGCAACTTATAATTTCCTCTGCTAAATTTCATAAGAGCTTCATAATTTCTCTCACACTTCATAAACTGAAGAATTTACTGTTCATAGAGAATTTACTGTTCTTGAGTTCATAAACTCAAGAATTTACTGTTATTTCCATTTTCTATGAGGGCACAGTGAGTGAAATACACTGAATACAGCTGAAAATGAAACTTGGCAGGTTTCACCATCAAAGCTTGTATGGCAAATACTGTATGTTGCTTCCCACTTAAAAAAAAAAGAAAGAGATGAAGTAAAAACATAACCTTTCCTTTTTTTTAAAAAAAATTGCTTTACTACCTTTTTTCACTCTGTTTTTAAGATGATGTATAGTTAGATGATTTTTAAGGATTAAAATGAATGAATGCAAACTATTTTTGCCCTGCATAATATTCTTAAACATGTTACTGATAAAAATAATATGCATAACATCACATTTTTACATGCTATTTTTCATATTTCAGATTAAGATGCATTTCTATGGCTAATGCCTTACAAGCTAAGAAGAATCAAGTAGAAAATGACAAATTATGAAGGCATTTGGAAGAGCTTCTAGAAGAAATAAGTGTTGACAAAAGTATTGTTGGAAGACAACAACAGGGACACTGATTCTTCCATAAAAACCTCTGTGAAAGAAGCAAACCTCCTGAATATCACAGAAGTCAGATGATAAATTCAAGCTTTCACCGCCTGTCCCAACCAGATCAAGTATTAACTTGTCCCTCAAATGTTTTTTATACTGAGGAAAGAAAGAGAAAAAACAAAGTTTACATTGACCTATATGCATTTGACAGAAATAGGCACAGAACAATAACTTTGACACACGATAGCACAAAAGAGGGGGGATTGTGGAGCCACAGGTTAGGGAGGGGTTGTATGAGTAACTCCAGCAAGACTGTACAGTCCTCTAGAGTGAGGACAAACTCATTAAATTCCCTTTAAGAGAATAAAGGGCCTGAGTGGGCTGACTCCAGGAAAAGAGGGTGAAGCAGGAAAAGAAGATTAGTTTAAGCAGATTCTACACGAGCTGATTTTCAGTAGCTGGATTTGTCTATAAGAAAAAGGGGTATTTATATTTTGAACAATATTTACATATTTGAACAATAAAATACAAAGTTCCACATGTCAGTTTTGCAGCTAGAGATGAGGTATTGCTGAATCTGAACCTTTACCAGTTTTATGCTTTGCTGTAGCCACATGCCCTGGATAAAAGCAAGCACTACTTACTTAAAGCATAAGCTGACTACTGATCACACATACTGTTCTGTTAATGATTTACACATCCAGGAAAAGAAGCCCTTAGATTTATGTACACCACCACTGCAAAGCACATTTACATTAAATTCTGCAGCCACAAAGTAACAAAGAAAGTGTTTTCTTTTACTGCTGTGACTCTACAAAAGCATCAAAACCCTGCTCAGTCACAAAAAGTTTGGCTGTCTGCTCTCACCAATCCGAGCTCCTTTAGAGTAAAGCAAGCACCTCTGCTCCGCCACAGGATAATGCAGACCAACAGGTAAGAACGAGAAGAAACTACCAGGTTATCTCAGTTACTCTAATGCCCTATTGGCTAAGAAAGACCACGTAGACAAACACAAAGCTGAAAGCAAAACAGCGGATCAAATTAAGGAAGCTATGAGGAAAACCTGCAAGGAAATAAGCTAGGAAAGACTTCTAGAAATTAGATGTACATAGAAGCATATGTGAAACTCAGCACTGAGGATGATCATAGCATAAAAGTGCCATGAAAAGGTGAATCTCAGCAGCAGAAATTCCATGCTGCAAGTGCAAACCTTCAGCCATTCCCAAAACATTGAGTGCTGCCTAATGCACAGGGCTGAAAAATGTTCTGTCAGAGAAGTGCAGTGTATCATTGCAGGTACTAATTGTTTGGTTTTTAATTTCCAAAAGATTTCCTGTAAGTTTTATACTACAATCTGTGACTCAGTTGCAAACACATTGACCCATTCAGCTAAATCTAATTCTTTAAAAAACAAACACTGAAGACTGTTTTAGTGCAGAGGAATACTGTTTTAATGCAGGAACTCTGCATTAAATGCAGGAACTTTTAATGCTCTGAATCTTGACATTAGCCAAAAATGTGAACACAATGCTACATATAATACCTATGAACAAAAGAGCTTGCAATAATGTATTTCAGCTTTATTATCATGATACACCAACTTTCAAACATTTTTGTTCTCTATATGGACAGCTGACATGAAGGAAAGAAGAGCAAAAACCATGGGCAAGCTGCTAAGAGCAAAATGGTTACTTAAAAATAAATGAGGCATTTTTAGAGACAAGACACTCCAGTCATTGGATGCCTTATCTTCCTAAAATCCCTGGAAAATCTCTATGAGTATCTTCTTAAGCTTGGTTTTATTTGAACAAGGTTATAAATATGAGATGAACTAGGACCTACTGATACAGAATATGTAACTGAGCTTCAATTAAAATAACAACCACTTCTTAAATACCAATGAAACAAAGAGCTTTTGTTGGCTGACAACACAAATCCCATACATTCCTTGAAGAGGAAGAGATATTAATTAGGTTTGGGCCTGGATAATAAATTTCAGTTTACACTTGTCTACAGGTTTTGTGGACTTTGGGTCCCAAAGTGTTGATTTTGTTCCACTGTATTACAGGTTGTGAATGGTAGAAGTTGAGCTGCAGCAAAGGTAGGGCAGCAGAGACTCAGCAGATGGATACAGACACAGATCAAGCTTCCCCTGCAGCTCTTGGTTTTGCTGCCCAGAAAGAGGAGGTCTCCAGCAACAGGCTGGTGAGGCAGCTGGGGTTGCCCATGGAGTCTGGTACATGATGGAGGAGAACTGTGCTATATTATTGTTAGACTTTTGCCTACAGGACTGAAGGTTTGATCTGCAAACCTTAAGGATATGATAAAAAAATTACTTTGGGTCAGGAGCACTACTAAATAAAGAACGTATTTTATAACTGGGGAAAGAGGAGCTATACTATTGGTATGAATTTGGCATGTTTTCAGCATGCTTAATAGAGCCAGTCTTTCCAGCTACCCCAATAACATACACAAGCTTGAACACCTAGGGAACTTTGAAAATTATATAAGAGCCTGATAGATTCTGCAAATGATGGACTTACATGCTTTGATTTTGCCTAGGTGCCACACTAGACACCTACAGACATCTGGAAATCTCACAGGAGATAGTTCAGGAGATTATTCCTATTTGAAGGTAACATACCCTTCTAGACACATAGAACACTTTGCACTGAAGCTTCTATCTGCTTCTTCCACAAGCTTGCAATATCTCCAACTTGCAGGATCTTATTTTTAATTTCAGTAGCATATTCATTAAAAAAACTAGTGAAAATTCTTTATTATTTTGCCTAGAACCAATTAATTGTCACCTGGTAAGCCTCCAACATTCCAAATCATAATTTAAATAGTCATCCTCTATACTCCGCTTGATTATATTGATACCTAAAAATGAGATTATCAGGAAAAATATCGATCCTATCTAAAATACTTGTAATTAAGATTGGTGTGATGCAAGATTAGGATGTCTGTTCCCAGATGAAGATTTGAAGGAAGGAAAGTTCCATTATGATATTGCTTAGTTGAAATGCACACATCTTTAAAATGTCTTAAGAGTTTCTCTGACATCCCTTTTTATCTAAGAAAACAACTGTTGTTTATTAATAGTCTATTCAAACAGTGAATAATAATTTCCTAGTTCTGTATTAAGAAAATAGATTCTTCTTCTTGACCATTCTCTTTCCAATTAAGCTCAATATTACAACTGCTTCTGACAAAGAGAAGCGTTGGCTTTGAAGTACTCTTACACCAGAATAGTGGCTGCATCAAGTGAAGCTCAGACATACTCTAATAGTGACACTGCAAGAAGCCTGAGTTGCCTGTAGGACTACTTAGATAACTTGCAAAATTGTCTGCAGTAACTACTGCTGTCAACATCAGTGTTACTAAGAATAAAAAATGACAACTCAAGATGAAATAGGAAAAAAACATTACTAGGAAATATATTCAATTTCTTCAGATCCAAGATTAAGTTCTTTTTAATTACAGAATTATTCCTTCCATCACATTGCCAGGACCTACTTTTAACGC
The DNA here is from genome assembly GCA_013398125.1 of Aegotheles bennettii. NCBI lineage: Eukaryota > Metazoa > Chordata > Aves > Caprimulgiformes > Aegothelidae > Aegotheles > Aegotheles bennettii. The sequence goes on along the minus strand of VZRW01007848.1, from coordinate 59,025 downwards.
CAAACACCAAATTCAGTACTAAAATTTCATGAATCCTGAAAAAGATCTCCAGCTTCAATCAGAAAATGAAAGTAATTCCAAACCAAAAGACTTTGGTCTCTTCATTTTCCCCTTTTATAATTCAAAGCATTGATTTGATTTATTCCTCATTTTTAGTTCAGTATTTTCAACATCTGTGAGTACTAATGCATGATTTTTCTATTGGGAGAAGAAAGACACAGAAATGACAACCAGCAGTTGGTAAGCATATGCAATTAAGTCAACCAAAACTTTGTAATTAATATGTAAAGAATCTGTGATACTGAATATATTGTGATGGTTTTAATCCATCCCCTAAGAATACTATGTGGGAAAAAAAAATTCACACACATTTTTCTTTTGTAAATCACCGCACTTTCTCTAACTGGTTAGACAAGAGCTCACCTGAGCCATTATCTTATCTCTAACAGTTACCAGTAATAAAAATACAGCAAGCAGTCCTCTAAGCTGAATACTGAGGTATTTTACCTGCTACCCATCCCATGCACACTTTAGTCTCTTCTTTTGCTCTGTACTGTTCACATTCAGACCACTATATGCAGAGAAACCTCACTGAATTTAGCGTTAGCTGGAGATACACATAGTACATGACTTCCAGCCAGTAGCTTTCTGCTTCATAGGGCAAAATATAAAAACCACACAAAACTAAAATTAACAGGTTTTCCACTAAATGGAATCCATGGAAAACTTGCATGATTAAAAAAAAAATAAAAATCATAGTGTTAGACAGAAGACCAAGAATATCCCTCTGATCTCACTGCTACTTGTACCAACTGTAATTGGCATATTTCTAGCATAGTAAGTAGGGGTACATCTTCAAACAAGAGGAAATATGTGATGCAAGAAAAGACAACAATGACTCAGAAATCAGAAAACAAATCATGAAGGCTGCACCAATGTCAACACATTCAGGGTCATCCTTGAAAATAAAACTGTAAGTATTTGCTCATTAGAGTGGAATGTCAAGCAACTTTTTAAGCTAACCAAGTTCTTTTTTATTATCAAATCACCAACCTCTTTCTCATTTTGATGAACAGTAGTTCACAAAAGTTAACTATAGAAGGATAGTTTATATAAAGGTCTACCAATAGATCAGCAGCTTCAATTCTTTTATTTCAAGAATAGAAATACTTTGAACATTTGCTATAGCTATCTTGCATTTACTTGACAAAGAAACCTAAAAATTCAGGTTAGTTCAGATTACCAGTATTTGGTTTTCCAGATACTGGTTTAATGTGGGACTTTCCATTTCTGTAATTGTGTTTACAGACACTTGAAATCACAGTACCTTGATGCTTTTCATATTGTGGTCCAGGATTCAGTTCAATTTTTCTCTGGAAGGTATAGCTCTCTGCTACTGTAGCCCCGTGGCTCTGTAAAACACACTACTGCCATTGCTACCCACAGGCTGCAAACTCTACTGGCTTTGCAAGTCCACAGGACCAAGGCTTGTCAGGCTTACTTTGAACTTATCTTGGCCTGCCTGCACCTTTTGGAGGGGGCTTGTTTAGGTGTAGTAATATTTTTTCCTATTTATTTTATGTTTACTTTTCTTTTTTCTATGGTATAATCGTATTTTTAGATACAGTAGTAACATGTAGTCATTCTGATACGATTAAATATTTAATAATGGGATAATGATACAGTGTAGAGGAATACAAGCATGGTCTGATAGCAGAAGCCTTGAGAATCAGGACACAGGATACAGTACAGAGGAATTCAGGCATGGGTTGATAAGGGGCACAAACTGACACTAGAAATCCAAGGGCTATAAACAGCTCAGCAGTGGCCAGTTAAAGAATGCCTACACTGAGCTGAGCAAAATGAAGGTAATGAAGTACAATATCCAAAATATGAAAAATCCACCAATTAGAGTAAAATTGGATGCAGACCAATGAATAAATAGCAAGAACATTAGCAAACATATAAAAATGGCTCAAAATGTATCCTAAAGAAGAGGATGAAGAAACCATGAACACCAATATCATATTCCTCCTAGTGAAGAAGAGCAAGTAACCCCAGCATAAACATTTCACTTCTGTAAGTGAAAGACCTGGAGCACTAGTGGTTTGCTGCAAGGCTCCCCCTCCCTTGCTTTCTGCTCAAGGCAGACTAGCATTGTTGACCTCAGCAGGCAGAGGCAGCAAAAGGAGGAGCACAGAAATAGAGGTAGATGGTAGAAATCATGTGCATAACAGTTTTCATTGTATTATTATTTTGAGACTTTTCCTGAAATTGTATTCTTTATTTTCTTTTTGTGTAACAATTAGACCTAGACTGGTAGAATTCTTTGGTTACGCTTTTCTATTACAACAAAAATAAATTCACAGCTTTACATATAGGAAGTGTTTCCTTTTTGCTCATACCAAAATATAAAACACATTACCCTCTGTGTAGAACTTACTTAAACATTCAAATTTTATTTTCAGTTTCCTGACTAGTACTCATTAATATCTCATGTTATTTCTCATGACAAGGATATTTTAATAGCTGTTTTTCAGATATAATCTCTTTACTTGATTTTCCTAAAACCTGTGTCATCATGTTATATACAGAAACATACAGACCATGGCACATACAGCAGTATCATATAACTGAGTATCACAGATACAGGACAGAGATACATAGGTCATCACAAAAAACTTGTAGTTCTCAGTTTTCACCTATCTTAACATGTTTTGTTTTTTTCTCGTTGCATGCATATAAGAATTGGTATATGTACTTGCATGGACGAAGAGGAGGTGATGGAAATTTGAAAGATTTATGTATGGAGCTTAATATACAGGTTCAGTTCTAAACCCAATCAGTGTAATGCTTTCTTATACGCATTCTTCCACTGGAACTGCTTATATAGTCAATTACCTGTTTTAGCATTTGTTTCTAATAGTCTTCATAATGTGTAAACCATGCTTTAGAAACAAGACAGTTGCTGGCCTGGACTACTGACTAATGCTTAGGTTAGTGTGATGTTGCTACAGCAACCAAAAAGATGGAATAGCATGTCATATATCATTTACACATTACTTGGAACATATAGCTTTCTAAAAGCTATTAGCCAAGCAGAGGTGCTATGATGGAGGAGATGAGGATGTCTTAAAGCATTCTAAAATATTTTCCATTGTTCTGAAGGTCCAGGGAAGTAAATCAAAGTAATAAGCAGCAAAAATGAGGTTAATTATTTAAAAGGGAAAGAGCCTTCCTTTTTTAACTCATGGTATCAGCATTTCTCTGGGTCCAGTTGCCAGAAATACATGCTTCTAGATCACAGACAAACAATCTAGACCTTTTACTTCAGACTGAATGTCTGCGGCTTGCATCAAGGCAAGCAGAAATCTTGTAGACCCCGTGTTGGCCATAGCAAAACAACTACTGTTTGAATGAAAGCTTGAGAGGTTTACAAAATGGGGGCTATGACATTGCTCCAGTGGTCATCCCCAGCAAATACATGTGGCTACATTAAAAGTAGTCTTGGTCTCCAATACAAGCTAATTACCTCCCCTACTCCCTCCACATACTCAAACTAATATGAAAACAAAACCAGTATGTGTTTGCATGGAGGTAGTGGTGGTGATGGACAAATTTAGCAAATTGGGAAAATTCAAATTGGTAAATTTCTCAATTTAGTGAAGCTATTTATGCATTAAATTTGCAAATGATCTGGAAAACATGCAGTTTATAATGGTACTGTGAAAAAAAGGACCCGTGACTGGGTTAAACTTTTAGATTCACTAACAGGGTGCACATTTTGTATAAGAAAATGAAGAAAACATCTGGGAAAGAGTCTGGGGATGTTTTCCAGACCACAGCAGAAAGATTCATGACCTCAATCTGTCAGGCTAAAATGGAAGCTTGAAGAGGGACTGGATAAGGTTTTGATTTAAGAAAAAAAAAGAAGAAAGAAGAGCAGTAAAACAATCTATGCAGTGGATAGGCCTGATGCTCATTGTCAAAAAGGATATAATTCTTTGCTTATGTGTAAACACAAGGGAGTTTCATAATTATGTAAAAAGAGAACATTTTGTACTGCCAGCATGAGGAGAAATTCTGTAGGCAATGGAGGATGCCCAGTCTTTTTCTGCATCTGAACTACGAGAGCATTTCTGGCAGTCACTTTCAGAAGAGAGACAAGTTTCTGCACGTTCAAGACACTCCCTGAGAGCACCAAACAGTGAAATCTCTGGAGTGCCCAATGCTTAACATACTTTCCACAGTATCCTCCTGCACAATGGAGAACGTGCAGCAATATATCATTTCAGGGCTGGAGGCAAAGGCAACATTAATACAGGTGGAGTATAACATCATCCTTATTTTATTTAAGATGTTTGTGCAGGTAGGATCAAGTTTTCCAAAATGCCACCTACTACATGGACATCACTGCCCATATGGACTGGACATGAGTGGAAGACAAAAGTAAAGAAAATTACTATCACAAATCTATTTCATAGATTTCTATGAAATCTGAGCACAGGTACAACTGGAAGAGGAGTGGGGAGGAAGAACTCCTGTTAGAGATCCTCAGTTTGGGGAGAACTACAGAGCCTGTAACTGCATGAATTCATCACCATAATGTGGTGGAGACGAATAGAAACATAGACTCATAGAATCATTAAGGTTGGAAGAAACCTTCAAGATCATTCACTCCAACAACCCACATA
>VZRW01007848.1:37101-51806 GCA_013398125.1 Aegotheles bennettii | reverse complement strand
AGGCTGAGGGAGCTGGGTCTCTTTAGCTTGGAGAAAAGGAGACTGAGGGGTGACCTCATCCATGTTTACAAATATGTAAAGGGTGAGTGTCAGGATGATGGAGCCAAGCTTTTGTCAGTAATGACCAATGATAGGACAAGAGGCAATGGTTTTAAACTGGAGCATAGGAGGTTCCATGTGAATATCAGGAGAAACTTTTTCACTGTGAGAGTGACAGAGCACTGGAACAGGCTGCCCAGAGAGGTTGTGGAGTCTCCTTCACTGGAGACATTCAAAACCCGCCTGGATGCGTTCCTGTGTGATGTACTCTAGGTGACCCTGCTCTGGCAGGGGGGTTGGACTGGATGATCTTTCGAGGTCCCTTCCAACCCCTAGAATTCTGTGATTCTGTGATTCTGTGAGTCTGTTTCACTATCACCTAATATGGAGAAGGAAGATCCCAAGGCAGTGGGATCAATTTAAAAAGAGACACACATTTTATAAACTTTAAAAAAATTACAAAACCTCCAAAATATTTCTTCCTTATGGACATACTGATTTTATTGTTGTGCAATAGAAACATCGGGTGTTTTCCACCTATAGTGAAAAAAGATAATGACCTACACATGTAGACTGCCAAGAATGACTCAAGTGCAACCTTTTTGTTCTCCTATCATAATCTAGCCTTGACTGACTTGTAGGATACTGGAACAGAATGTTGTTCTGGAAACAATCTTACTGAACTCCGGACAGCAGGCAGCATGAAGGAAGAATCACATCAGTGATATTCTGTAAGACTAGGTCAATACTGCTGATTAACAGCCATATAATTATTTACTAAGTGATGACAGTGGGATTTTAAAACTTTGTTCTTATTTAACACAGACCAAATACAGTTTTAATATATTAAAGCAGAATAAATATAAGAAAATCTTCTCTAAAATTAAGTCAGCAGAGAGCTCTGATCACCCAAAGACATTTCAAAAGGTCAAGTATATTATTTCAATTTACTTAAGAGAATAATTCCATTGTATTACGATGACAAGTACATTCTCCATGAAAGGCCAGAACATTAAATGGAAGTGGGTTTTAGACAGAATTTTTCTTTAAATGTCATAATGAATTTTTCATCATTCATTAATCATGTCATTGTCCTGTATATGCTAATTGAGTAAAGGATAGAACCAGAATTTATTAAAGATATGTTTCTTGGTTTATACATGTGATTTTTAAAAGGCTTTAAGAGTCTGAATTAGAACCACAGACCCACATTAACAGCTATAAATTCTGTTCTGTTTGTTTATGGCTTGTTAATGAATATGTGAAAGGGATGATCCTATAGTCTAGCATTCCCATTCATAACTGATACAAAGCAAAGCACAACACTTCCTACTGCGAATGCACAGCATAGCTGATGTATGGGAATTTTCCATTTATCGCGTGTGAAAGGGCATACCATTAAGTGATGCTATGCTCCCTATGCATTGAGTAAATCCAGCTCTAAGAAAATGTCTGCCTTTCTCCAAACACATCATCTTCTGGTTTCTGGTTAAAGCAAATGGTGTTTAGAGTTACTGTACTATTTGAATCTCTATCTGTGGAGAACATATGGAGAACATAACTATGGAGAATATAAAAATCAGATATTGTGGGCACTGGAAGATAAAACGATTTGCACACTCACTCACTCCTCCTCCAATCAAAACATTAATTCCTTCACTGCAGTTCTAGTTCTGAGCTAATGCATGTTTTTATAATGCTGCCAGAGCTCTGAGTACACCCCTTCTACCTTCCCCCTGGCTGGGAGTCTGGTTGTCTGGGCTCAGGGTCTGCTTCAATATTGGTGCAAGCGTCTAGCTTTGAAGAGAGTCCATACAGAATGCTCAGCTGAGAAGCCTCAGTGCGTGCTCTGCCCGATTTTGTTCTGCAGTCGCTTTTAAGCTGGAGGCCTCATACTTGGTCCGCACCTGAGCTATGCTGCAGCAGTGTGCAGCCATGCCTGTGCTGGGCCAGGCACCCCACTGATCTGGATGCTGACCCTGAGCCTTGAACTTGAGCTCCGGGCTCCCCGACCTGCCTCATCTCTATGGACTTGTGTGGCCACCTGGGCTCATGGCTGAACCTGGCTACCATCACTAGGCTTATTTTGGCATTGTGGGGCTGAGCCCTTGCACAAATTATGAACACATGTATCTCTGACAATATCACAAACTTTTGCCTCTACCGCATTTCTTGCTGGGCAACATATCATGTGTTTGCTCCTGGACATGTGCTCCCACTTCTCCACGTGCCAGCTGAGCTCCAAACTGGCACAACTACCTTGACAAAAAACTTCTGTTGGGTTAGCAAGTTAAATCAGCTACATAAGTTACAGCCAGTGCATGACTGATCACTGTAGAATCAAATTGTGCTATGCTACATTTCTGTAAGAGTTCATGAAGGGAGACAGATGAGAGTAAACAGTTCAGTTTCTTGAATAGTATGCATAAACATATGTGCTCTCACCAGGCTTTCTAGTTAAATAAGCTGGTAGCTTTGGTAGTTTAGTAAAGAAAAAGCAAAGGCTGCACACAGAAGCAAAGGAAAACAAAAAGATTAATTCTCTACTTCCCATCAGCAGGCAATGTCCAGCCACCTCCTGGTAAGTATGTCCTCAGTACGTGTAGAGGTTGCTCCAGCAGACAAATGTCTTCATAATGACTGCCAACCTCCTCTCCCCTTCTCTCTTAGCTTTTCTTGCTGAGAAGACGTCATATGGTATGGGATATCCCTTTGGTCAGCTTGGTTCAGCTGTTCTGGCTCTGTCCCCTCCCAGCCTCTTGCCCATCCCCAGCTCACTGGCCTTTAGAGGCAGGATGTTGGAGAGACAGCCTTGATGCTGTGCAAGGACTGCTCAGCAGCAGCCAAAACACTGGTGTGTTATCAACACCTTTCTAGCTGCAAATCAATACAAAGCACAGCACTATGAGTGAAACCCAGTCAGACCCAATACACACACCCAACCCAACACTTCCCGAACTTGCCAATGCCAAAAATTGTCAAACTGCACTCTGCAGAACCCAGGCAAGCTGCCTGACCCACCAAACTGCAGGATCTTGCTATGTTTTGTTGATTAATGCTTATACAGTTTTCTTTATTGAAGAAAATTATTACACAAGGGCTCCAAAAGGTCTGTGGGAAGTGCATAAACACCAGAAGTGTTTATGTAATTACTACTCCCACTCGAGTGTACATTGCAGATTTCCACAATGTTGGACACAGTCAGGAAAGTTACTGTATGCCTGATAAAAAAATGGAGAAAGAAACTAAGAGAACAATGTGAAAAGCTTATCACCATTGTACAGAGTTGGGCTTCAGAAGCACACATATAGCACTTCTCCTTCACAGCCCTCTATTTAGTTTGGCAGTTGCACATGCCCTTTCCCTAAGCAAAGCTCTCTAAACCTTTAGCAGGGATTATATATGTGGAAGAAAAGCAATGGCACATAGAAAGAAAAGTGCAAGTTCAAGGCAGTTGCCCCACTTACCAGTATGGTAACCTGTACTAATCTAAGCAAGAGGTCAACAAAATAGGGCTTCATAAACTCAGTAACAGTTACGACTAGCATGGGCAACAGTGACTCTTAGAGGTGGGATTATAGCCCTTTGTCTTTTCCCTTTCGTCCCATTTTTTCCCAAGAAACTCTCTTTACTTGCACACATCATGGGAAAGACAGTCAGAATAGCTGCGGAAACACCGGCCAGACCTGTCCTGCAGGTGCTGCCCAACCATCGCATCTGCAGCGCTTGAGGGGATCACGGTCTCCCCAGCTGCCAGAAACACTTCTCTTCCACCACAGGCAGTACCTTAGCTTCACAAAGGCATAATTAAAACTTTCATATTCTACACTGATATGTCAGAAGTGTGAAAATCTAATACTCCTGCATACAAGAACCAGCTCTGACCACTGCCTAGACCTGCAATGAAAATATGCACTGCAGGCAACAGAAATAACAGCTGAATCAGACAATTCCAAAGAGATGACACTAGTGTCAGGGTTCAGTCTTCAAAAAACTCTTTTTGATTTATGGTATATCTGCAATACTGCAATGATCTGTCATCCACAGACTTCTCTACAGGTCCACTCTCACCAGAGGCAACAACTGGGAGCAGAGGCTGCAAGAAACCACTGGATTCAGCCAAGCCACCTGCTATTATGAATAACCATATTGCATAAGCTTGTTAATGAACTAAGCAAGATACATTTTAAAAGTAGCCACTTGTTTGGCTCTGATTGTTCTTACTGGGAGGTGATCAAGTCTTTAATTGTTTTAACAGGAAACAATCTTCTTCCAGTTTCCCACTGAAGTTTATTCTCTGTTTTGCATCTACTTGTAAATGTTCTTGTGGCTCAGACAGTTCAGAATTTTGCATTTTCCTTTCTTCTCTGTCCCTAAGTGTCACACACACCCCTTGGCATTCCTTCTCTACTGTACAATAAGTTATGGAGAGACACAATATCCCCTCTCAGACAGCAGACAGTTGGACAGGGCTTTGATGTCCCTGCCGATGGTGTGGGGGGGTGAAACCTGATGATTTCGAAAGGTCCCTTCCAACACAAACCATTCTATGATTCTATGATTCTATGATTTTATTCCTTCTTGGACTTTTTTCTAGGGTAAACAGATTATTTTTGAGGTATCTTTGTGTAAGAAAGGCCACTAGAATAGTACAAATAGAGCCTTTCTTTGCATCTGCTCCAACTTTAATTCACATTACTTGACTATGAATGAGTAGAACTTCACAAATTATTTTGATGTGTTCACTATAACTTAGCATAACATCATGAACACTCCCCTAATTTTGCTAGAAATAATTCAGCTAAGGCAGGCCAAAGCTCCTAGGATTGTACTTGCCAAAGTAATTTGCCTGTGTTTCCAACTAATGAGCTTCTGGCTGAAACAGTAATTTTTGTTACTAGTCCAATCTCAGTCCTTGCATTCCATTCCATTGGATTTGCATTTTGTACTCAATTTCATCCTGTTTACATTCCTGTAGCTCTCAAGGTCACCCAGTTCTTCCCATATAACACTTTGATATTGAGAGTGCACTACGCGTAACTGGGAAATTTCATCACCATATTGCTAGTTTTTATGTCCAAGTGATAAAAACAATTACTAAAGACAGATCCAACACTCACCCTGAGAAATTTCAAAGCTAAACCTCTTCCATGCAAGAGCTTTCCTTTCTTTGCTAGTGTTATAATCTACTGAAATACAGCCCTACAAATCCTTTTCTAAATCACACTTTTCAATCCCATAGCTTCCTATGTGTCAACAAAATATATGCTTTACTGTAGTTAGTTGATGCACTTCCAGGTAGACAGGTACCGGATTAGTCCAGCTCAAACTACTTCAGCATTTTATTCCACTCCCCCTTTATTTCTGTATTTGTCTTCATTTTAAAAGAACTGCTCTAATGTTCTGCATATTCTCTAAATTATTCTGATGAGTGCATAGCTGTCTGAATCTTTTTTTCCCAACCTCCCCTTTAATATAGATTGTATATACACAACATTCTTGAATCATTGCATAACATCTGAAAACAAACAGACTTTATAATCACATGTTCTGCTTTATTATACTGCTTCCACACAGCTATGTGATGGAGATGGCCCATTCTCCAACATTAGTAGATGACTTGGGAACTCAACAAATCATTTGTAAAAAGAAATCTTGTGTGAAACCTTGAAAACCCCAAAATATCAAGTGATTTACAACTGGACAAATTAATGCTGGAGAAGAGTTAAACATCTACTGAAATCTGTACAAGTTTATGAAATGAAGAACAGTGTTGAAACCCAACTCTGTGTGTTGTTGTGTGTTAGCAATTTGAGGCGCTGTTATCAGATTTGTAGGCAGTATGTTTAGTATTAGGAGCCTGGTTTTCTGTCAGTGTGTCTACAACACTCTTGTTTTTGTGGTTCTCAGATCTTTAAAATTATATTCTGGCATTGTCTTACAAAGATTGGCTTTAGCCCAGATGTTTGTCAATTCATCATTCCAGCTGCTTCAAAAATGTTCTGCAGTTTTAAATGCAAATGCTTTTTTTTTATTTTTACTGAAATATCTTATTTCTCACATACAGTTCCAAGTTATAATCTCAAGTTTGTTTTTCTATTCAAGGAATAAAATTCTCACAAAACCCACAAAGTTATACACCCAAAACGAAAATGCCAATCAAACACACAGAGCTCTTTTGAGAACAAGTTATTGTAAAAAAAACCAAACAAACCCTTTTTTTTTTTTCTGGTGATACTAGTTTCTAAAGAAATACAGAGCTTTCAGATGATCTTTCAGGGTTTGCTTGTCCAACTTCAATCCATAAACCTGAGGAAAATACTTGAAAAGAAATTAAAAGATATAGCACTATGTCTAGCCGAATGAAAAAAAAACAACAAACAGCGAAAGAACAGGTCTAGTTCAAAGCCACAGGGTGTTTCTTTATATTAAATAAAATTGACTTGCAGATATTCTTTTTAAGTGGACTTGATCCTAAATCTACTTCTTAACAAAGTTTGAAGTGTTTTTGCAAGTGTTTCCTCTGAAATATTTCTTTACAACTCTGTGTCTCTCTTCATTAAACACAAACCCCAGCAGATATTTACTAACACATAGGTTGTTTATTCCAATACTTAAACTGTGGGGCAGTTATATTACTTAATTTAAAACACTGGGAAATACTTTTATGGGGGTAATTTTATATTTGAAATTAAAATTCAAAGATTATATAAATTTTTGGTAATAACATGATGCAGAAATGTTCTATAACCCTAGGCGAATAGGAATTTTATGTCAGCAGTAGTCTGCCCACAGCTTACGTTTCTAATGGGATACTCAGACTAGGGCTCTATCCCAGCGCTCCAAATACCCTGCTTCTTACTTATGTAATTCTCATGTTATTTGCAGACATAGAGTACAAGAACAAAAGGAAAAATCAGAACATCTAGTACCACTTGCACATCTGAGACTAATACATTTCATCCAGTTAATGAAATAATTCAAGATAATATGTACCATCCAAAAGGGAAGAAGTAACAGCATGATCTTACCAGGCTCTGTTCTCACACAGCCTCCATTGATTTCAGAAACCTTCTTTGACTCCAAATCTCTTGGCTGAAGTGCAGTATTGTGCCTTTTTGCCTGTCAATTGACACAAAAAATACATTTTGTCAATTTTCAGCTTATGTCTAGCTTCTCCGTATGTATACCTACCATAAAGTCCTTATTTAGACACTATCCCAAACAACTTATCTTGGGGGGAGCGTGCTCAGAACTGAAAGGGTATTGTAAACTTTTAATTTTAAGTTTTCTGGTTTTAGCTTCTGTTGATCTGTTCTTATGACTTTAACCCCCTGATGAAAAGGCTTTTCATATTTTTTCTCTTTATAAAATTACTTAAAAACTAAGTCAATTAGCCTGTCCAAATAACCATACTGAGTCCTTGATTCTCCTCACATTAAGACATTGACTGCAGCTCCCCCACAAATACTGCAGATCTCTGTCACCTTCTATTTCTCCAGCATTCATAAAATGTAGGAACATACTGAATAAACAAGAATGCATTTTGCAATGGTGTACAGAGAGATTGTAAACAAAATTACCCTGTTATGGACATAAGCTTGTTGAGATCTCATGTTAACCTACAGCATCAAATTGACAGCACCCAGGCTGCTTGTCCTCTCCGAGGACTCAGCAGTTCGCAGAACCACTGATATAGTCTGCACTCACTACTTGCTCTCTACTGTTTTGTACCTAACTATGCTTAACAAACTATATGAATTGCTCTGAGTTATTGCGTCACCCAAGCTGCCATATATGATTACCTTCTCATCCTTATTTACCTTCATGGGAATTGCTGGCCACTTTAGTCTGGAGTGATTTCATTATTTCTTTCATCATCAAGAATTTAACAAGCAAAAGCAAATGCAGTATTGCTCTCTCCAGAGGTCTCCTGGAATTACCTCTTAAGAAACACTATTACCTTTGGAGATTTAGTGTGTGTTTTAATCCATTTTGAAGCACTTACTCTTTAAAACAGAACTCTGAAGAGAAAAGTAATAAGTTTTTCAAAGAAAGTATCTTTTCCTGAATATTACATCATTCATGTAACTCAGACCTTCAATAACCCTTACAAAGAAATTTTGCTTTGAGATTTAAAGCAATGCCTGTAGCTCAAGAAGAGCTTTAGGATTCTTTTCCATTTTGGATTTGCTGTGGTTAACAAAATCAAACTCAGCAACAACTGATGTAATCTAAATTTCAGCTATTTTGTGTTAGATCCTGTGACCTGTTCTGATCCAGCAAAGCCTTATTCTGCCAAAAAAAATTTGGCTTGTCTGGTACTTACACTGAACTTGACAAAAGTACATCTACACCTAATGTCTTCTCTCAGCTAGATCATGTCCATTTTCTCAGGGAGCTGAGATCAGAGGATATAAATCTCATACAGAAACATCAATGTGTATTTGAAACAAAGAAAAACAATCTAGGACATACACAAGATGGAAATGTACTAGTACTGGGCCCTTTTAAAAAGCTTGTGAAAAGCCCTTTCCTTATTAAAAAACCATAAATATGTCTACAACCAGAAGAAAAGCAGTCTTTTCTTGTGAAAATATTTGGTGGAAAATTGTAAAACCAAACAAAAATCTTCAAGATAGAAGGATTTCTCATTTTGTTTTTCTAAAGAACTAGAACAACAAGATCAACCCTCAGAGTTGGCTTTTGTCACCATGTTGTATTTTTTTAAAGAACAATGTAGTTGTTTAAATATACATTCTTCTGACTAAATTTATCCTTGTTGACTTCCGGTCAGTTGTAACAGGGTCAGGCAATTTTTAAGTTTTAGAGCTCAACTGAAGATTACATTGGTTAGTAGTTTTCTAGAAGAAAGCATACCTGTAAATCAGTATTATTTCAGTATGTCTCCAGGGGATCTCTATGTTCAGGTCTAACTGGACTTTCAAACAAACTGCACTTTCTGTACACTTGCAATCGTTATTGTTTGGTGCCATGCCATAGTTTACTGTATCATGTGCCTTGCCTGTGGAATTCTTCAACTAGCTAAACAAAGAAACTGAGTCTTTGCTTCACAGAGTCTTGCCTATGTATTTTTAACTTCAGCAGTCTATTTTAGGCAACACAGAAGACAGCTTCAGCGCAAGTCACATACGTTGATTTCAGTTTATGTTTTACATGGTAAGATGTCTGCTTTGTAAAATGCTCCCAAATGTTTGCACTAATAGATTCTCTAAAGAAAAATATGACCTACTTCTTGAGGCAAAACTCTTCAGCACAGCTGGGGACCAAGGCAATGGGAAACAAAAGGCGGAGAGGGGCATGCACATCATCTGCCCCATGTGGACCACGGCGCTTGGCACGCCAGCAGCTGCAGGGACACACATGTTGCTGCCCTGCATTGTATTTGTGTTCCAAGAACTGGAACTGCTCATGCAGCCTTTGGGCTAGGAGAGCAGACAAGAGCTAACTCTTAAACTACTCCATAGCTTAGCAGGATCGTGCTGCCTGATTAACAACCCATTCTGTGGACAAGCATGCCTGGACCTAAGTTTCAGGGTGGATATTAAATTAGCGTCCCACCAAACTAAGTGTGGGAGGTTCCCCATGGGGAAAGCAGCAGGACCAAGGAGACTGGAGACAGTTTCTCATCTACCAGTGCTATATCAAACCCGACTAAACTGTTTTTAGCACAGCACTGACTTACAAAAAGGTTTTTTGCTTCAGCTTAACCCTCACTAGTGACTACACTAGCAGGTTGTGAACTGGATTAGTAAAGAAAAGCAAGTAAATTTAACTAACACTATTAAGATTGTGTAGCTGAGACAAAAAAATGAATCAATGGTAAGAAACTCATTAATTCATTGATTTAGCCTCTTTATTTTTTCCCATGAGGCACTTTAGGGTAGTTAGTGAGCCGGCAGTCACCAGATGTTGGACACTGACTGCTCAATGTTCAAGAGGTTCATTAAACAACATGGGTGCTTATTTCATTCTGGCAGCACGACAGGATGAAGATTATTAGTTAGGAAAGAGACCGGACATTCTGTGCAAGGAAAAGGCAATCATTCTAGTTATACTAGTCTGAAGTTATTCTCATAAAACTCACTATACTATTAGCTTTTTTCTTATATAGATTAGATCAGAGGAAAATACCTAAAGCATGGTATGATAATCAAAATAGGACATAGGATTTTGACATGCAGAGTTACTCCAACTGTAAAACAGAAAAGGGTCAGCATGGCTAACAGACATCTACTATCTTCAGCCAAATTTCTCTCTATATAGAGAGATTATTAGAGCAACTTCCAACTTACTTACAAATTACAGACGTCAATGTATGAAAAAAAAATTCACATTTTGTAGTAGGGGATAATTTTCTTCTAGTCTTTTTTGGTGATGCTGAACACTTGTATCAGTTTATATAGTACAGTTTTATAACTTGAACTAATTTCAGCAGTCCTGCCCAATAAACTCCAGATATTACTACCTTCTCTGTAGCATCATTTCCAATACTCTGAACCTGCAATGAATCAGTTCAATGAAGTAAAACCAATTACTTTTCTTTCTGTAGAGCTATTTTTTTTGTTATCTTAGCTCCTTCATCAGATGATTATCAGTTAAAGAACAAGGGAGGAGGTGGAGATGCTTTAAACTCTTTAGCAATCATACTTAAACCAAATCTATTTAAAGTACCCTTGCTTCAGGCAAAACACTGAGAATAATTCCTGTGGGGTTTTAATTTAAGTATGAGGATGTAGCTAAAAGTTAACATCAAGGTGACAATGTAAAAGCCAATGAAAAACTAGTTTTTTACTGACTGCTATCAAAGAATTAAATATGTTTAGCTGCCTTTTGTAGCCGTAAAGGCTAGCCCTACACAGTCACTGACCTGTTGAACCTAGTAAGCAGTCTGTTAACAGCAGTTAGCTGAAAAGCAAAGCATGAGAGTGGAAATAAAGTAGAGACATTTTTCAGATACTCATGAGTATTGCTTGTTACCTGTAACAAGTTTCTCTTATGCCTGTTTGAATGAAGACAGCTCACACTACAAATCTGAGTACAGCTGTGATGATGTACCCAGGCTTTCACAGAGTTACTAGGCAAGAGTCATAAAAAAAATTCCATCACACAACTGAAGAAGAGCTTCCAAGCCCAGGTGACCTGTGGGTCAGCTAGCTGTCTGAAGAATCACAGAAAACAGCCACACATCCCTCTGTTAGCTGGAAAAAGTTAGTTGTTATTTGTGGGAACCAACAAGGTATTTCCCTGAAAGGATTAAATTCAGCTAAATACATAAACAGCTATCTTTCTCAAGGATCAATTACAATTAAGTAATAGCAGCAGTAGTACAATCCCCATGAAATGGGATAGCATGAGCAGACTGAGAAGTAAAAAAGTCTGGGAACATGATGTTGGTTGTTAAGCTGTGGCTACCAGTCTTCCCACAGTCAGAAAAAGAAATCTTTAGGTTCTGGTGGAAAAAATGGTAATGAGGGTATGTGGGGGGACAAAGTCCTACAGATCCACTGAAAATTATTTCCTATTAAAGGAGTCTAGTCCATACACTCTAGACTGTACCTACCTGGTTTGGATGTGTAGTATGTATAAAGTTGGGATTTCTTGTGTAAAGAAACTTGAAATTTCAGGTTTGTGTCAAGCACTATCCATTATCAGTGGTCAGAATGAAGGCAGCAGCTGCCCAGCTAACAGGGTCACGGTCCTCAGCTCAGACACTGTTTATCCAAGGAGTCTAGGTTAGGCTGACCTCTCTTCAAAATGCTAGGGGTGTAATTCTACAACATACTGATGTATGCCAATACAGCCATCTTGGGAAGCTGTCCTAACTAAACTTACTGCACTTCCCATACTTCAGTTTCCTGCTTAGTCAGTTGGGTTGATACAGCTGCTTATTGGTGAGGCAATCATGGAAAGGGTTTGTACTAAAAAATAACTAACAATTTTTCCTAAAGCCTGAGTCATCTCAGCAATTCAGTTTATATTATCATAAACAAACAGCTGTACCAGCACAACAGTGATAATGAATTGGAGTACAGGGGTACAAAATAAAACTTAAGGCAGGAATGTCTTTAGCTTTGCTATTACAAGGAGTATATAATGGAAATATTCTTTAGTTGACACCTATTCAAGGTTAATATTCTTTCTTACTTCACATAAAATATCAGACTAAACCCCAACAACAAAAGTAGTGGGTGCCTTAAAGTCACTTATCCTAAAGTCATTATGCTTGTAATCCTACTGTATCTTGAATCTCCAATACAAAGCATTGATGTTGAATCAACTCAACTCCATCTCTTCCATCCACAAGAAATGATAGTTTTCAGTTGAAAGGGGACAATCAGCCATTCCACTTGAGATTGGTGCCTACACTCCAGAATAATTCTTTCCTCCACTATTTCCAGTTTCTGGCGTTAGCCAATAACTCAGCTCAGGGTGCTGCTGCTCAGCTGACCCTGTACTGCAGGAGCAGGAAAAGGGAAGAGAAAAGCTGCTTTTCTCCTCCTTCTGGAGCATTCCTGAGTTCTGGTCTAACCTTGCTAACAGATTTTCACTGCTGCCAGGAAACAGCAATCAGGTGTTCACCACTCCTTTGTTTCCAAGATCTGCTTAGCAGTGGCAGTGAATGGTGTATTTTGTTGCACACTGACCTGCCAGTTTGTATACTGCAAAGGACCATGTTTCAAGACACTGGAGCATTTAGGGTTGCATTTTGGGATACTGGGGAATGGAACTCAAACCTGAGTTCTGACATAGGATGAAAAGATCTGAACTGGTGTAAAGAAGAGAGATTCTTTGGCAGGGCTGAAGCTTGAAACAGAGCTTTCATTGCTTTTCAATAGATTCAGCTTTGAAGGAGAGGGAAAACAAATATCATTATAAGTTTGTCCCCAAGACATCACAACAGTCGATTATAGAAAACACAAGCTCAAGACCTGTTCCTTGATCTAGACCAAGAACTTGAACACAAGTCTTCCTTGCTACAGTGAGTGCCTCAACTACAGAGCTCCTGGTTTTGGTGAAATAGTTGTCCCAACCTTTTTATTACTATTTCCACCTTGTTCTTACTATGGCTTACATTATCTAAATGAAGATTTGAACGTTAGGCACCCTGGAATATCTTGTCCCTGTTTCTTTGGGCACAATACAGGTATGTTTCTTCCTCAAAGAATTGTCTTCAACAATGCTGTACTGCCCTTTTTTGTACTATCCCTTCCTTCCACAGCAATAAGAAAAAGGAAAACACTCCTCACTATGCACTAGCAATCTTTTCCCATAACAAAGATTTCCAGAAACCTCTCCTGGGGTGCCTCTTAGCATCCATACTCCAAGACTTAGACTACCCTGTTTCTATCAGGCATAAAATCTCCCTGCCACGTCCATGTTCCAGGCTTTCTGGACTGTTTTCTTTTGTAACAATTCCTAAACCCTACCTGAATGGAATTTTAAGAAACATCTTTTCTTATTTTCTTTGTTTCTCCCAAAGGTTTGCAACAGTGTTTGTCCCACTTCCGTAATACTCTATCCTTTTATTGCATCTGTAGTCCCCAACATTAGCTCATCTAATTTCTAGCAACCTCACATAGGAAATGTAGTCCTCCTTGAGATTTACAGAGCTCATCACAGTTCATTTTCTACAATACAACAGCAAACCAACCTTCCCTCCCTAAATGAGTTAAATTTTCCTCCTTACACAACTCCCTGCCTCCCACAAGATGTACCTGCAGAAATGAAGTCAGACACAGCTAATTCAGTGTGTCTGCTCTTTACCTCTCTTTACAGGGCCCTCAGATGTTCTCCATCAAGAGTATGCATGGTTAGATTAGGACTGGCCCTCAAAAAGTCCAGGGGGCCCTCAAATAATCTCACAAACCCCAACCAATGCCATTACTACTGAGTCACAGACAAGTTTCTGTATATCAACTCAGCCTGTCTGAACAATTCCCCTTTGTATAGTTATTAAATATTAATTGGACCAAAGAGCAAAAGGCAAAACATAATCCAATGGCAAAAATATTCATCTACAATGCTGGACAGCCAGGATCTCTGCTAGAGTTAATACTGTATTATTTATGAATAATGATGAAAGAAATTAAACTATTTCATTTTTCATAAACATTAACACTAGTTAACTACTTGGTGACGTGATATGAAACAATTCCATAGTAGTCATTCAGACTTCTTCCAAGCTGGAAAAAAAAGGTATTCTAGTAGTTTTTCCCTAGGGGGTAAGATAAACTAACTGTGGCATAGAATACCACAGTTAAAATCTCTACTCAAATTGAAAGAAAGCAAGGACCTGCAGGTCATTCTCTAAAAAATCACGAGAATGAACACCCTAGCATCTCAATGACTCTAAATAGAATTTCTGGTTAAAAATTACAATGAGAAACATCTCCCTTCCAAATTTTAAAAAAAAAAAACCCAAAAAAACCCCCACAACTTTTTTTTTTAATGTTCCCATAGAACATTCGTGTCTCAGCGAATAAAACAACCCAAAATTTTACACCAGTATTTTGGTGTAAACCAGTATGTTCCATCATGAGGTTGGAAAGGGAAACTGAAAGAAGTTACACTGAAAGAACCTAGATAATACTGTGGAACAGACAAAGAAACATGCAAGTTTGTTTTAGAAAGAAAACAGTTTA
>VZRW01007848.1:14998-35092 GCA_013398125.1 Aegotheles bennettii | reverse complement strand
AGGGGAAGAGTGTGAGGAGTCCACCCCCTGAGGAGGAAGAAGCAGCAGAGACAACGTGTGATGAACTGATCACAACCCCCATTCCCTGTCCCCCTGAACTGCTGGATGGGAGGAGGCTGAGAAATCAGGAGTGAAGTTGAGCCCAGGAAGAAGGGAGGGGTGGGGGGGAGGTGTGTTAAGATTTGTTCTTATTTATCATTATCCTACTCTGGTGTTAATAAGCAATAAATTACATTAATTTTCCCAAGCTGAGTTGGTTTTGCCTGTGATGGTAATTGCTGAGTGGTCTCCCAGACTGCATCGCAGGCTATGAGCCTTCTGTTGTATTTTCTCTTTTCTGGCCAGCTGAGGAGGGAAGTGATAGAACAGCTTTGGTGGGCACCTGGCAGCCAGCCAACCTTAACCCACCACATCACTGATAGCACAGTGGCTCACAGTTTTACAGTTATGTTCCAACACAACATGCTGATTAGATATTGTTATTGCTATGCAGTTTCTATAATGACTACAGTTTCTAGCCCTGGGTTGCCTTGCTGTGAGCTGTACAAATACAAAAGGTGTGGTTCCTGTTTCAAAGAATGTGAAACTTATTAATTTCATGCACAAAAGTTTCTCAATAATTTGTGGACTAAAAGAGGTCCCAGGAGGTCATCAAGACCATCAAAGTGTCCCAAAGAGGGATTAACAATGTCAATTTTATTCCTGAGATTTGCTTAATCTGTTTTTAAAAATTTCTAATTAGGGGAATTTCACAATCTCCTTAGGCAATATTGACTGCTGCTTTATTATCTTTATTATTAAAATGTTCTTAATATCTGATCTGTATCTTCCTTGCTGCAACTTAATCCAAATACTTCTTTTGCAGTCTAAAAGCAACAAAACAACAGACTACTCCTGCCTCTCTGCAGAGCTAAGAAACACTACTTTGAACACTTCACATGTATCACCTTGTTTTCTCTTATTTAGGCTTATCAGGCTCGATTCATTTTCCCATATACGGCATTCTCCAGACCTCTGAATCTTTTTGTTACCTTCCTGCAGACTCTCTGCCTGCCTTTCATGAAGCATCATGCCTCAGAATGACAAAGTATTTTAGCAGAGGCCTTGAAAATACTGAAGGGAATAAAAGAATGATTTTGCACAACTCCAATCAGACCACAATTTATAAATCCTGGTATGGTATTTGCTCTTTGTACAGCAGGATGACATTTCTCACCCCTGTTCTTCCTGTGTACCATTATAATCCTTACCTACACAAAATACTTTCTTGAATCCTTGTTACCCCTTTCCTGTATTTGTGCAATGGGTATCCGTGTTTAAGAGCAGCACCTTGCTCTTGTTTCTACCAAGTAACTTTTTTTTTTCATCAGAAACAATAGAGAGAACTATCAAAATAACTGTTTTCTTTTCCTTTTCTCCAGTAAACTGGGATTCCCTCTCCTTTCATTGTTGTCTAGTAAACACACCTGGTACAATATGATCCACATCACTAAAGAAAAACTGATTAGTTGCCACACCAATGAGTTAGTCCTGTGCAGCTGGTTTCAATCTGTCCTTTCGCTGACAGTGACCCACTGATGATCACTTGTAAATTGTTTTCCAAGGACCTGCGCATCCAGCACCATGGTTACATCTAGACTAAGTGTTTCTAGCTAATTTATGAAAACTTCATGAAACTGTATTGAAAGACTGACCACAATGCCTCATGACATCACTGCTGCTCTTCTGTCCTGGAAATTGGTTGGCCTTTTTTAGAATGAAACTGGAATGGTTTGAGAAGACTGTTTCTTTTTTGTGGGAACCTATGTTGTTCTTACCTATCTCCATGTTCTCTCATATATTAATTTCAGTGTCTTTCAGCAGTTTATACTCAAGTGATCAACACACAGAGGGTACAGATTTCTCAGTTTTAATTACCTGAGAATGGATGATTAAGAGTAATTTGTACAATAATCATAGAATCATAGAATGGTTTGGGTTGGAAGGGACCTTAAACCATCCAGTTCCAACCCCCCTGCCAGGGGCAGGGAAACCTCCCACCAGACCAGGTTGCTCCAAGCCCCATCCAACCTGGCCTTGAACACTGCCAGGGAGGGAGCAGCCACAGCTTCTCTGGGCAACCTGGGCCAGGGTCTCACCACCCTCACAGTAAAGAATTTCTTCCTAATTCCCAATATAAATCTACCTTCATTCAGCTTGAAACCTCTTAAAAAGTCCTTCTCCAGCTTTCCTGTAGGCCCCCTTCAGGTACTGGAAGGTGCTCTAAAGTGTCCCTGGTGCATTCTATTCTCCAGACTGATCAACCCCAGCTCTCTCAGCCTGTCTTCATAGGAGAGGTGCTCCAGCCCTCTGATCATCTTTGTGGCCCTTCTCTGGACTTGCTCCAACAGTTCCATGTCCTTCTTATGTTGGGGACTCCAGAACTGGACACAGCACTGCAGGTGGGGTCTCATGAAAGAGGAATAGAGAGGGAGAATCACCTCCTTCGACCTGCTGATCACGCTTCTTATGATGCAGTCCAGGATACTGTTTGTTTTCTGGGCTGCAAGTTCACACTGACAGCTCATGTTCAGCTTCTTATCAACCAACACCCCCAAGTCCTCCTCAGGGATGTTCTTAATCCATTCTCCACTCAGCCTGTATTTGTGCTTGGAATTGCCCTGACCCACATGCAGGACCTTGCACTTGGCCTTGTTGAACTTCATGTGGTTTGCATGGGTCCACCTCTTAAGCCTGTCAAGGTCTCTCTGGATGGCATCACCTCCCTCCAGTGTATCAATCTCTCCACACAGCTTGGTATAATCCTAAATGCTATTCTTCACTTTTCCACCCCCAAATCACATCTGATAAATTAAAATTATCCTTGTTATACATGTTGTCCTTCTTGCGACTAAGCAGATGCAACAGCTTGAAATCTTCACACAACTGAAGCAGAGGTACTAATTGCAAGCAGACTACAGAAACTGCTGACTGGGTATTCTGTTGTCTGCACAAAAGATTTTGTCTCCCTTTCCCCCTGTCCTCTTTTAGATTCTGGGAAGGGTTAGGACAATTTCACACAAGGTAAGGCAGGGCAAGTGCCATGCATGCCCTCTCCTGCTGCAAGTCCAGCCCTTCGTGGTCAACCTTCTGCTCCAGAAGAACCCCCATTTCCCAGTCATGTGACTGGTTTATCCCCCCCAACTAGGTCAGGCCTCACCAAACTACATCATTGTGCCCATGTGAGGCCACTGTTTTGACACGTGATATCTGTACTTCCTGGACTGGCTGGCAGGTGAGGCCATGTCTTGGTCAACCCAAAAGAAAAGCGAGAGCAGAACATTCTTCCTCTACCCAGCATGGGGTTGCTATTTTGCCACAGCTTTCATTTTGGTAATGGTATAAACCTTGTGATCTCAGTGCACCTTGTGACCATTTTGCAGCTGACACCTCGCCTTCCTAGACACCTGGAAGCTTCTTAAGGGCGCTCATATATTCTTGATACATATGATATATAGCCATGTAAATGTCTCTATAAATATATACAGAAAGGAGTGTATAAATATGTATAAATGCACACCTACACTTTCTATATATATAAATAAATTTGTATTTGCAAAAGTTTATATATAAAAGATCATTCAATAAGATGTACTGAAATTACCAAAGTTTAAATATGAATAGAAAAAAAATAAGACGAAAATACAGTTATGGGACCACCAGTTAACAAGACTGCTGAAAAACCAATCAGATCACCGTCCAGTATTATTTGGTCATTCTTTGGACTCTGTGCTCTGCTGCAAGATACAAACAATGCTGCCTACTAAAATGGAAAAGCAGGACAAAAATTCAGCTTTCCAGGAACACGTGTAGGGGCACTAAGAAAAGTTCCCAATATCTTTTCCCCAAAAGACCACATCCCTTGGATAGCTGACAGGTTGAGATTTCTGAAACAAAACCAAATTGTGCAGCATGACAAGGGCAGGGGATTATACATTCCAAAAGGCCTCTCTAATATGAATGGCTCTCCTGAACTTCATGCAGCAGTAAACATGTCTCCTGTGAAGACAGCAGGCGAACTCCTGAAGGCAACTTCCAGGTCATCTTCACCTTACGTAGCAGACTGTGCGTTAAAAACTCAGAATGAGGACATCTCCTAACGTAATAGCCAGCTGGCTGAAAGTAGATGCCAACAAGCAATTCATCAGACTCACTCTTTTCTCTAGCAATTTTGCAACAAAGATCCAGCATGGTTGTTCAGACCGACACAATCTTTCCAATTCAGCTCCAGGGGGGCAAACTGGTTCATAACTGAAAGTAATGGCATCTCAATGAACAAGCTCTTCTTGATGGTTGTCTGCACTGGGACAACTTCAAATGAATCCAATTTGGGTTTGGTACGTTACTCTGAACAGCCATGAACAAAGATCAGCCTTGTTAAAATATATCTCCTTTTCTAGTTGTAGAATGGGCTGTCTTCCTCTGTTTCTTGTTTCTTTTCCACTGTCCAGTAGGACTTGTTATTGTTTTACTTGTTCTTGTGGCTGGAATGCAGCCTGGCACTACCCATTCTTTTCCTCTTTAAGAGTTTGAGGAAGGCCATCCCTTCAGGGCTGTGACATGTCACTCAACAACTCCGGAGACCTCCTGCTTTGCAAACGTCTGCAACTTGGCCACAACAGCCTGGGAGACACATCTGATCACATCTTTGGCCACGTTTTCAGCCACACTTTTAACATGTGGCTTAATAATTTCCAAAGTTATTTAGAAAAATGACTCTGCTTTTGAAAAAAGGCTGTAGAATATACCTTCTAGTCCATATGTGCTCTTCAACAATTCATGTACAAGGAGGGGTCCTTTTAATTCTTCTACGAGTCCCTTCACTATTCTCTACTACGTGATGGTGTGCTTTCTTAAAATACCAGAACCTTCCAAGCAGCAGATGTAATTTCACAACTTCCTTTCTACTGTGAAATGATGTGCTTGTTTGATTTGTATTTATTTCAGTGCTGCCTGTATTGATGTGAGGTTGGTACACTGGCACATAATGCAGAGCACAGCACGACAGTGGGACCAATAAATTTCCAGCCAGCTCATGCACAACAAGGTTTTGTGTTGGGATAGATAGAGACAAACCTTCCAGGCATGTCAGATTAAAAGGAAAGCTGTCACTTGTAACACCGGAGAAGCTTTCAAAAAAAATCACTAGTCTCCCAGCTGTACAAAAAGTGCAAGAATTTTCACCTGTTCTAAGCTTTGTTTTCCTAATTGCAGGACTGATGACCAGGCCCATGGGTAGTTAACAGTTAAAGGTCTGTTGTTGGAACTGGTACCTGTTTATACATACCAGCAGCATGCGTATGAATGGGTAATGGACTCGCCGCAAAGATTAATGCCATGTCTTACCCAGCAGCACTGTTAATATTATTCCAGCTGTCTGGGTATTGTGTTTCTGCAAACCCCATCTCCCACTGGCCTGACAGCTCCCGGGGGCTTTGAATTGCTGTTTGATAAAGTTCAAACTGGTGTTTTGTGGGGAAATTCTAGTGCAAGCATTGTTGGGGTGCATGATGTCAAAACCACAGTTTATCATCCTTGTTTTTCTCCCACTCTGGCTTCAACTGCTAAACATCATGGATTTGAGACGATTTTATACAGCTGTTAAATTTCTAGGGCCAGCAAAACCACTTTAAAAAACTGTTTCTTCCTTTCTTGCCTTTTTACTGCCAGTATCTTTTAAATTTTGCAGATTCTGTCCTCAACAGAGTTAACTTTTTAAAGTTCATCAGAATAAAATGTCCCCTTGCTAGCTCGGTGACTGTAGTCTATTAAGCAGTACCTGGGTATCTGACTCCTTCTCACAGTTTCAACTACTATCTGTGAACACCTGCTCATAACCGTTGTAAAAATCTTTGTTTTGTTTTAGACATCCTCACATGGTCTTTCTTTCTGAGTGAAGGCATATTTACTCTAATTTTACACTAATTCCCTGATGTGGTTTTCTACAGAAGAACTTGGAGGTTTCGCATCCACACGTCTGACTCTGACAGCACTGTGGAAGCTGTGGTTATACCTCTTTATTATAAACTCCAATAACACACCAATGTAGCAAATGGTAACTGCGTGCTGTAAAATATCCCCACATCTTGGTTTCTAGCATCCTGTTAAAGTAATCTGTGACAGAGGGCTCTACTTCATTATTAGTAACAAAGTAGTGAAAATTACTCTAACAGCTTGTCTAAAGACTGTTTTAAAAAGACCTATTCTCTGCTTGGTCTGTGATTACTGAGGTAGCAAAAATGGTCTTAAAAGCATCAGCTATTTCAGAACTGCTGTTTCAGAAGGAGGTTTTATACCCCCAAAGCTTCATGCTGCTACTCCGTGTGCATAGGAAAACAAGTATCAGACAATCAATTTAAGTCATGTTCAGTGGAACTTTATTTATTACTTGACCATTGGGGTGATGATGACCTGTCTTTCATTGTCACTGTTTCTTTCCTTTCAAAGCTGCTGTTCTCTTTTCAAGCATTGTCCTTGTTTTTTAATACTGTGGTCCTAAGCAGGAACAAAAACAGTTCACAGAATAATTCTGCCTTCTACGTAATCAGCCAGGATTATGTTTTCAACACGTGCTATAAAATCCATGTCAACATAAGGATAAGGAGACACATGCAGCACAATCCCTGTCATGGTATTACAAGTAGCTGTTAGCACACTGAGATGTAGGCAGAAGTTGCGTCCCACCCTTTTCAACAAACTTTTGTTTCCAAAATCCCAGCTCAATTGTCTCTTTTCCAATGCACAGTCTTTTTAGGAAAACCCTTTGGGCTGTAGGTTTACACGCATGTTCCTGTCAAAGTTGTGGATTTTGTTCTGGCTTTCTACTTTAGTAAGCGATGCTACCTGTAGCATAAGACCAAGTCAAAGGACTGCCCGAGTAATAGTGTATGGTGATCTTGTTGGTGTGAAGGTAGGTGAAGGGAGCCTCTTGCTCAGATTCACAGGTCTGCTGTGTTCTTTGAATCAGCTGGGGCTGGGTGGTGGCCTCTTGTTTACCTTCACAGGCTTAGCCTTTGCTCAGTGCATATTCGATTTTTTTCATGGCCCCTCACTCTGACACACTACCCTACCCCTCAACTGTACTTTCCTTTCATTTAATTGTCTTTGTGCTTACATTCAATTTTGACTTAATTTCATTATCTCTTATCAAACATTTTTATACACACACATTATAAATATAGTCCTTATATAAAGAAGCATAACTATGTATAAACATACATATATACACTTGTACACTCCCACATGTATCTTTATAAACACACACATATGTGTATGCATGTGTGTTTGTATATATATGTACAAATGAGGGTCTCTGACATAATTCTGGGATAAAGAAAAAGTCAGGGTTTCAGCTGTTGACAATTACAGGGAGTTCTGACATCACATGTGGTATGGCCAGGACCACAACAAAATGGTGACTAAGTTTCTGGACTAAGTGGGACATATGGATGGAACAGGAGGAAGGGCTTCTGGGGACAATTGTCAGCAGACTTTTGAGGGGCAGGTCTTCCAGCAGAAGCCAAGGAGATGGGGCTTGCACCACCTTGTGTCAAAGTTCTTTAACTGATACTAATGACTTTTCCCCTGGTTGTAGACTTTCTTCACACCCTCCTCATCTTTCTGAATCACAATTTTTAAAACTCTTAATTTAAAGTACATACCTTGTATTTGTTGTGTTTTTAGAATTTTTCCTATCTTTATTCTGTGTTCATATAATCATGCTCTACTTACCTTTCATAGCACTACAGCACATGACTTTGTTCTATCATAACTGAAGTGTATACCTTATTTTCTCTTTGCATCACAATTAAGGAAAATTAATCTTTTAAAGGAAAAGCCTAGTCTCTTTGGCTTGGCTTCCTTGAACTCTCATGAATCCCTAGCTAATGTTTACGGGTAAAGAAGTAGCAACAACAGCAATTCAGTTTTTGGATCAGGGCATGAGCAGATGTAGATCTGGCTGCAAGTCATCTTTGCTTTCCCAAAGCCCACCTCTTGTTTCCTCCAAGGAAGAAGGATCACACCATATGGAAGCACCCAAAATGTGCTATTCATCAAACAGATTATCCTGTCCTAAATAATAAAACTTCCATTTTTATATCATGATTGCTCCTGATTGTTCTTGCTGCAGTTAGAGGTCTGAAAGTTTTCAGAAATTATCAGTGCCAAGATTACTGACTGTTTTTATGAATACAGCTCACAGTATGTATATATACTGATACATGTTATGTATCACATGTTCACTGAAAGTGGAAATGTGAGAGTTTAAAAGTACTATTAGTATGGAATGACTTCACCTTCAGGGAACAATGAATGCACTAAGAGATTTGCCATGCTAAAACAATTTGGTTACCTCAGATTGTCAGGGGGTTGAAAATCAGAAGATTAGAAAATTCCTCAAGACAAGGAAAACAAACGATATCCGACGTAACAAATGTTCTTGAAACAGACCTTTTCAGACTTTTTAACTGTAAGGCTAGAGGGATCATAATGATAATCTAATCTATATACAAAGGTAATAGGACTCACCTAAGTGCAATCCTGAACAGCAGAGATCTTTAAGAAAAATGTATCTTTAACGTTTATTTTAAACGTTCATTCGTTCACATTTTTAATTCAGCAACCCCAGTCTGGCAGGAAAACAACCAAAATAAAGCAGAGTGCCCTTGGTTCTTCTAAAGAAAAAAAAATAAAAAAAATAAAAAAAATAATCTAGTGGTCTCTTAGAAATGTCAAATACTCCATTACACCAGCCCACCCTAAAAGGATTCTAACGAGCCTCCTCTGCTTGGCTGGTCATATGCTGCTGTAAATTATGGGGGTATATGTGGAAGAGGAAAGGTCACCAGGTAGAGCCACAGCTGCTCTTGGCAGGTACATGCTGCAGGCAGGGGGCAATGGTTCCATGTTAAGGGGCAATCCAGGTTCAAGCTATACCGCAGAGTGTGTTGTGGAGTTCATCTAACAGCACCAGAGCACCTCCAGGTACCTCGCGTATTCCTCACAAGCACAATGTGCGGACACATGAGTGTACATATTCAAGAAGCTTCTAAGTACTATTCCGAAATGCTCATGTGTTGCAAATACTTCTGGAATACTCTGTCCCTTCTACTGCCCGTGATATAAGACAAAAAGTCTGGACTACAGAAATGAGCAATTGCTTTGAGATTTACACTCATTTGTACCTTTGCGATTATTTTTTTTTCTTACCTGCCAATTTCACAGTTTTGAGTGAAATATGAAAAAATATGCATAAAAAAGCAGTTTGCAAAATTGAATCTGCACTCTTGCAGAGGATTTTCAAAGTTTGAGTTGCCAGAGATCTCAACTTGAACTGTTCCATGGCAGTGAGCTGTGTTTGTGAACACCATAATTTGAGACATGACTGATTGTCTTGTCTCAGTTTGTCTCTCTTCTCTCCCTTTTCTAGTCACTTTAATGTATATCCTAAGAAATGCTCTCACAATAAATAAAGCTCAAGTTGAATGTTTGAAATTGATGGAAAAAAGGGTATCTATTTATAAGTAAAGTACGCTTTCCTAGATTTGACCTCCAGATACATCTTTCAGATGAATCATTGTAGTTACAACTGGACTCCTTTGTCATACTGTCAGAAACTAATACAGATTTCCTCATGATTCAATGCTTCTTCATTTCTCATTTTAAGAATTCTTATCCAAACTCTTCTGAATCTTCAACTGGAACATCCTACATAGCTTATTTTGAAATAAAGATTAAACAAAAGGTAAGGCCATCAGCTATCCTGTAACTCAGCAAACAAATCTTTTTTACTGCAAGAGAAAATTCTACATATAGAAAACATCACTATCAGTGCAGAACTCTACCAAGCATAGGCTTCTTCTGGAAATATGAAGTTACTTGCTATACACTATGAATTTAATTATTCCTTAAGAAAACTTCTGTTCAGCTGTATAAAACTACCATGCAATTTGACCGAACTCCAAAGGATAGTAACAGTTTGTAATTACTAAACCAAAACCAAGTAGGGTGCGATGTCCCAAGTAAGATGAGATGACCAGATCATTCTGGTGTTTATTCACACTTGAAAAAGTAGGAGAAAGATTTTGATGGTGGATGCAACAGCTGCAAGTCTCATGAAGTCCTTGTATACTGAAATTGATAGTAAATCTTAGAAAATGAAAATCAGAGATTTAATTTACACTGAGCAGAATTTATGGTTACAACTTTCATGCGAACACACAAGCTAAAGTGAGCTAAAACATTTAAATAAGCTGTAGCAATTTTAACAAAGTGTTTTAGAAGAGAAAGAAAACCTACAAAATATTCTGAAACACTGAAATCAGTAATCACAGACTTTTATGAAAACCTATTGTTAAGTTTCATAATTCACTTTATTTCTTTTTTTAAAAAAAAAAACCCAAGCTTTAATATGAAATGGTTTTCTTTCAGATTAGACAGCATTAGCTATCCAGTCAGCCAGAAGTTTTGTCTTTTCTATTTGCCAAAACACAATTAAGAAAGCCCATTAATTTAATTTTCTTAAAAAAATAGTTTTCAGTATTGCCAATGAACTGAAAAATCAGTTATATAGAAGTTCGATTAGATTGTCTGCAAAGATATTCTTCGCAACAGAAATGGCTCTGCTGGAAGTTACAATAAAGTTTAAGGGCTAAAAAGTGATTGTAAAAATGTCCACTGGATACGAAAGTTTCTTAGCAAGTAAGTTTTGACAAAGATTAAAGGTTGTGTTGAATAGAACCATTAGCAACTGGTATCTACCAGAACTGTGAGATACTCTTCTCTCAGAGTAAGGTCATGACCTCTTCGGTAAGGCCCCACAATAAAGAAGATAGGAAGGAGGAAGGACGAGAAGTGAGAAACCTTCCTTCTCTCATTATTTAGCCCATTTAAAAAATCTGAATCCTTGATTTCATAATGTTTAGTTAAATTGTTCCACAGTGGTAACTTGGGGTGAGGGGAGGACTGCAGAATAGGTACAACTACAGCTGACCAATCAATAAAAGGTATTAGAATAACATGAGCCCATTCCTTAAAAAGCTGTTAAGATCAGCCACAAATTAACTACGTTTAACCCAGCTGCCATGCAGCAGGAGTAAGTACAGACCCATGTGACAGGAGACTTCTAACTGAGAGCCAGGCTGAGGGGAAGCGTGATAGCAATCACTGCTGAACAAGGATGGAGACCGAACCAGGGAATGAAGACATCCCTCCAAAAGTGTAGGGAACCAGTCAGGAAAGGGGCAATGAGAAAGTTTTTGTGAGTGAAGTTATTAGAGCATTCGATTAGTCCAGTTAATTAGTACAACCAAAAACTTACAGCACAGGCCGAGTTGCCCTTTGATCCTACCTCGTGAAGTCCTACAACCTCTCTGAAAGGCAGCTGTACTGAAGGAATAAATGGGAATTAAAAGGGGCGCTGAAGCTGAAGCCACAGAAAACTAACGTTTTCAGGGTGGAGTAGATCTCTGAAAGAAGGGTATTGCATAGCAAGAGTTTGGGACAAAACCCTAACAAAATCATGCCTGGAGGATAAAAAGTCTATTGATATGTATGTAAGTATATGCAGGTACCTAATTATATAGAAAACAATGTCAAGTTTTTAAATTTGAGTGTCTAGAAGTACCAGAATATTAACTTCAAACAAGAAAAATCCAAGAGGTAGTAGTAACGAAGCATTTCTATTCTTTAGGCATCTGTAATTAACCTGTGTCTAATTCCGGTAAAGAATACAAACCTGGGAGACTAGAATTTTGGACTGAAATCCTGGTGCAGCTGAAAGAAGCAGTTTGTTTCCCTGCAGCAAGAAATGCATAAAGGTTAAACTTCCACAATCTCTAAATGAAGAACAGAGGTTACAAAAGCCACCTCTGTTCATAGGTATCCTGTTTCTGATAGCAGAGCTTCATTTGCTATGGGTGTTAATTCAGCTGGAGCCATGAAACTCAACACATTTAAAAAGGATCTCTAGCTGCACAAAAAAAAAGAGATGGTAATTCAATGGCAACAGCTTAAAACCACATAAAGTTCTTCTCAAAAATAGAAATGAAAATTCTGAGACCTGAACTATCCTTCTTAGCTCAGTCCACTGGAAAATGCTGCCCTGTCGAAGTATCACATCTTTCACGAGAAGATTTAGCCTGGCAGACTTCCAGTTTAATTTTAATAACACAGAAAATGCTAGGATTACCTGTAAGTTTTTGCTCCTTGTTGCCTTTGTACTAACTGCATTTCTCTAGATTTTGATTTCCTTCAAGATCTGCCAAATGGGGAGTCTATGTTAATTCTTGTGTCAGGCTTTAACCTGGCTGTACTTCATCACAGAAGACCGATGTGCACTCACACCACAGACTTTCTACAGATACCCAGTGCTACGAGAAGTGCGTATGGCAAATGGCTGCATCCATTACACAGACATCCAAGCACAACTTATTGCTTAAACTTGTTCACTGCCTGGGCATTCCATCCGCCTGCCTTGGGGAAGGGAGCGCCTAGCTCAGCTCAGTAATACAAGCCAACTCTCAAAAGAAGAAAAGACTGATAGCTGTAGCATAGCATTTCTGCAGCAGAAAGCTTTTGCTGGCAATAGTGACACACATTTCACACACCGTCTTGCAGGCTGCTGCGCTCTCTAGAGGGAACTCACAGCAAAGGAAACTGTATTCATTCCCAGACTATTAATAAATCCCCAGGTGACTGCTGGAATAATGAAAATATTACAGATGATTACGGTACAGTGTTTCAATAGAATTCAGGGAAAACTGGCTAAAGAGATGCTCTCAGGATCAAATCACACTGATTTCTCTTACTCCTCACCAGCTCAGTTACTAGCTTTTCTTTCCCTTCTTTCTGAGATTGCTGTTTCCCTTCAGCCTTCTATTGCCAGTCTATGCCATTACCAAAGAATTCTGAAGATAATACACGGTAGGATCCGGTAATTAGTGAACGTATACGCAAACACAGGAGAGGGTAACACAGGAAGGATAAAATAATAGCTAGGGATTACATAGTGGAAAATACAATGGCAGTTACGGGAGCTCCAGGAGGTTTATTTTCTCAACCAGAATATTTTCATTAACAAATGAAAAAGATAAAGGCATATTTAGTGAACATAAATGACATAAAGCAGTAATATAATGAGATTAGTACTATCAAGTGCATTAAAAATGCTTTAAAAAAATAAACACAATTCTGAATATCACTTAAGGAAAAAAAATATAAAGAAGGAGTGGCATCTCTATGTCCAGCTTATTTCAGTATTTTAAGGGACCACTAACTGACAAGAAAAATGTTTTTTTCAAGAATGTGAGCCATACAGTATTTAGCATACCACATTAAGCTGAGCTGATTTTTCCCTTTTTTTAAAGTTTTTAATTTCTGCTAATAGAATGAAAATCTACTCTGTCCTTTATGCAATGACACAGAACCCTTTATAGTCAGGTAAACATACAGTAGGAACAGGTTTAACTGCAGTACTTACTTTTGCCTGGTAACGAAAAGTATGTTGACCCATGTCAATTCATGAATGCTTCCTGAACAGGGACGTGAAAATCCAGCATTTAAAAGTGTCTCACAAATATTTAAAAAAAAATAAAGTCCGGGAAGAAAGAGATGAAAAAAGACCCAAAAGTAGAAAAATAAACAAAGGAAAAGCCTGTCAGGTTTACAGCTCTGGCTGCAAAACATTCAGCCTGGCAGCTCTAGTAGAAATACAACTCTGTGTACTTGTACATGCTCTCCCCATTAGAGGAGGAGTCAGTTTTGCAACACTCATGTTCCTTGCTCTAGGCAAAACAGTGATTTTTTTCAGCGCAAGCAATGTTTGGAGTGTGACAGCCTTAAAGGTGAGAGGTGTAGGAATGCATCAGCAGAAAAAGAATATTTTTAAGCATCAGCTATATACTCTACAGGTTGTTGTGGCTCCTTTTAAATGCTCATTGCCTAGGATTTTTTTAAGGGAAAACTGATACTCTTTCAACATAAACTGCATCCAGAATAATCTTTGTGCACCAGTAGCCCATTTTGTATTCTAGAATAGCAGGAAAAATAAATTCTTTTTACAACAGAATGAAAGGTGTTGGTTTTACATCAAAAAGCTGACTAAACAGAACAAAAAATGTCTTTTCCCCCTCCTATTGTAAATTTCTGAACCAGCTCA
This sequence comes from Aegotheles bennettii, assembly GCA_013398125.1. NCBI lineage: Eukaryota > Metazoa > Chordata > Aves > Caprimulgiformes > Aegothelidae > Aegotheles > Aegotheles bennettii. Next base: position 20,895 of record VZRW01007848.1, on the reverse strand, counting down.
CTCTAAGGTCAAACAAATGCTGGCAATAGGGGAACGGAACACATAGCTGGCAGTAACGACTCAGTTGATTGTATCATAAAACTATGCCCTAAAATTGATCACATGCTCACAGCTTTCAGCCAGCTCGGAGCAAATTCCACCAGTGACTTTGTGTTAAAAGGGATGTAACTGCTCCTGGTAAACAGGAATGTGTGCTTGAAAAGACGCTAAGATCTCAAAAGTGAGAAAAGGAACAGAAAGCAGAGCCTAATAGGTATTTCACCAACCAGAAAACATGAGGCAGGCTATAGCCGGTTGTTTTATTTCTGCATCTGCTTGCCTCTGCTAAATCAGAGAGATCGAAATAGGAGGGGGGGGGGGGGGAGAAAGGTAAAATCCTGCCTGGGGAAGAGATTTTAAAAATGAAGGTGAATCAAGAGGTACTGCCCACACCATAGCTATCTTAATTTCTGTAAAAGGAGTGTATAATGTTAAGGTTTCCATGTACATTTTCCCCCTAACCAAAATAGGCTTTATAGCCCGAGAATCTGGTTGATGGGAAAAAGAGAACAAAAACTAAATCACTAATGGTTTAGTGAAAGACAAGATGAGGGATGAGAGTTAAGAACTACCTCTGAGGTCTGTAACAAGGATAACTTCTGACATTTATACCTGTGTGATGCAATTTATAGCTAGCTGACATAATACTACCTTGGGTTAACTGTGGCAGCAGGCAGTGCAGTGTGAGATAGTTCTTAAATATTTCCCCAGGATTTTGAGTTATTTTTTTCAGCTTTTAATAAGTGCTGTGTGCCTGTGGCTACACCACTAGCAATATTCAAGCCAGTCAGGCAAGTCTGTACAAGCACACTCAGCCTCTGGTGGAATACTGCCAAGAAAAGACACCTGTGATCCTAAGAGCACTGGGTTAAGGCGAATATTTTAAGGTAGTAGTAAGATCTCATCTGCACAGAACACAGGTCACCCAAATTCAGGAAATATTATCTCAGATTAGGACAGGTGAAAAGAAAGGTCACCAAGATAGGTAAAGGCTCTAAAGTCTATCTATTAAAAAGTGATTGACAGAACTTGGCTGGTTTACTGTGGCGAAGTGAAGGTTGAGGCAGAACATGGGACAGGCACTTACATGTCCCTATAAAGATAATGTATGTCTACAAATACAAAAGAGAGTAAGCATGGAAAAGTCCAGGACCTGTTTAGGCTAAAGAACAAGGCTGCAGCAAAATGAACAGGTAGAAACAGAACACAAACAAAATCAGGCAGTAAACTAAAAGGCCACTAACCGCTGGAGCATGAAAAATTGGAGCAGATTTTCAACAGGGTAAAAAAAAGCCTAGCTACTTCTAGAATAGAGCTTGGCTAGTCTCTGAAAGGGATTATGAACTTGACTCATCCCATGTCATGTAACTGGTGTATCCACTTTAGAAAACTGGTTTAGGTCAGGATTGTAAAATGCCCCTACAGTCAGCAGAGAAAGATTCTTTTGTAGCTGGTCTAGAAGCACAACCATTTTATTTTTAAAGACTGATTTATTTAGAAAAGTTTGTAGGCCTGGAAACTGTTAAAATGTGCTATCAAATTCCAAACAGGCATCAACAGATCATTTATGGAAAGGAAGGTTTAGCAAATTAAGACAGCAAGAGGCTAATTTTATTTCCAATATAATGATATTTGTGTCAGTACAACCTCACCAACTTCAGTGAAGTTATTCTGCATCAGAACTCTATCAGACTTCCGACAGTTAGGCAGAACAGAATTTCATTGCCCTCAAAAAGAACAAAATAGCGTTGAAACATGAAGCACGTAGGAATGGGAGGAAGGCAGAAAAGAAGATACAAGTTAGAGAAACCAGTTAAAGCAAGCAGCAAGGTTTCAGGATAGGACTTTACAGGTGAGAAAAATGCTAAAAGGAGCATGTCAAGCAGTGAGATTGAAAGGGCATATGAGAGGAGACTGCAGTCTGTCTTTCCCTTTTCCACAGCCCTTATCTACCAAAAACGTCCAGTTTTTCTCAGAGAGTAACAGTTTGTATAGGGATTGTGGCTGTTTGTCCCTGCCTTTCCTCCACCACCAACTTCACCACCCAACACAACACACACACCCCCCCGCCAAAAAAAAATCAAACAACAAAACCAAGTAAAAGAAAACAAACAGTGGAAAACAAACAGGGCAAGTCTCTGTTTTTAAATATAGAGAAAAGACTATAAGAAATATAGTAGGAATAAGAATTCAGAGAACTACAGAGAGAATGATATTTTCTTTTGCTGTTGCCTTCTTGCTTTGCCATCAACTCCTCTGAAGCAGCAGCCAAAACTCTTTGATGTCAGTCTCTTTAGAGACAGACAAAATGTACTTAGAGGACAGCGGCTGGTTCCACAGCTGCTCCTTCACTCTCACTTAAATCGTACGCCTCAAAAGTCCTGGCCTTTTCCTCCTGACACAGTGGGTTCACCACAGAATTACAGCAAGGACCCCTAGGACCAGGATGTCCTTAGTCCATGGTGGCTACAATTTTGACAGAGCTGTAGCCCATGCTAATGGCCTATATCAGCTGAAGCTCTGCCTTCTTGTTTACCCAGAATGTACTCCATGGCCAGCAAGTCCAGGACATTGTGCATACACTTCATATGATCAAAAATACAATCCTTGCTTGTTTCTGCAATTTTGGTCATGGACAAAAAGCACTGATGCTGGTTTACTTTCAAGATCTGTTCATAATACATACCACATTTCCAGACTTTACATTTCTGAGTCTTCTCCACACACCCTTTGCAGATCTCAAACAAAACCATAACCACTGCAATAGCCAGGCCCTTGTGCTGCTGTAATTGTCCTCCAGACCTCTGTGGCACTCTGCACTTAGGACATGTTATTTTCCACTCCTGTTCTGGGATATGTGAGATTTCCACTTGCCACAGAAATCCCTGGCCTTTTTTGCCCTCAAGAGATGCTGATGATCTTTGCGTTAACATGTAGTGGATGGCCACACAGTGGGACCACAGTAGGCATGACCTCTGCGTGCATGGAACATGCACAGCTTCAGGAGCCAGGCAGTAACAGGGACCCTGGAGATTGCACCAGTGTGATGGATGTCATGGGCAAAGGAAGGGAGGACTGCCTGGTCCTGAGGGATCCGACAGTTTTCTGGGGTGAGCCTGCCACGTTACTGTGGCAGGCAGGACTTCTGGCAGAAGTGAGGTCCCTTCTTATCTTATGTGAAATTTAAGTTATCCTTTAACTAGTGATGAAGTACTCCACCACTTGCTCATGCCTGCAGCCAGTGCAACTCCTCATCTGTGTTGGTATAGTAGAGAAAACTGGGCTTCTACTAAGTGAGGTACAATGTGAAGACCTCACTAGCTCTAACTGTGCTGAAGAATACTGAAAATCTTGTAAGGCCTGAATGAATTAATGAACAAATGAATTAATGAACAAATTAATTAAACAGTTCTAATTTTACCAAAGTTTCTTCTGTATGTTAATTTTTGTTTTGAAATGATAAGCAAATTTTTTGTATTTACATAAATGTAAGGAATATGCCTGCCTGTCATCACTGAGAACTGATCTTCAGGAATTATCCATGTCTCATGTTGGTCAACACACATATGAAATACTTTGATATATATTTTTATACAGTCTGAATACTAAGTGTAACTTTATCTAATTCAGTCTTTTATCATTTACCCCTGTAAATTCATATTCAGCTGTATAAGGCCAGCATGTTCAGCTGAGTTTATCTGTTGATACAGATAGAGTAATTCTTTCTACTTGGATGGGATCATTGTACAATGTGGTAGATTCCTACTTCATTAAGCCATGTTTGATCACTTGGCTACTTCCTAAAGAAATTAGTGAAATGTTCTTATCTCTTTTAATTGTGGACTTGCAACAAATCCACAACTTTCATGGATGCCTTCACTATGTCATTTTCTCTCAGTCAGAACATAGTTTAATTATTATTATTATTAAAACAGAACTGAAACATGGTGGAAGAAGTAGAGATCACATCCACTATCAGTATTTTCAGTTCATTATTTCCTGTATTTCTGTGTCAAATCCTCTCCCTTACACTCCAATTTAATCATGCAGAGAAAGAGGAAAACATATCTATTGTTTACCAATGTTTTCTTCTCATGGGAACATATATGAAATAAAGATGAAATTCATTCTGAGTGTAATTTTTTTTGTTTAAATGATAAACAAAAATATTTCTGTATCACAACAACTTGGCTGAAGTGAGATGCACGTATGCAAATACGCAAAGTAGCATTTACCCAATAACATGGTCTCTCTGTACTGATCTGTAACTAAAGTTACACTATCCTATAATGAGTTATTTCTTATTGGTTATTTTTACTGTTACAAAAATCCTGCTTAGATTTCTAAACCAGAATGCATTTCCACAAAACTCGACATCTAATTAACACACTATGTCCAACAGAATCTCATGTTGTCTGAAAAGACTAGTAGAGAAAGAGGTGATAATAAAAATGAGGTTTCAAAGGACCTGTCTCCTAGTCTCCCAGATACTGATAATCTCTCTTAATTAATTCAGTCTCTTAAAATATTCTAAGAAATGGTCTTACCCATTATTGTAGGACAGACACAGCTTCTTAAAAGACAATAAACACAAATAACGTTTAATTTCTCACTTGTATGAGTGTCTTATGAGCACTAGCTGTAAAAGTGTATTTCCTTCTGTTCTTAGCTTTTAGCTCATTCAAATGCAAAAAGGATCAAGAAGGAGTGTTAGAACTCTGTCTCAAGTCGTTTGCTCCCTAAGTCAAGATGGTGAGGTAGACGAGGAGGTATATGTGAAATCCATAAAGTATGTAATACGCAGGAGGCAGAACTACGTAATGATGATTACAGAGTCCTTCTGACTTTGTAATCTTTTCATAATCAATTATGAACTTGCTCTTATGTACTTGTCCATGCCATTCTACTGATAGTAGAAGTGTTCCTTGCTCCAGGACAATCTCAAGTCTCTGCTCTAACTTTGGGGCCTGACAGCTGTGCTATCCAACCAAGCTGAAAAATCTTTTACGTTTTATTACTAGAAGTTTTCCATGTCATATCATAAATGCTTAAAATAATGCTTACTTACAAAAAATATATTGCTATTCAAAATTATGTTATCTGATCATTAAGAATCATAATCTTCTTAATATCTGAATAATGACTGTGTAGAAAAATGCTGTAGGTGAGCAGTATTTCATTGCTTATTCAGTATTATCTTAACAAGAAATCTGCTATAATTTGCCTTAGTTTGAATGATTAATGTGCTACTTAATATAACAGAAATATTGACATTATTAATATTCGAGATTATTCTCTTTCCCAAATAACATTTATTGTCCATGGTTGGAGAAGAGATAAAGAACCAGGTGGATTTTTCATCTGACATGGTATGACTTAATCTAAAAGTATTTAGCAGAGTTTAAATCAAGAAATGACAACAACAGGATGGATGTATGATGCATCTTTTCCTCTCATATTTGAACATTCCGAACCTCTTCCATGCAGTGATCCAGAAGGAAGTGGTTTCTGCCGTCACTAACTACTTGATCTTTCAGGAACCAGTGAAAAAAATAGCTGGACCCCAAATAGGAAAGCTGGATATAGTTCCCTCCTATCAAGGCTATCCAACTTTGCACTTAATTATTTTCAGCCAAAAAAATTTGATTTTTATTCAAGATTATTTGGGGAGCCTGATTCCCCTGTTGACAAGAATTATACTTTTTAGTTAGAAGAAACGACATAAGGACCATCAGGATACAAAAAGCATTGTAGCTGATAAGTTTAATACTGATGTAATTACTAATAATTAATCTTTACTTAGCTCTTCTTTTCTCTGTTGTGTTTTGGATTTCTTTTCTTACTCCTCCCCTCCATCA